>BSBK01002265.1:600000-819372 GCA_027943335.1 Chamaecyparis obtusa
AGCTATTGGGATTGTGGTAAGATTCTCTACCAATCCTAAGGAAACACACATGATGGCTGTGAAAAGAATAATGAGATACTTGAAATGAACTACTGACTATGGGCTATATTACAAGAAGGATGAAAGATTTGAACTGAGAGTATACATAGATGCTGATTGGGTAGGAAATGTGGATGACAAAAAGAGTATTAGTGCTAGAGCTTTCTTTCTTGGATAGAGATTAGTTTCTTGGACAAGTAAGAAATAAAACCGCATTTCCCAATCTACTGCTGAAGCTGAGTATGTTGCTATTGTAGTAAACTGTTCAAATTTGGTGTGGATAAAGCAATTGTTGGTAGGAATGAAAGAAGAAATCACTAAACTAGTTGTTATCTTCTGTGATAACACAAGTGCTATCAACATTTCTAAGAATCTAGTAATGCATACAAAGACCAAACACATAGCAATCAAGTATCATTACTTGAGAGAACTGGTACAAGATAACGAAGTTCGAATGGAATATGTGAATACAAAAGAACAATTAGCAAACATATTCACTAAAGCTTTACCTAAAGAAGCACATGAGTATCTGAGAAGTCAATTAGGGGTCCTTCCCCTAACCAAGGCTGCCTAGTCAAGCTAGGAGCACTGCATCAAATATGCTACAACAAAATATATGATAGATTGATGTAGAAGAAGGTCACACTTTAGGACCTGCCTAGAGTTGTGAAAAGAATGAAAAAGACAAAGAATCAATCATAAGAAAAGATGACAAAGGGAGAAATATTGTTACTAAACTAAAAATATGATATCTACATCTAGAGGATGTACGTTTTAGTTGTTTCTTTGGCATTTTTGTCAAAGAGGGAGATGAATAGAGATGATAATAACATATGACACTAAAAAGGAATGTAACCCAAGGGAGATGAACTAAGATGAACAGAGATGAAGGATTAGGAAAGAGGGAGATTTGGATATTTTTGGATGGTCATAGAAGCAAGGCTAATAGATTCTGATTTAGAATGAAGCTAAGAATATTACAAATATTTGTGATGGACAGATAAGTTTTTGGATTGATTGGTAATCCATGTGTTATTCATATGGTGTTTCCATCAATGCCAAAGAGGGAGATTGTTGGAAACTGCAATTGAAGCAATTGTTGTATTGTCATTGATGTCAAACCTTAACTAGTAAGACTGTTTCTACTTAGGAAAGAACTATATCTATTTGATTGTTGTGATGGAGAAAAGAAAGGATGGTAACAATAGAACCTAAGGAAAGGTTGAGTTATCTTGATACTTCAATGAGTACTTGATTATGTTGCACAATGATGAGATAATGTATTATTTATCCTAGTAAGAATCAAGACTAAACTGGTAGGCTTAATCGAGTAGAAGTGAAGAAATCTAGTTTAAGCCAAGTGATGTTAGTGTCAACGGAGTTAGTATATGTTGAGCAAATTCAGTGTTGACTGGACATTAGCTATTTTCCAAGGAAGACAGTGTTAGCCAAGGAAACAATTTTAGTATTGATCGAGCTTTCTAGTATAGATTGAGAAGTTGAACACAGTATTGACTGAGCATTAGTATTTTACATTTGAGGGAGAATTCAGATTTCCAACTGACATCATTGAATTCTTGGATTATGTAAAACTTGTTGACTTTATTTATTGATTGTATGAAAGAATTGAATGCACTGTAAAACATTTTATTATAAATCTTTAAGAGATTTTGAGATGTTTCTAGAAAAGAAGATGAAGAACATAAAGTGGGTAGATTCAATGAATCTGACCTAACCCTAAGATCTATGAAGGAGATTAAGCGGAAAAAGATGTATTGACCTAATTGAGGAAGTATTAAGGAAACCTAAGCATGAGGTTGAAACAAAAATAGAGGATGCTAGAAGATCGATAGATGTTATTGACTATACAAGTAGAGAAGGCTGAAGGAGAAGTGTGGTGATTGCTTGAAGGAAAGTTCCAAGAAGATCAGTGATGGAGATGGAAAAGGTTCATAGTCAATAAACCAACATATGTGTATGGTTATTGGATCTGATATTTGTAAAGTGAGTTGTATGTTTTTCAGATCAATACTACCGCTACTTTCTAACCATTGTAACAGTCAAAATTCTTTTAACAAAGGTTGACCTAACAATCATATGTATAAATACTTTGAACAAGGTGCACTTTTAACAGAGTGGTTTAAATCCTTTAACCAGGTCACACCTGACAGTGTGTTTGTAACCTTTAACAGGGTTGGCTTTTCACCAAGCTCACTTCAGAAGAGTGAAAATAATAGTAGCATGTTACAAAGTGGTTTTTCCCAAATCAGGTTTCCACTATAAATCCTAGTGTCAATACTTGTGAGAATATTTTGGTTTGAACATTTCTATGTTTTACAAGTTAGATATAGCTGGGTAGTGGACTACAATGTTATATGTTTCTATTATGCAATCAATAATGATCGAGTAGGTGTTGGTTGTTAGATTTGATTTGTTGAAGTGTTTTAAAGTTTGTTTTATACATCTAGACCTGAGAACAACTGATTCACCCCTCCTCTCTATTGTTCTAAATCATATTAATATTATCCATTTTCTTGTGGATGGTAGGGGCTAGACTTCTGGTGTCTGATGTTGTATTCCTTTATGAGTTTGGTTATCATATTTTATGTAAAATTGTGGTCCTTGATCAGTTACAAGTTCTCTTCGCACTCCATAATAGGTAAAGATGTCATCATACAAAAAAATTTCTACTTTTTGATCTCATGCATGCTGCATGGCTTTTACTTCCACCCATTTGGTTAGATAATCCGTGTATACCAGTGTGTAGGGTTTCTCATTTGAAGGAGGATCTATTGGGCCAATTAAATCCATTCCCCATTTGTCAAATGGTGTTACCACCTCCCTTATATTTAAGGGCATTTCATCTGATTTAGTGGGTTGGCCCATTCTCTGGCATTTGTCACATTTCCTTGTATATTTGGTTGCATTCTTGTGTAGTGTTGGCCAGTAGTAACCTATTTTTAGGATCTTTAGTGATGTCCTCTTGGCTTCAAAGTGGCCTCCATAGGGCTCATCATAACAAGCGTGGATTATATCATATGTCTCATCCTCGCGTACACATCTTCTCATGATTTGATTTGGTCTAGTGTACAATAGTGTACTGTCAATCTAGAAGAATTGGAAACTTTTCTCAACAAGCATTCTTCTATCCTTTGGAGAGAAATCTAGGGGCATTTTACTAGCTGCAAGGTAATTAGCTATGTCAGCATCCCATGTATTTTTTATAGCAATATGAAACATGTGTTCATCAGGGAATGTATCATCAACCATAGTAGTGTCTAAGTCTTCATTTTGAATTCTGGATAAGTAGTCAGCCACTACATTTTCCTTCCCTGACTTGTCAATGATGGTTATATCAAATTCCTGCAAAAGAAGGAAGCAACTTGCCAACCTTCCTATGATGGCAGTTTTGTTTGTTAGATACTTGATTGTTGCATGGTCAGTGTGAACAAAGATGCGATAACTTGTTACATAATGGCAAAATTTGTTTAAAGCATAAACTACAGATAGCAATTCTTTTTCAGTTACTGTGTAGTTTAGTTATGGTCCATGTCATCTTTTACTAATATAGTAAATGATATTTTTAAGGTTACTATGATTTTTTCCTAACACAACACCTATTGCATAATCTAAAGCATCTGTATGTATGTGAAATGGGAGAGACCAATTAGGTCCTTTAAGGACTAGTGCAGTTGTTAGAAGTGACTTAAGCTACAGGAAGGAATCATCACAAGCTGATGTTCATGTAAACTCAGCCTCCTTGGTAAGCAATGTGTATAGAGGACTAGCTATTTGATTGAAATTCTGAATAAAATGCTTGTAATAGCCAGCATGTCCTAGGAATGCTCTTACAATTTTTTGTTTAGTAGGTGTGGGTAATGTAAGAATTACCTCAATTTTGGTTGGGTCTACTTGGATTCCTGCAACTGAGATGAAATGTCCAAGTACAACACCTTCTTGCATCAACATGAAACATTTCTCATTGGTGAGAGATATATTTTTTTCCTTGCATCTAGTTAGTACTTTCTCTAGATTCTACAAAGCTTCTTCAATAGTGACCCCAAATGTTGTGAAATCATCCATGTATATCTCCATGCAATCATGTGAAATGTTAGCAAAAATACTAATTACAACTCTTTGAAATGTTGTTAGAGCATTACACAACCCAAATAGTAGAATAGAATATGCATAAGTCCCCTAGGGACATGTGAATGTAGTCTTTTTCTGGTCCTCTGGAACAATACTAATCTAATTGTATCCACTATATCCATTAAGAAAGGAAAAATACTTTTTACCGACTAAAGTATCAAGTACTTGATCAATGAAAGGTAAAGGGAAATGATCTTTCTTGGTTTCTATCTTTAATTCCCTATAATCTACATAGATTATCCATTTACCCCCCTTTTTAGGCACTATGACCAAGGGAGACACCCATTTACTATCAGAGATAGGATATATAAAGCCATCATCTAGCAACTTTTTTTGTTCTATTTTGACTATCTCTATTAATGATGGGTTAATCCTCCTTTGAGGTTGGTAGAGTGGTAGACTTCCTTCATTGATATAGATCCAGTGGGTGAAAAGTGTAGGGATTAGTCCCTTCATGTCTCTATAGTCCCATAAAAATAATTTTTCATGTGTTTTTAGGAGTTTGGTTAATTTCTCCAACTGTTGTGAAGGAAGCTTATTATTTACATGGAGGTTATGACCCTTGGAAAGCTCAACAGTAGTGGTAAGGTTAAGCATAGATACTTCAGAGATAGGAATAGTAGATACTTCACAGGGTAGTAAATGATGGATAATATTAGGTTCTAAAGGCAAAACACAATCCTCAATATGGTCCTCATATGTAGTTAATTCTAGCACAGAGCTTTCAGGTATGTCTTTGATCATAATACAGTCATTATTCAAGATACTTCTAATCACTGCATCTTCCCCTTGCAAATTTAGGAAATATTGCATATGTAACATCATTATCTGAGTCATAGAGTTCAGCTCTTCCTCCCCATCTCCTAAATTTATCCATATAGGGGTGCTAAAATTTTCCTGGGGTTGAGCTGGAGGATATAATGCTAGTTTCTTAGTTGCTTACCCATCTAAAATTGTCATGTTCCCTAATCTGCAACTAATGTTGGCATCAAATTTTGCTAACCATGGACATCCTAGAATAATAGGGTAACCAACAAGATTAACCTTTGGTGATAAAATCATGAAATCAACAAGGTATTCCCAGGAGTATAGGGAAACTATTATGTCTTCTATCATCCCATTAGGGGTGACAGTAGAACTATCTACTAGTTGTAATATGGTTGGATTATTTCATAATCCCTCTATGCTTAGTTTATTCATTGTATCCTTTATCATTACATTAATGGCCAGTCTATCAAAAATGCTTTAATAGACTTAGGTGCTGCAACCGGCCTCCCAGGATTAGAATATTTTAGAATAACAAGTTTTCCCAACATGATATCAGCTAGCTGTCCTATAACATGAACTCTTTTGGGATCTATTTTCTTTCATCTATACTTTTTGAGATAGGCTTCCTTGGTTACTTTTCCATAGATAGGAACATCTTTAATGGCTTTAAATAGAGGAATCTGGACAATTATGCTTTTGAGTTGGTCAAGGATATCAAACAGTTGATCTTCTTTTGGTATAGGCTTGTCCATGTTGACCCTCTGAGGAAAAGGAGGTTTTACTGCTATCTGAATATTAGCTGGATTAGAGACATTAGCTAGGGGAACTGTATTTGTAAAAGCATCCTTTGGGAGTGGTACTAATGTTGTAGGAAGGTTTGGACTTCTGTGATAAGAGGGGGTTCAGGTGCAGGCAAGGTAGTACCCGATCTTAGGTGTATATCAGCTATGTTGAGTGCATAAGTAGGGTATTGTTGAGCATCAGTAGCATACATTTTCTATTGTTATTATTGACTATTTGGATTCATTTGTGGCTGAGAAAGTAACTGTGTCTACTTTTGAGGAGTTGTATTTGCAGGAGGTGGCATAGTTGCAAGTGGATTTATTAGAGGTGGCAAAGATGGATATCCAAGATTTGGATTAGGCCATTTTTGAGGTCCTCTCCACTAATTAGTGGGCCTCCAATTTCCTTGTGGTGATTTCTATTGATTTGGAGGTAGTGGCCATTGGGGTTGTTGTGGGTTAAACCACTGGTTCTATTGATTATTTGGTTAGGCACTATTCCAAGTAGGTTGAGTATACTGAGGAGGACTTTGTACATTCTGATTTTGCCACTAACTATTATAAGGATTTGAAATTTATAGTGGTTCTTGAGGCATACCTTGTCTTGTGGCCCATGTCAACATTGTGCAACAAAGAACACTTGCTCATCCTCTCCTTCTATCTTCAAGTACTCATTTGGAAGGTGTTGATTGTCCAGGTTCACGACCAACTTGCAGTGACAATCCTTCTTTTGCTTGTGGTAATGGGGATAGTATTCAGTGAGTTGTGCCTCCACGTCTGCATGCTTCTTCTTGGTAGTCATCATGTCTAGGTGTGTAGAAACATCATTAACGATGTCTTTCTTGAAGTCTGATAGCAAGTTTTAAATTTCTATCTTGGAAATGCCAGAGCCACTTTCTTTTGCAAGTGTTGAACGAAATCCTCTGCCCTTCTTTACTGTTGCTCTGGAATAGTTCAAAAAAATCTTCTTGAGATCATCCCAAGAAGACTGATATATATCTCCTCCAGCTATGAGGTCCAATGCTTCTAAGTAGTTATCATTCACTCCTCTTAGAAAAATTATCTTTTTTGAATCATCCTATAGTGCATGTTAAGGGTTCTTTTGTAGATTGTATAAGAAGCATGATATGTAATCCTCCAGGGTCTCATCTTCCTTCTATGACATTTCAAAGATGTCATCTCCTTTTAATTCACCTCCTTTGTAGTATTCCTTATATTTATAGAGAAATAAATCTCTCATTCCAATCTAATCAATTACTGCATTTTATCCTAAGCCCATGAACCATTTGAGAGCTGACTCCTTCAGTGTTGCTGGAAATAGCTTAAGCTTATGACTGCCACTGTTATAGTCAAAACTTTGACAAAAAATGTCAAACTTAAACAAAAAGGTGTCAGGATCCACTGTAATAATGTCATAGAACTTTGGAAGGGCTAAAGCAGGTATATTCTTGAGATTAGGATTGTTGATAAGACTTGGAATAGGAAATGGAAAGGTAGGAGCTACCATTACTAGAGGTACTGGGTAATGAAACTATGGCTGGTAAGTATTATTAACCAAAAGATTTTGGTCAACAGGTGGTCCTAGGTTGGAATTATCAAGGAAACTAGCTAGTATCTCTACAAAAGGATGAAGGTCAAATGGATCAAGAGGATCTCCTTCTGTTGAAGATGATGCAACAAACTCATGACTTGCATCAATAAACGGTAACTCAAGCTCTGCAAATTCTTCTTTTAGTTTAATAGACTCTTTTGGGAGAAATCTTCCATGAACATCTCACCTTATTCAATGCATGCAAGTGAGTTGATGAACTTGTGAAGAAAGTTCTCTACCACTAACTATTGATTAAGAATAGAAAACTATCTTAAAAATGAATGAATCATTAAGATTCTTAGTTTGACACCATCCCCGACAACAACACCAAAAATGAACAGTCTCACAATAGGTAATGATAATCATGCCATTGTCTCTCTTGGGAATAATGTATTCATACTAAAGATTACTTTTCCCATCATGAAATGCATTTAGCTTGTCAACCCACGGACATAGACTTGAAATGGGACAACACAGTTTGTTCACCAAGCTCCTCAAAGAGTCATACTACTTATGTTGCAGGAAGATAAAATGCATAAAAGAAACCTATGCTATTTCTATAGGAAAGTAAGCACACTTAACTACTTAATGAAATCACTACTAAAAGCTTACAAACTAAACTAAAGACTATTTAACCACTTAAAGCATTTACTATGTCTATCTCTACAAGTGCTACAGGAACATTCACAGTAGTAATGCTGCAGGAGTAACATAATAACTTCTACTTGAAAACACGGAAAATGCAGAAAGTAATTCTACTCTATCCTAATCTACTCTACCTCCCAAGTGGGCCCCCTTGGTTAGCTTGTGCTAGGTACTAACACAAAAGATACTTCAAAATCACTCTTTCATTATATTCTCATAAACTGATTACATAGTATTGGAACAATATATGAAACATAGAAAGGAGTAGTTATGCTAAAAAACACAACTAACGTGTCTATTTTATCATTACATTTCTTAATCCATCTAATCCATTTATATAGAAGATTGATATTTTAACAAAAACATGAAAGTAAATTCTACCTAAGTCTCACCACAGAAAGAGGAGACATAAAAACTATGATGGGGTACAATAAAGATCAAATAACTAATTTTAACAGACTAACGAGCATTGAGGAAGTATAGAAAAGTTGTTTCCTATTTTCCCTAGAATGATGGATCCTCTCAAGTAGAGGCATGGTCCTCGGTGCTGTAATTTCTTTCTCTATCATAACTTGAACTTCAATGCCTTTCTTCAATGTGGTTGATCCACTCCCAGCTGGTCCTTGTTTTCCTAGCAAGTTAGTACATGGTATATATATACAAGTAAACTTAATCAATTCTTCCTCAAATATTAGAACACATATTAAAGTAGCTATATGAAGTACTAAAATTTAAATATAATGTTTGACAAAACATGTCATATCTAACTACCCATAATCTTGGTTCTAACTGTACTTTATCACAAACTCACATAGTTATAGGGTCATGAAATGTATTGAAAATGCTTCAACATAGCATAAAAATTATAATAAAATAGAGACAATAAATTGTCTCATCAAAAGGTATACCTGCAAATCTTATGTCAGGACTTTGTGGGAAGGCCTATCTGAGTTGACAATCTATATTTTCCAGCAAGTTTTGACCAATGATACTCATTTTATCAATCAAAATATATCTGATATGGGTCATTTCTTCTTCAAAACTTGTATGTCATGTCCCTTCTAGATGAGAAAAATCTTGATTGGTATTCACAACTTTGAATGAATTGTAGAGGACCCTATATTGAAAGCTACAACTCCAGTTGGTACAAGTAATAAAAGTGGAGAAGGACTTGGTACAGCTTCCATCTAAATAATTTGACTAATGGCACCAATTAGATAAGACTTTCACGTTCATGTTGTTCCTTGTATTATCATAAATAAAGGCATTCCAACCTGATTTCCATGGTAGTGTGTCATAATAATATTGATTTCCTTTTGTTTCTTCTCATGGAGAGTTGTAAAGTTTATGCATTGTGTGATGTCATCATACATGAGACATCCATGTTTCTTCATTTCCCCTATGAATTTGATTGCTCTGTCTATATGCTCTTCACCTTGATATTCACTATACCAGTTTGTATTTCTATCAATATCTCTTCTTCCTCACGTGTCTATTTCAGAAACCTACTTATGTTGACCATGATGTAGCCTAGAGATGATTTCACATTCATGATCTATGTTGTTTTCTTGAATACCTCCATTATCTTTCATTTCAGAACCATTGCCAAGCTCATCATTTTCTGTAGGTGCTCTTTACACATGCCAAGGATTATAATTGAGTGATTCCCAAATTTCTACTACAATACCATTATCATGACCAATGTCTATTTCAATGTTATGAAAAGGTTTGTAAGGTAACAACTCAAATAATAAAAACTTCACCCATTTACTTGAATTGCATGGAGGAATGGATAGAAACCTAGGGAAAACTTTGACAATAGTTTTTTTTTTCCTTGGTTCCCATTTTTTGTCTCCTCTTTTTCTAGGATTGTATATCTAGGATATTGTTTCATAAATCAATGTGATACCTTCCATACAAATTGGCCTTTTTTATAGCCATCTACAAAAGATTTGGTGTGTTCTTCATCATTTTCCTCATTATTTACTACTACAGGTTTGAAAACTTCACATGACACATTTAGATTAACAAAACTTCTTCTACTCTCCACCAATGGAAGCTTTAACAACATAAGACATGTTTCCTGAGCTCCAATGTCCCTTTCTAAAACTGTTTCTATGAGAAGATTTCTATATGCTCGCGTAGCTAAATCATCAAGATATTCCAAGTTTGACAAATGCATCAACATTTAAAAATATGTTTATGAGCTTCTCTCAAATTTTTTTGTATACTTTTCTATGTATTTAATAACTACGTGTTTTGAAAGAACAAGTTTCCAATCCATGTTTTCCCTCCATAGTTGCAGTATGCATTGATTATGTGAATTGACTCTATCATCATTTCTAGCTTGCTCAAATTTTATTTCACTTAATTATGGATGCTCATATAACTTGGATCCCTCCAAATTCAATGGCCAAGGAGCATTGTACGTAAGATAATGACAAATGAGAATATCTTTTGATAAATTTGTCTAAATAGTTGATATATATAATATTAATATAAATTATTAATCGATGAAATAATTACCTACAAACCATTCTTCCCCCTTTTTTTACATAGGCATGTGTCCTCCTTATAGGTTGTGTGTCATTCAACGCAGTTGACTATCTCTTCATATTCATGGTCAATATCCATCTCAGCTAGTTGTGCACTATTTTTAAGACATGGTTGTTGACTAAAATTTTGGAAAACCCACAAATGGTTGCGAGTAATATATTATATTAATTTTTTAAAATAAATATATGGAAATATATATATGAACATATATTGTAAACATCATGTTATACTTGAATAGGGTTAAAATGGAACCTTAACAATGCACCTAACATTCAACTCTATTCATTTGTATGTATCTAGAATTGGAATAGCATAAGTAAAGTAAATCTAGAAATTCTTGAAAATTAATTAGGTTAAGATACATAACTCATCATGAAATAGATTTAGAAAAACCTATTTTATGAAGCCTGTGCAGAGTTTCAAAAGATTCTACAACCAGATCTGGGATCAGGAAGCCATGACAGAGAAAACCCATAAAACTTTCATCTTTCTAGCAGCAGGTAGTATTTGACCCCAATAAAAGGTCAAAGGCTACATTTTTATTCTGAAGATCGACTTTGATTTTGTTCGCAGATCTTGAAAGTTTTCCAAAAAGGGTACTTAGATCCATCCTCCAATTCTCAAAACAATGACTGTAGATATATGAAAAAGGGGATTTTTGGGGTGGCTATATAGGGTTTTGCCTTAGTAAAACCCCCATTTTGGTGATCTCCACCTCCATGAATAGCCAATTGAAATAGAATGTGTGTGTGTATGTATTGAAAATGTAATGCCAAGATCTAATCCTCTAGATCAAAACCCTAGCATGAATATGTATGAGACAACAATGCATAGATTTGAATGAGATAGAAAATCATACCAAGCCCCCAAGGATAAAGTACTTCTACCAAAATCACAATCCATAATTGCCACCCCATGATTGTATTTTTGAATGCTTGAAATTTGGTAATGTTGGATCAAGGAAGAAAGGATCTCTCTTGCTCCAAGTAGGTGTTCACAATGGTGTGTTCACAAAGATGCTTGATATCAACAATGGATTGATCTTCTATATCATCCTCTTGCAATATTTCATCTTCACTTTTCCATTCCTTACTTTCTTGAATCTCCTTGTTCATGAAAATTGTCTCCTTGAGAGAACTTGATCATGAAATTGCTTGGTGAAAATGAATGCAAATGAGAGTCTTTACATAGAGGTTTCAAGGTGAGGCTCCTAGAGGAATGTGAGGACCCATAATTCAAATTTCACCTCAAATTAAGGTCCAATCACAATAACCAACTAAGGAGGGAAAATAATTAAATGAATTTCAAATTAAAACCTTTCCACACTCGGATCTGAGGGTCCAACATTGATTTCGGGGCCCATTGGGACCAAATCTAAAAAAGGGGCATAGATTATGGAGGAAGTAAAAGATGACCTCATCTTTGACCTAGGTCAAGGATGAGCTCAACTTTGACCTAGGTCAGGAATGACCTTAACTTTGACCTAGGTAAGGGTCTAGGTTGTCTTAGACCCAAAGATCCAGATCTTGCCAGAATCAGGGACAAGAGGTCTCGGGGATGCCCAAAGACCTAGAAGTGATGCCAGGATGGGATAGAATGTTGGGGAGAGACACAAAATCCTATGATGATTGTGATGAAGGCTAGGAGGACCTATTTCTAAGTCCTACCTAGAAAATAGAGCCATGGAAGAGGGAAATTAAGGAGAATCCTTGGGATCCTAACCCTAATTTCACCTAGAATGAAGAAATCAAGTGCAAAATGCATCCTAAATGCAAGTCTATAATAATAAATTTACTAAAAAAGGGTGCTAAACCTATAAAGATGGAATTTATTCCATTTTAAGATGATACATTTAGCCCCCACTTTAGCTTAGATATGACACCACGTGAATATGCAAGCTAAAGTAAGAAAACATCATAGTAAATAAAAAGGATATAGCCAAGTCCTTGATGTAAAGATCCTGCAGAAAAATATTAGAACCTACAACACACAAGGTTAATGAAAATCCATAAATCACCTAGGGCTTACTATATGAAAATTTGAGAAGTGTATAGAGCCCCTTATGCCCCCCTATTTCAGCTTTCTACTTCAGAAGGGTGAAACAGGGTGATAAGAAAAACTCTATATGCTGGATATGCAGTGTGTTGAAAAGTCCTTTCCTAAACCAATTAGAAGGATTCCTAAACTTTCTAAACTAGTTCAAGAAGTTATATATCTGAATCATGATTCCAATGCCGCTAACAGCATTGAAAACAGAGTTATCAAACTCAAGTTATGATGAAAAGAGTGGATGTCTATCTAAATGCATAAGAAGGGAAATCTGAGTTTACCCCTAAGAAACCCTAAAAGAAACCCTAATAAAACCCTAATTTGAACTTATAAATAAGGAAAAGAGAGAAATAATTACTCATTCTTACCTTTTGTAGATTTGAAAAGAGGAAGCAAGATGCCGAGAAGAGAGGAACTTTGAGCAACGCGCTTGGACTTCTGAGACACAGCCTGGCTACCGGATGATCACTACTTGAGGTGAGTTTTCTGTTATCCACCTTTGTACTTTCAAAATTCTTATTTTTTATAGGTGAGGTTGAATTTACCCTTCTTAGATTGACCCTGACCCAAAAAAGTAGACATTGACCCAATAAGGTCGACTTTGACCCATGAAAGTTGACATTGACCAGAGGGTTTTTGCCAGTTTTTAGGATGAGGTCGACCTTGACCCAAAAAGGTCAACCCTAACCCAAAAAAGTTGATTTTGACCCAATAAGGTTTTCCTTGGCCTAACTAAGGTTGACTTTGACCTAGTTTAGTTGATTTGTAGATTTGATGATGTAGATGACTGATATGATATATGTTTGTGCTTGTAGGACTTGGTCTATTTCTGAGAGCATCCCTTTGGAAAGTTGCTAGTCATGGTCAGAGAGAGACTATCTGAGCTTGATCATGAGGAGATGCAGTTACTAAAGGATGTGGGACTATACTAGGTATTAGTCTTTCCACAAATCAGACTACACCGAGCCATGCTATCGGCTCTAATAAAGAGGTGGGATGAGGATACATGCTCCCTCCATCTTCCCTCTGGTGAGATTATAGTGACATTAGAGGATGTCTAAAGGATCATGTGGCTTCTAGTCCTAGGTGAGACCATCAGACCTAGAGTGTAGCATGATTGTGAGGAGATCCGTGTAGATGCAGATTATTGTATAGGATAGATGCCACAGATGTGGACCTAGTCAGATTAGGTCTTGTTATCCTCCATACTGTCAGGCCCTACACCTTTAGTACGGAAGGTGATGCTCTACATAGTATCCTTGGTTGTGTTACCCAGCTTAAAGGGTACTATATTTTTTTCACCTCTTACACATCTCATATAGAGGATCGAGAGAGAGAGGACCATGTTCTCATGGGGTCACAACATGTTAGCTTAGCTATACCATGAGCTAGGTCAGCTAGTGAGGTATCAAAGGGAGAGTCTATCGATATGCACACTCTTGTAGATTTGGATGTTTGAGAATTTTGCATGTACATGTCCATAGGGAGTTCTAGTGATGGTAGATATGAGTATAGTGAGAGTCTTCACATATCCTTTGAGAGATGTTTGGCAGTTTGGAGATATGCTCTACTAGAGAGTACATCTAGACTGCATTTCAAGCACTAATGTGATATGGAGACCCTACTATCGGATGATAGAGTGGCCTTATACACAATTCTAGATGAGACATTCATAGTAGCATAAGCTGCTAGAGGGTCATCACAGTCATATAGTGATGCCCTACTATTATGATCAGATGATGAGGTAGTTCAGCCTGTTACAGGGAGTCCCTAAAGTAGTACCTCGCTATGTACATCCGATGAGATACTATCAGAGACCTGGTGCCATGCACCGACCATAGATAGAAGACATAGAGGATAGTGATGCTAATGAGACAAAGGACATAGAGGTACCATCAGATGTGACCTATTTAGGCGTGAGCTGGGATTACATCAGGTACTAGAGTTTGCAGGGGATTTTTCCTATCTTTCTTGAGGATTATCCCACAGGCAATCCAAGTTTTATAGAGGGGACACATTAGGATAGTGGTACCATAGAGGAGGATGAGGATATTAGAGATGAGGAGGAGCACATCTCTAAGGGAGATCCCATGGAGGAGGAGAGAGTAGATAAAGCAGAGGAGAGATTAGAGGAGAGAGTTGAGGACATGCCTCCAGCTAGTGATACTAGGGCAGATATACCTATTACTCATGCATCACCATTGAGATCACGATGGCCCCCATGACCCCACATAGAGACACCACCATTGAGACCTAGATATAGTGAGCATGGAGAGAGTAGTCACTCCATGCCCCCACCATCTAGACATTTTAGTGACATCCAGGAGGAAGACCTAGGTATGAAATATGAAATTTGATTGAATATGTGATTTGATTAGAGATATAAAGATACTAGACTGATAAATGTTTTCATTCTAAAACTAGTGTAGTGGAGTGGAGGAGCTTTGTATCTAAGATTCTCAAGGATATAATTATATCCTACCGACTACCAGTCGACGAGTGAGATTCTTCCATTGGCCACAAAGATTCTGGTAGGCATACCGATATCTTTGCATGCATCTAGTGAGAGTTGAGATTGTGCAGAGAAAGAGAGGAGAAGTTGATAGCTGAGCTATAGAGTGCCAAAGAGCATCCCTAGGGTATGAGCATATCGAGGAGCCACACATAGACACATAAATCTTCATCTTCCTATCATAGGGGAGAGAGATCTAGAAGCCATCAACCATCAGAGTGTAGTGATAGATAGGGCCATTAGCCACATATGTATCAAAACTTTGAAAAAATCCTTTTGATGAATGAAAAAATTTCTCTAATGATTGGATCTATATTTGATTACTATTTTTTCATCAATATAAAACTTAATAGAAAGAAAGAAAGAAATCAAGTGCATAAATATATTCAATATGTAATTTTGGCTAAAACTACATAACCTATAAAATAAAACTTTATAAGGAATACATAAATGCACATGGAACAAATGAAATTAAGGATAATAACATTTAAGATGCATAATATTAATGGGTTCCTTAAAAGAAACACCATCCATATCAGTAAGTTTATAAGCACCTAAACCAAAGTCTTCAGTAACAACAAAAGGTCCAAGCTAATTAGGGCTGAATTTTCCTTTTTTCACCCGGTAAAGCATTCACATTTCGTTGATTCTCATAAAGGACTAAATCACCAACCACAAATGTTTGTTCAATTACCTTATGATTGTATTGTTTCTAAAGAGATTTATGATAAGATTTTATATGTTCTAATGCATGTATTTGTTGTTCATCCAACATTTCTAGCTCTTGTAAGCGTTGTTCATGAAAAGTATCTTTATCAATTATCCCATGAAATGAAGCACATAGAGAAGGTATCTCCAATTCAAGAGGCATAATAGAATTAGTACCATAGACAAGGTTGTAAGGAGAAGTCCCCATGGAAGTATGAACACTAGTCCTATAGGCCCATAAAGCATAAGTTAGTTGAGTATGCCAATCTTTCACATGCTTACTCGCTATTTTTCTCAAAATTTGTTCAATGATTTTATTTGATGCTTCAGCTTTTCCATTAGATTGAGGATAGTAATGATTTGAAAATATATGTTGAATCCTATATTTCTCCAAGAATTTTGTGACTTCTTTATTTTTAAAAGAGGTTCCATTATCTGAAATTATTGTCGAAGGAATGCCAAATCTTTTTATGATATTATTAAGGATAAAATCACAAATAATAGCCACCATTGTTGAATGAAGAGGGACAACTTCAACCCACTTCATGAAGTAATCCATAGCAGTGAGAATGTAAGTATGTCCTTGAGAAGAAGCCAGTGAGATTTTTCCAATAAGTCAAAACCCCAAACACTAAAAGGCCATGGAGAAACTTGATTACGAAGCTCACGAGTAGGAGCATGAATAAAATTAATATGTTTTTGACATTGAGGACATTTCTTAACAAATGTTAAAGAATCTTGTTCCATTGTTTGCTAATAATATCCCATTCTAATCAATTTATTAACCAGGGATTTTCCACCAAAATGTCCCCCACAAGAACCAGAATGAGCTTCTGCCAAAGCTACAGGGATTTTAGTTATATTAAGACATCTTAATAATAATCCTTCATAAGAGCATTTTTAAAGCATATCTCCTAAAATGATGTAATGTGATGCAAGCTTCCTAATACAATTACACGTGTTCCTTGTTGTTGATTCAGGAAAAGTACCATCCTTCAAAAAATAAAAACTATGTGAATACCATTCATCTGAATGCAAATTGAAACAATCAGAGGTAATCTTATCAGAAATTGCAAGGCTTTTAAGAGTTTGTATAGTAAATTGAAAGTTTTCAGCATTCTTCTCGAGACAAACCAAGGAAGCTGCACTTGCCATGGCGTCTGCATGTTGATTATCCTTCCTAGGTAAAGTCTAAATCATATAAGAGGAAAATTGTGAAAGCACATCAAGAGCTAAATTTCTATATTGTGTCATTTTATATTTCTTAGTCTGATATCCTCCTTTAATCTATTCAACAATCAATTGTGAATCTCCATATATTTGTAAATTTTTGATATTAAGGGATGAAGTTTCTCGTAGTCCAGCTATAAGAGCTTCATTCTCCGCAATATTATTAGTACAAGGAAAGGTTAATTTATATGATAAAGGGATAGGTTTTTCGTAGGCAGAATTGAGATGATACCCACACTAGAACTTGTGTTACACTTAGACCCATCAAAATATAATTCCCAAATATCACCCTATTGAATAGCTAGAATATTGCCATCAGGGAATTCTACTGATGTAGAACATGTATTGGGATGAGGACAAGGAGATTCAGCTAAATAATCTGTTAATGCTTGTCCCTTAATAGACTTCTGAGGAATGAAATTAAGATCAAACTCTATAAGAAACATTATCCATTTTTCCAACTGGCCAGAGAGATTAGTCTATGAGAAAATATGTTTCAAAGGATCAAATTTGACAATCACATTAACTTCAACATTTATAAGATAATGCCTGAGTTTCTAACATGCATAAACTACAGCTAGACATTGTCTTTCTAAATCTATGTATCTTGTTTCATAATCAAGTAAAGTTACACTAATGTAATACACAGGTCTTTCCTTACCATCATCATCAATTTGAGCTAACAATGCACTCATGGCCTGCGGAGTCGCTGAAGTGTACAAATGGAATGTTTTATCAAAATTAGTAGGCTACAAGATAGGAGGATTCACAACATACTCCTTAAATTGCTCAAAAGTTTGTTTACACTCATCGTTCCAAGAGAAAGTGGTATCCTTTCTAAGAAAGGAAGTAAAAGGGATAGTTCAATCCACTAAATTAGAAATAAAGTGATGAATAGCTTGTATTTTTCCTTGTAAACTCCAAATGAGAAATATTCTTAGGAGGAGGCATATTAACAATAGCTTCAATCTTTTCAGTATCTACTTCGATGCCTCACTTAGAGATTATAAATCCTAATAATTTACCAGAATCAACTCCAAAGACATATTTCTTAGGATTCAATCTCATGTTGTAACTTCTAATCCTTTCAAATATCTATCGTAAAATAGTAATGTGATCTTCTCTTTGTATAGATTTTGCTAAGATATCATCTGCATAATCTTTAAGGATCTTATGAATGTAATCATGAAAAATCAAAGTCATAGCTGATTGATAAGTCACTCCTGCATTTTCTAATCCAAAAGGCATCATGACCCAACAAAAGGTTCCCCAAGGTGTTATAAATGTAGTCTTAAATTGATCTTTAGGAGGGATAGAGATTTGATTATATCCCAAAAAACCATCCATAAAAGATGACAAGGCATGACCTATTGTTGAATCCATAATTATATCGATATTAGGTAATGGGAAATCATCTTTCAAGGATGCCTTATTTAAATCTCTAAAATCAGTACACATCCTTATCTTATTTTATCCTTTTGACACAGGCACAATATTTGAAATCCAATCTGAGTAATCAATAGAATGGATAAATCTAGAATCTAATAATTTCTCAATTTCACCTTTGACTAATAAAGCAATTCATGGATTCATCTTTCAAATTTTTTGTTTCACAGGTTTCATATTTGGTTTTAAAACAATGTTATGAGCAACAATCTTAGAGTCAATACCTGGCATATCTGAATATGTCCAAGCAAAGATGTCCTTAAATTCAAGAAAAAGGGAAACCAACTGATCACGTTCATCCTGATTCAAACATTTCCCAATTTTTATCATCCTTTCAGAGTTGTTTTCATCCACTTGAATATCAATAGTTTTAGTAATTAACAAATCACTTCTTCTTGAAGGATCTATCAATAAAGGGAGAATATCTTGTTTATCATGTTCTCAAAAATAAGCATCAATTTTTAAACAATATGGCTTTCCTCGTTTGTGATGAAACTTAGGTAAATATTCGTAAACCCCTAAAAATTCCATTAAGGCTTCATCTTTAGGAAAAATATCCAAAGAGGGTTCTTGATTAAGGTCAATAAGCAATGGATTAACCAACTTCAACTATCCACCGCAAATATGATTAACATTGAGAGGAAAAGCTGATGGTTGTCTATAAGGATTGAATCCTAATCCATATGTATGATCATAAACTTCATTATCCAAAGGTACTTGTATACCTTGTTCATATTTACCACATCCTTTCCCATTAAATCCCAATTTCCTCAGAAAATGATAACCAGGACCATATCTATCAATCATATTAGGAGTCCAAGGAGCAGCATATGTCACAATGTCATAGCAATCAGGATTTATAGTTTCAATCATTTCATTAATCGAAGCAGCAACAAAATTACTTTTTAGTTCTTCAGAAAGCGTAGAAGAAATAAAAAACTTTTTCTCAAATTCATTTTGTTGCTTCATAAATTCCAAATCAGAGACCTTGTATTCTCCAATAAAAGTAGGATTAAAATCCAATGTCCCCTAATCATCCTCAGTCAAAAAAAGAAGAAGATGGAGCTTCCCGTTGTTGAATCTCAGGTTGTTTTATCTTAGATTGTTGTATCTCCGGTTGTTTTTCAATCTCTTTACTAGGTTGAAGAGGTTCAGAGATTTTGGCATATTCTGTATTTAAGCAAGGATTCGGGGTATCATCTACATGTAATGCATACATTAATTTATTATAGATCAACCTAACCTTGTGATGAAGAGTAGAAGGAACTGCATGCATAGTATGTAACCAAGGTCTTCCTAAAATAAGGTTATAATTGAGAGGTCCAGACATAACAATAATAGGAGTATTTAGAATAACTTGACCGACTTTAATAGGTAAGGTAATAATGACCAAATTTCTCTTCGCAATATTGTCAAATCCATGTATAGGAACATTATTAGGTTGAATAGTAGTAAGATTAACCTTAATTGCTTTGAGCATATCCATGCTACACACATTAAGCCCAGATCCATTATCAATTAAAGTTCTTCGAATGATATTCTAATTAATAGAGATGACTACCATAAGAGCATCATATTGATTCTACACCTCTAGGGAAGGTAAATCATTATCAAAAAACAAAATACGAGGTACAGAAGGCATAGTATTGATACAATCCAAAATAGAATGAATGTTCTCTTGATTAGGAGGCAAAACAGGAAGAGTAGATAAATCTTTTTGCAATGTCTCATGATATGTCAGGGAAGTTTGAAGTAATTCCCATAAAGATATCTTAGCAGGAGTAGCACGTAATTGGTCAACTAAGTTATACTCCTTAAAGGTAGATGGATACCTAGGTGCTTAAGGAAGCATAGGTTGAGAAGGTAGTAAAGATACTAGAACAGTAGGCTGAGGGTTATTCTGTGTGTGATAAGCATGTGAAATGGAATCGGTGTTATCAAAGAAATCTAAAGGATCTCTAGATTTACCCTTAATTGTTATACGAGGACATCCTTTTACCATCATCAAAGGTATAGGATATATCATTTTAGGTTTATCAATGTGACAAATAGTGGGACATGAAGGTAACCATGCACACACCCTATGGTAAAGGTCAATTGGAGAGGTTGTGGAGGAGAGTGAAATAGGAATAGGATCCATGGAGATCTTATTCAAACCAATTTCATCCTCACTACCATGTACCTCTTTACGGAATCCATCCTCTTGTACAATAAAAGCCTCATCAAAGTACTCAAATAAAGAATCATACATGTTGAATACAAAGAAAGCACTAAAAGCATGAAAATGTAAATATTTTTTTAATTTTTGGTGGCTACAAGAAGTTGAGTCCCACTTTTGGGCAAAAAGTGGAAGTTTTTTCCCTTTTTTTCAAATGTCCTGTCAATTGATGTCTAAATTTGAGACACTTAGAGATTGAATCTCAAAAAAAATTAGTAATAGAAAATGTAGTTCTCAGAGTCTACTTTTCAAATATGTAATTTATTTAAATACCCACATGGTATAAATTTATTTTTAGTAGGAATGTTTAAAAACCATGTTTTCAAAATGCCTGTTTCAGGACCATACCATAGCCGTGTACGGACACCATATTTTGACGTAAATAAATGAATTTTTGTAAATCCTTCTGGGGAAATATACATAAGACACCAAATATTGATCAGCATATTTTTCCTTATTTTTTTATTGAATATATTTTTTTTATTAATTTTTAATTGACTATAAAATACATTTTCAAAACCTCTGGTGTACAAACACCATAATTTGATGAAAATTTCATATTTTTTCAAAATTCTTTTTTTTATCTTCAAAAGAATTGTATCTAGATTGATCTCATATAATTTATTTTCCAAGAAACCTAAAAACAAAAAAGTTATTAACGTTTTAGTGAACCTCACTATTTTACGTTTAGGTACCACTTTTAACTAATAAATAATCCAAAAATAGTAAAAATAATCACATCACTATGAAATTTACATTTTTGAAATCGGAGAGTGAGAACTCTAAAGGGTTTTTTTTCATAAAATCATACAATCGAGAAGGCCCTCAAAAAATTATGGCAAGGCAGAAATCTGGCATTTTAGTGCCTTAACCAAATTTTTGGACGTCAAGGCATAGGCTTGGTTCTACCAAGCCTAAACCAAACTGAATTTGAAACGAAATTTGAGGCAGATGTGTGCTTCCCGCTCATGTCTTAAGAAATGAGTGCCCATTTTTTTAAAAAAAATTCAAAGTGTTAAAATGCATTTTTAAATCTAAAAAAAAAAATTTAGAAACTGGCACCCATTTTTTGAATTTAGGATCGGGTGCCCGAACCTAAAATGGGCACCCATTTTTTGAAAACGAGCACTCGTTTCGAGCAACATCTCTCATTTCTAAAAGACTTCCGCGGAATTGTCCCCCAACTCCAAACTCTTACCCTTTTAAAGGTATTTTGCAATTTTTTTTGTATTTTTGAAATATAAATGTAAGAAATAAATACAAGAAATCTAGTCTGATAAGCATGAAAGATTTAAATCTAACACCAAAAAGAAAGAGTTGTCATAAATGGGTTCACCAAAATGAATAGGGTTAAAATGGAGCCTTAACAATGCACCTAACATTCAACACTATTCATTTGTATGTATCTTGAATTGGAATAGCATCAGTAAATTAAATCTGGAAATACTTGAAAATTAATTAGGTTAAGATACATACCTCATCATGAAATAGATTTAGAAATACCTATTTTATGAAGCATGTGAGGAGCTATGGAAGATTCTGCAACTAGATCTGGGACCAAGAAACCGTGACATAGAAAACCCAAAAAACTTTCATCTTTCCAACAGTAGGTAGTCTTTGACCCCGATAAAAGGTCAAAGGCTACATTTTTATTCTAAAGGTCAACTTTGATTTTGTTCGTAGATCTTGGAAGTTTTCTGAAAAGGGTACTCAGATCCATCCTCCAATTCTCGAAACATCGACTATAGATATATGAAAAAGGGGATTTTTGGGGTGGCTATATAGGGTTTTGCCTTAGTCAAACCCCCATTTTGGTGATCTCCACCTCCATGAATATTTGATTGAAATAGAATGCGTGTGTGTAGGTATTGAAAGTGTAATGCCGAGATCTAATCCTCTAGATCAAAACCCTAGCATGAATATGTATGAGACTATTGCCCTAAATTTCCTATCCTGCAAATTTGGTCAAAGTCTATTCCACGGTCTCTATTTTCTCTTGCCAGGCATCCCCTGAAAGTTTCATGACATCATGTCTATTTTTCCTGGTCTCTGCAATTGTTTTTAGTCTCTGGTCTGCAAGCTAGCATTCATTAATTAGTCATTGAGCCAGGAAACCATTAAAAACCTCAGGCCAAGTTTATATTTTCATGTTACTTTTCTGGCCACTTAAGTCTTCATAAGCCCATGTGCACAAAATAATCCCTTGTTCACTAGTTCTCCAAGTTCCTGGCGGCATGCCCTTTTATTAAGTGAACTGGCGAGTACCCTTCAATCGTGTATTCTCAAAGTGTTTGGCGGTCTCAGTAAAAGTTTAAGAAAATTGGTGAATGCTTATGTTTGTGTATTCTCTAGATCTCTTGGCAGTTATCTCTTTTGCCTGGTGAATTGATGAACATGTGTTCACGTAATCTCTTGATTCCCAGCGGTTATGTCTAAGCATCTAGCGAATCGGCAAATGGATAGACTCTCTTCAGTCACGTATTCTCCAAGTAATGGCCAAGGGTTGGATGTCTTCTGGCAATTCAGCGACTAAGGATATCAGTGCATCTAAAGATTTGGTGGTTCTGACAAATTTTAATGTATTCGCGAGATCTCAAAATAAAATGGTGAAGCTCTAATTCTTCCAGCGACTCAACAAATAGGGTGTGTTCACCTATTCTTGTGATTTGACTCAAGGTTAAGAAATGATTTGGCAAACTGGAGATTGCCTTGTTCATTGAATCACCAGGTTAGGGCGAGGTTAGTTCTGCAGGCAGTGTGGGTCCTGTGTCAAGTGACTGGGCAAGGATAGCAAATAAAAGAGTGACATGTAGCACAAGGCGGGCCTGAGTCTGAGGTTTGGTAGTGCTGATAAGATGTTTAGTAGTTCTGACATATTTCCCTTTGTTCGCATGTTCTGGCAATAAAATGGTGATGCTCTAGATCTCTTGGCGAATAGGCGAATAACATGGTCGCTAGATCTCTAAATAAATTGGCGGTGACTTGTAATATTCAGTGAATAAGTGAAGCCTTGGTCGCGTATTCACAAAATGTAAACCAGGATTCCTTTGAAGGGTTAAGACATCATCTAGCGACTTGGAAAATGAAGGTGTTCTCATGTTTGCTAGATGTAATTAGGGTTAGGCTAACCTTTCAGCAACCCAGAGAATGTTCAGTCGCATGATCACTTGACTAGATCAGAGTTAGTAGAGGTATTTCATGAATGGGAGACTCCTTTCAGTCACACATTCACCGAATAAGTTTCAAAGAAGGGTAATGTTTAGTTGGATCTCACGGTTGTCGTGATACCAGGATGAGAAGTTGCTCGATGGTTAACCCAGCGGTATCATGACAGCCGTCCGATTGAAATCTTCTTGTGGTCGTGGGTCTGGGATTTTTTAGGGCGTTGATTCAGTCGTGTTTCATTGGCTACTGACCTCCATGTTGGTGCTTGACTTGTCAAAGAGGGGTTCCAGCCAATTTCAAAGTGCATCTCGGCTATTCATCTGCTAGGGAAAAGATCACATTGACGGCTATGTTTTAAGATATATCTATGAGCCATTAATATTTAAAATTCAAATATCTTTGCAAGGGTTTTTCATTTTTCAACCATACACAATGTCGGTAGCTCTGAAATTGAATTCCTCAGGATTGTGGTGGTTGTGAGATGGTCGGAGGTGATCATTGGTTTGCATTTGCAGGGTCCTTTGCTTTGTTTTCATGACAGAAGGTGCTCAAAGGGTTTGGTGCCATTAATTTTAGCAGTACTTCTCCAGGGATATTTGATCTTTTCTAAAGCCTTTATGGCTAAGTGGAGTTGCAGGTGGGAAGATAGATCAGGATGGTGTGTTAACAGGTGGTTCTAGTACATAGGATCGACATGCAAGGTGATGGAATTTGATTTGCTGGCCGGTTGTTCTCTGAGTTTGTACCTTTTAGGGTTTGATATTTATTGTAAGAATTTGTAACCCTAGTTAGGTCAGTTTTAGACTCTTGCCTACGTGCAGTGAGTATGGTATATATTGTTTTTTTTGTAGCCTTAGTGTTGAGAGTTGGACAATTATAATAGAAATTCATCTTTCTAAAGAGTTATCTGTGGCATTTTCTCTGCCCTCTAGCTTCTACAGTTTTATTTCTCCCATTGATAAATTCAAATATTGCAGAAGTATTTTGTGACAATCCTTCATGTCCCTATGCTTCCTTGTTTGGGTTTATCTCTTATTGGATTGAGGTTTATGAATGCTGTTAATGGAAATTGGGGATCCTAGTCCCTCTCACTTTCTATGATTTTGTGTGTTACTATGTTTGATCTGATTAAGATGTTTTGTGGGTATACTACAACCCCTAGTAGTCTTATCTCATTCCTACACCTAGTTGCAGAAAAGGATGTTTTTTTGTAGGTTATAGGTTGAGTCTTTTGTTTAGACCCTCCTATGAAATATTTATGCAAGCCTATCTAGCGAGTTGTGACTTATTAGACCTAATTCCTCCATTGGTCTCATTCCTCTATACTGAGATCCAAACCCCTAATTTCAGTGTATCACCTAGTAGGTAGTTTTCTTTCATGTTATTTCCCTTTCCAAGAATTCCTTCTAACCCTTTTCCCTCAAAAGATTTACATTTTATAGAAAGAAGTAGATTAAGGTGATTATCCAAGAGGAACCAGCCTAGAACCTGGAGGTCTCATCTTAGTTAGCAAAGGTCCCACAACCTGGAGATGATTCCCATGTTATATTGAGTTATCAAGACCAAGAGAGCTTGAGACAAGGCGCAAATTCAATGTATAACATAGACAACAATGCATAGATTTGAATGAGATAGAAAAGCATACCAAGCCCCCAAGGCTAAAGTACTTCTACCAAACTCACAATCTGTAATTGCTACCCCATGATTGTATCTTTGAATGCTTGAAAGTTGGTAATGCCGGATCAAGGAAGAAAGGATCTCTCTTGCTCCAAGTAGGCGTTCACAATGGTGTGTTCACAAAGATGCTTGATATCAACAATGGCTTGATCTTCTATATCATACTCTTTCAATCTTGCATCTTCACTTCTCAATTCCTTGCTTGCTTGAATCTCCTTGTTCATAAAAATTTTCTCCTTGAGAGCACTTGATCTTTGAAATTGCTTGGTGAAAATGAATGCAAATGAGAGTCTTTATATAGAGGTTTCAAGGTGAGGCTCCTAGAGGAATTTGAGGACCCATAATTCAAATTTCACCTTTCATTAAGGTCCAATCACAATAACCAACTAAGGAGGGAAACAAATTAAATGAATTTCATATTAAAACCTTTCCGCACTCAGATTTGAGGGCCCAACATTGATTTTAGGGCCCGCCAGGACCAAATCTGAAAAAGGGACACATATTTCGGAGGAGGTCAAAGATGACATCATCTCTAACATAGGTCAAGGATGAGCTTCAATCTGACCTAGGTCAAGGATGACCTCAACTTTGACCTAGGTCAGGGTCTAGGTTGTCTTAGACCCAGAGATCCAAATCCTGCCAAAATCAAGGACAGGAGGTCCTGGGGATGCCCAGAGACCTAGAAGTGATGCCAGGATGGGATAGAATGCCAGGGAGAGACAAAAAATCCTATGATGATTGTGATGAAGGCCAGGAGGACCTATTTCTAATTCCTACCTAGAAAATAGAGCCATGGAAGACAAAAATTAAGGAGAATCCTCAGGATCCTAACCCTAATTTCACCTAGAATGAAGAAATCAAGTGCAAAATGCATCTTAAATGCAAGTCTATCATAATAAATGTACTAAAAGAGGTTTCTAAACCTATCAAAATGGAAGTTCTTCCATTTTAAGATGATACAATACTAATATATATGATCAAATTACTTTAAACATACCTATATATTTCTTTGATGAGGATCATGTCTAGGATTCCATGCATGAATAATGGAATGAAAATATCTCTCAACACTTTTTCATTCCTCCTCATTTGACCAGACAATAGTGTCCATGTTCAGTGCTCCTTCGATCCATAAGAAGCCATGCACATGAGGTGAACCCCTATATTCCCACTCATATCTACACCAAAAATCTTTGACTTTCATACCTTTTTGAAGTATATCATTTTTGAACATTGTATGCCTTAAATGCATGTAATGCAAAACTACATGAGGATAGTCAATGACAATCTATCCTCTCTAATTTTTAGCCTCTCGTGGATCAGTTGGTGGTTTTCCTAGCATCAACCCATGCAAATCAAGCCATTGTATATCTATTGCACTTAATTTAAAGAAAATTGTAGGAGTACCAATTTTGTGAAGCAAGTCTGTTAATTCTTCTTTACATTTAGACCAATACAATCTTGTGCCTCTTATTGTTGTTCCAAATCTCATCAACCTATCTAAAAAATTATTATGTGGCATATTTTCCATATGTTCATGTAGCTCATTAATGGTAATTTTCATGTCTTGAAAACTCCTTTTTATAAATACAACAAATAAATTTTGTGCACAATGTCTCATTATCATGTTCATCATGAAATACCTAAAACTTGGATGTTTACCAAAGCAGTGATCCCTATACTACAAAAAATGCTTCACAAATTCATGCAGATGAATTCACCTCATTCTTGGCTCTAATGAATCACATCTTCAATCAACAAACAATGTTTGAAATGCTATATCCAAAATTCTCAATGTGACATATTAATTGATGGGTGATGCACCTGTAGTTGGTCATTCAATTAATGCAGATGGAAATATGTCAAGATTGTTAACCCATGCTTGGATTAATTCCATTTCTCTTTGAGTATTAGGTGGTCTCGAAGCCATAGATGTTGTGTGCTCAATTACATTACCTTCATTTGTCTCCATGACTGGATCCACAAATATGACTTCATTTGCATTAGAATAAAATTCCATGTGCATTGTCCTCAATCTATTAAAATCATTCTCATCTATGAATTTCTTGGAAATTCATTGAGAGAAGCTTCATCAATTCTAATATCTGCATAAAAATTGTGATTGTCTACTTTGTATTTCAATGCTTTGTACACACAACCCCTATTTATAGTAAATTTATAACACGTACTACATTGATCCCTTATGTGAACAATAATTATTGGTAAATGCTCAATTTTATAGATGCCAAAACTTTGGATACTTATTCTACATGTTGGGGAAAATTTATAGTATGTCTTTTATACTTATATTGACCACCAGTTGCATGTTGGTGTAGGAGCACCTAGGATCTTGGCTAAGGTCCTACTCATTTTTGGCTTGTACTGATCCTAGCCAAGTTAGGAGAGTTAGAGGTCCTAGTTAGGATCTTGTTGGTGTGTTTAAGAGGTTTAGTCTTGGCTTAGTCTAATCTAGTACCTTGGTCTAGGTCTAAGAGTGAGTTAGTGGTCTTGAGATCCATTTTTTGCTTAGCATTGGAATTTGAGCCAAATGAATTATTTATGATGAGAAAATGTGGAAATGAACCAAAAATATATTTTATAAGGTCTATCCACCATTTGAGAAGGTTTTGAGGTCATTGGACCTAAGAGGAGCAAGAAATCAAAAAGTTGTCACAATGTTGTCATGACAATATTTTCAACTTTGAAAAGTTGCATGACAACATTTGTCTTCGTGAAGACAAGAAATTTTTTAGGGCATGGTCGGTGTTCTGACCACTTGGCCATGTTTGGTCAAGTTATTTAAGACCATTCAAGTCCAAATCTCGAGCTTAGACATTACAATTTTTTACAAGTTTTTGCAAGATCATTGGACCCTAGTTTTTAGAACACAGTCTATTTGAGAAATCAATGAAAAGTATGTGAATGGATTGAATTTTAAGATTTGGCATTGGATTCTTGTGTTTATTTTATTTTTTTTCCCTTCCATATCTTAGGATTTCTTTCCCTATATTTCTTTCAAGTTTTGTTTATTATTTTGTGAAGTAGCCAGTCACTGGCCTACCTAGGACCAAGGTGTGTTTCTATGGCTCCCACATGAAACCCTACAGTGAAATCATCACAGAGCTTTGGGAAATGTTAATGGAGCCTATGTACAATGTACATACAAATGGAGGAGGCCTGGAAGTTGCATTGGCCATGAATGTAAGCAAGCCCTAGGTGAGCACAGTGAGCCCGACTAAGGAGCTTGTACTTGTTATTTCATGTGTTAATGTAGGGGTTTGATGATGGAGTTGAGTTGAATTCATGTAGAGAGTCTTTGGACTCATACAAAGACTCTCCAAGGAGATTGGGGTGTGAACAATCCAATCAAAGATTCTTTGAAGACAAGAAAGCCTGACTGGTTTAGGAAGCTCAATTAGCCCTAACATCCCTTAAATATAGGAAGGGAATGTACAAACAACTTGAGGAGAGACCTAAAAAAAATTGATAACTCTAAAAAGGGTATTGGAATCCATAATTTATTTGGTGGGTTGTTTAGAGGCATTTCACCCAAATAACCAAAACCCAGCCAGGAAGACCTAGTTGAGGGCTATTAGTCCTAATATGCTTTTTGAGATAAAAGGTGGAGATGTAACCTATATCTTGACACGTTGGGATAAAGGGATCAATATCAAGCCAATGAGGTTGAATGAAACATAGTAATCCCTACAAGACACCAAGTTCATATACAAGAGACAAAGAATCCATTAGAAGAGAGCTAATGGAGAAGGGAACATGAATGTAATAGAAGGTAGATACCCTAGTGAAGTACTAGAGAATGTCACCTTGCATGGAGGCATTGAGAAGTCCTACACCAAGTAGGAGGGGACTTAAAAGATTCTAGGAGTGATTGGGATATTTGTGGATTGGGAGGTAGGAGGATCCTAATAAAGATTAGTGCAAGCAAGCTAGTTTGCATCTATCAGATTGGTATCAAAGAACACAAGATTTGACTTGTGGGTGAATGTTGCAGCTAGAAGAATCAGTTCAGGAGTCTACAATGGTGACTAATGTAGATTTATCTAGGAAAGTAGAGATCAAGAAGAAGAGAATCAGATACTCAGAGAAAGACTAGCTCAGTTGAACCAAAAATTGGATCAAGTAGATGAAAAGACTGAAGAAGTCAAGGATAAGTTAGAAGGAAAGAGAAAACCTTAGATGATGAGGTCCCTGAACTAGACCTTGTCATTATAGAGGAACCATTCCTTGTCATTATAGAGGAACCATTCCTTAAAGAATTGAAATCCCTAAGTGGGGAATCTATGGAAGGGGTACCCCTATTCAGTGGAAAAATGGAACCAAAGGTAGTAATGGACTAGATTGAGGGTCTTGAAAACCATTTTGAATGTGATGGAATAACTGAGGCCCAAAAGGTAAGAGTAGAAAAATCAAGACTTAGGGGGTCTTCTCTCACTTGGTGGAAGTTCATCCAAGATGAGAGGGATAAAGAAGAGAAGAAGCCTATAGCTACATGGAAGGCTATGGTGGCTAAGATCAAAGAAGAATATGTCCCTAAGGACTATGAAAATTAGTTACACAAGAAAAGACAAAGTCTTAGGAAAAAATAGCTAGATGTCAACTCATATACTGAAGAGTTCCAAAGGTTGTGTATGAGATCTAGAGTGGCTGAAGATGAGAGTGTGAAGGTTGCTAGATACCTAAATGGCTTAAGGTGGAATATAAAATATGAGCTTAGTCTCCTAACTCCTACCATAGTCCAAAGATGCCATCAATTAGCCATCAAGGTAGAACAGAAATTGAGAAATAAACAAGATGCAAGCAGTAAAAAAGGAAGAGGAAGATATGACAGGGGCCATAGAGGAGGATTTGGGAGTAGAAGTGTGGAACCAAATACCTAAGGAGAGACCAATTTGACAAAGCAACATGAAGGTGGCTCAAACACAAGAGGCTACAATAGAGGTAGAAGTTGTAATAATAGTGGAAGAGGAAGGAACAATGGTCAAGGAAGAGGGTCATATTTTTCCAATTGAAGTGCTACCACTACAACCAGTTAGGACATATAGCCTATAGGTGTCCAAAGAAAGGGTCACATCACAAGGTAATGAAAGAAGTTTCAGCTATGTCCAAGAAGGGGCATCTTACAGAAAGCATGCGGAAGTACCCTTAGAATCAGAAGAAGGGGAAAAATTGATGATCAGAAGAACACTTATCAAGGAACATGTCTGAGAAGAACCTAGCCAAAGAAGAGCATTGTTTATAATTGTAATCAGCTAAAAGTGGACAGGATCATTCATGTGAGTAATCAAGACAAAGCTAAAATCAAGGCAATTGGATCATAACAAGCATTTAGCCAATTATAATTAAAATCAAGCTTTAATTCAATTTAAATAAAAATCAAGAGCATATTAATCAAGTTAAATCAAATCAATGTGCAATTAATTCAATTAATTGTATAGTTTGGAATTAAATCAAATTAACCCATTCAAGGGGTACACTTGGCTAAATAAATGAATTAAAATCAATTGATTAAATCCTAATTTATCTCAACACCACATGGGAGGAAAAAACCTCAACCAATAGGATTTAAGGAAAGAAGCTCACATGGATCAAGTCAAAATGAATCTCAATCACTCAAATTGAAAGAGCATCTTGTCCACTCATCTTGTCTTCTTGTCCCAAGCTTTGAGGACACAATATTTAAATTATCTTCAAAGAGTGGAACCAAAGACTTAACCCCAACCTAATCATGATCAACTCTACTACACCCCCTACCCTTGCCAAATCCTATAAAAGCAAGGCTAAATTCACTCATAATTGATCCAAAAATATGAGAATTGCATCTAACCTCTTGAGAATTATAGCTAGAAAGGAAAATATAGGAGTTAATTAGCTTTTCAATTTGGAATTGAACTATTTAGCTTGTTTTATCATCTACTCTCATTCTAGGACTGTCATTAATGGAGGCTTTCTGAGAGCTTCACCATTAACACTCTTAGCTAGACATCCATAGAGTGCTTAATTGCTCTTTATTTGTTAGAATAACTCTTACTTTGTGGTAATTTAGTTATATTCTTCAACTATTTAGCAATACTAACCCTACGAAGGTACAATTATAGTACACAAAATAGTGCCCATCGTGTTTTGAAATTTATATACCTCCAAGTTTAGAGGCACATTGGTCTCCAAGAGGGCTTTCTCCAAGATATCCTTATGAGTTGGTGATAATTTAAGCAACTCAAGAATAGATATTTGAGAGGGAGTTCACTGTAATTGATTGACCAAATTATATTTCTTTGATGATGAACTTGAAGTTTGGTTTGGTAGAACAATCTTAGGGGCATTTCCAGGTAGAGTAATTTTTGAAGCTTGCCCCCTTGTCACAACATTAGATGTTGCTTCCCTAGGTTTCTCCTTCACCACAATAACATTGATGGTGTTTTTATCACCATTTAAAGCATTAATTGTGTTATCATAACTGTGGGCGAAATTTACCTTTTCATTGCCTCTTTTATTATTCTGATTATCGTTTGATGACTCACCCTTTTCATGGTTTTGAAAGGGATTTTTAAATGCCATATGATCCTCATTGTTTTGAGGTCCCTCTACCTTGACCGTTCCATCATCAATTAAGTCTTGTACCAAGTGTTTTAACTTCATGCATTCGTTAGTATTATGACCCTTATTTCTATGATACTCACAATGGTGTGATTCATTACATCCATTAGAATCCTTTTAATTCATCATTAAATGCATATCATTTAGTTCAAAAACATGAAACATTGCATTATTCATTTAAGTTCATTAGATAACATTCATGATAACAGCATTCATCTATATTACATATAACATTTAGAAGCATTAAATCATTAAATATCCATAGGACCATCACATTTTACATCATATAGACCTCATTTTCATACCAAAAATACATCCATTATCCATTACATTGCATTATCCATTTCATAATCCATCTAACACATCTATATATCATTTGCATCCATAAAACTATACATCATTAAAATCATATTGCATCCATTCATCTATTCTATGTCATACATAAGACAACCATTTAAGCATCAATAGAACATGTGCATCCATATCAAAAACTACATTCTGAAAAGCATAAAACAAAGCATGTAGAAGATAGAATCATATAGCTCTGCATATCTTACCAAAGCACCTGAAAAGGAGTCCAACACATCATGACATCATATATAGCAAATCTATAAAAAATGGGTATCAAAGTCTATGGCATTGTCATAAAATCAAATGAGTATCAAATTCCATGGAATGATCATATAAATGCAACATCAAGTCTATCAAAGTCTATCAGAGTATCAACATGAACAACATCAACTAAATCAAAAGATACAATAGAGTCCAATGTCTGGATATAACAAAATAATGAGATCATATACATCAATGAAAGACCATGAATCATCTCAAATCATAGGTCAACTAGCTAAACCACCAGTGCCATCAGTACCATCTAGACTAGGAGCACTATCAGGAGGACAGCTTGAGCTTGGCTCCAACCCATGCTAACTCATAGCTTCCATAAAGGCCTACATCATGGAACTCATTTTCCTAACCTCCTATCTAACCTTAGACGTCTATGACTGTAAGGCTCGAACCTCTAGTGTAGCTGTGCTAGGAGCATATATAGAAGAAGTCTGTAGTGGACCCATAGAAGAAGAAGGCATGGAAAAAGATGGATCTGATAAAGATGGAACAAAATTGGAAGAGAATGGACATGAAGAAGATGGCATCGAAGTAGAAGCAAGTGCCTAAGAAGAAGAAGGTCATGGAATGATAAGAGGTATACCCTACTGAGGAGGAGGACCCTATGCCTCATCCAATAAAACCTATGCAACTTGTGCCTCAACCTCTCTATGTTGTCTAGATCTAGGCTGACCATGTCTCACAGTTGGATCAACAACAACCTCGGGGAGTGCTCTATCTGCACCACCTCTAACCTGACCACCACCAACCCTAGGAGGAATAGGAGCAACAACAATAACTAGAATATGAACTTTGCCTACTCTAGCTGCTCGATGACCCTATCATCCATGTCGTGCTCTAACTCTACCCCCACCCCTCCCACCATCTCCATCATCTGCATCACTCCCCCATCATCACCATCATCACCATCAGATAGCTCATTTATACCAGGTACTCTCTCAGCAAGATCTGTAAACCTTAGAAATGGGTTCCAAGTGAACCAATCTATGTACTCATCTATAACACTAGCATCAATAACATGATCTCTCATTGACCATGGTAAATTCCCAAGGTCTCTTACCTCCCAGTAAGTTGTCTTGAAATCCACACAGGGACCCCATAGAGATCTCTCAGCCTAAACTCGAGCATACATCGCAATGCCCTAGGGAATACCCTATGTGCACCCATACTAATGTAATACCCTCCTGAAGAAAAATCTCTTCATGATATATGGAGCACGACCAATCATCCACTGAGATGCAACATGTAGGGAAACTCAGTGCCATCCTCAGGCTAAGCCTCACATCCTAGATACGACCGCCAGATCACTACATCCATATCATCAATAACATGATGCCAGTAATCTAATTTACCTATATGGGTTTGTATCACCATACCCTCGTACATCCAAGCGAATAGCCAACCTAGATCTCATTGTCATGTTGTAATGGGCCGTGTCACTGGGATATGCTCCCAAGTCCAAAGATGTAAGAGAATCACTCCTGTAGTGAGAGTGGAAGATCGCCAATATACAACTGTATGTATCTTATGATATAACTGAGCTAACACACATAATCCCCAATCAAATCATCGAGGATGAGCCATCAAGTCCTTCAGAATAGGACCCCATCTGACTGCAAACCCATGTCCTCATCTATCAAGAACAAAGAACCCACCGATCAAAGCACCTAATACTGCTGGAAACACCAGAAAAGAATGAAATTATGCCCACTAGATGTGATCATTTCCAATGGTTGGATCCTGGAAGACCCGTCAACATGCTGATCCATCATAAATAGAATCATAGTATACTAGCTCTCCTCTAGTAGGAAGACAAAGGATACGATATACATCCTTTGGGGTGATCGCCATCTCACCCATAGGTAAATGAAAAGTATTATGGCTTAAGTGCCATCTCTCAGCCATAGTTGTAATCAAACCCCGATTCACTCAGAATTGCGATAAAGAAAGAAGGAAAGACAAACCACAAAGGCTAACATGTCTCCGATCAAATGCACTCAAGTCATCGATCATACTCATAGGTAGAGGATACAAACCACAGACAGCTAATGACTTAAGCATCGCCTGCAAAAAGAAAGTTCAATTACATTAGTTTTGAAATCAGTTATCATTTGGATTATCTTAAGTCAATCAAACATTTACAACTATCAAACCACAATCAATTTTCCTGATTCTACTCAGAGAGGATGGAAAATTCATCATCATCCATCATCTAAATCTAGATTGACGATCAAACTTTCAAATAATGACCGACTCATACTGACATCTTACAAATTGCTATAACATCAAGTTTGTTACCTAAACCTATCATCTAATTGACAATGTTGAACAGTTTGAAAAACTAAGGCAATTTAAAAATTTCTTTTTCAAGGTGAAAGCACTATTTCAGGGGTTAAAAGCGCTAAAAATCACAAGCTCTATTTAAAAGTTTAAACGCACTACCTAAAATTTCAAAAGCACACCATTAATGCAAAAGCACTAAAACTTTGTAAAAGCGCCATTTAAAATATCATACATGCTATTTTATGACTTATAAGCAAAATTCAAAATAAAAGTGCTATTTGAAAAATCAAAAGCAGTTTATGCCCTAGAATAGGCGTGTAAACACGTAATTCCACTTCGTGGAAATGCTAAAAAAATGCAAATGCGCTATTAAATGTCTTAAAAGCACTATTTCAATTTACAAAAGCAAAAAAATAGGGTTTTGCTAAGAAAAATTCAATTTTTTTTGAAATTAAACGCATAAATAAAAAAACCAAGAGGATCAAGCAGTTACCAAAGGACCGTAGGTGACAAGCCGATCATATCAACAGGTGCGCTCGAACCTATGCTCATGTATCAGGATAGACATCACAAAAGAGTTAGAGGAAGTCAGAGCTAAAAGTCAACAATAAAAGTGAAAATGAATAGTAAAAATGATTTTTTTAACCCTTTAAATAGGCCCCTTTGACCTAAAAATGGTATCTTTGACCAGGAAATGACCCAGGGACCTAAATTTTTCACCAAATCAGCCAAATTAGGGCCATTTGTCATCAAACAGATGCAAAAACATTATCATAAATGAAATCAAAATTCATTATAAATTGACCTAATCAACGCAAACTGACCTAAATCATCAAACTTTTTCAAACATCAATCAAATTTCATTTCATTTTCGAGGGGGCATACACTCGGATAATCAGAAACATCAGCATCATCATCAAAATAGGGGCACGACCATCAAATCAAAGTGTAAGCTTTTATCAAAAAAATTTTTGCTAATCAATCAAGAGGGGCAATCAAACATCAAATCGAATCAAATCCGGTACTATATCAGGGAACTATCATCGAATCGACCATTGGAACAACAAAATCAAACAAACATCATCAAAATCTACATCTCACATATAATTTAACGCAGTTGTGGGCTACAAATATAATTTACTGCAAAAAATTAGATATCCGATTAGGCCTATGCTTTGGCTTTTGGCTTGGCCAGGTGTACTAACACCCATGCCTACTAAAAAGTCAACAAACTTTTTAGTGCACTTTTGAACAAGTGAAAAATTCATTTTTTTACATAGCCATTTTTTGGCATACCATGACCCTACACATACCTTGTTCCTTATTCATATGTAGTTAGCATTCTTATGTATGCCATGTTTTGTACTCATCTAGATATTGCCCATGCAGTGGGAATTGGGAGAAGATTTATGACCAATCTAGGAAAACCTCATTGGTAGACAGTTCAATGGATATTCAGGTATCTTAAGAGGTACTTTAGATCATACCTTTTGGAGGACATGATACCTAGCTATGAGGGTACATTGATTCTGATATGGCAAGTGACTTGGACAAATAGAGGTCTACAATAGGGTATGTGTTTACTTTTCTCAGGGCTGCAATTAGTTGGATTTCCCATTTGCAATAGGTAGTTGTACTCTCTTCCATTGAGGTTGAATACATTTCTCTGATCGAAGTAGAAAAGGATTTGATCATATGGCTACAATGGTTATTGACTGAATTGTGGTGTAAACAATCTATTTTTACTCTTTTTTGTGATAGAAATAGTGCTATTCACTTGGCAAAGATATTTTCTTTTCATAATTGAACCAAATATATAGAGGTGAGATATCATTTCATTCAACACACCCTTGAAGAGGGTAAATTTCATGTCAAGAAAATTGACACGAAAGTGAACCCATTAGATGCATTGGCAAAGATTGTACTGTTACAAGTAGTAGTTGTCGTTGCACCAAAAGATCGACTTGTTAATGCTTGACACAACCACTAGACTTATAGAAGAAATAAGAGGCGGTTAAACCATGTCACGAATCCCGAGGGGAGTGCTAACCATTTTTCCAACAATCTCCCCCTCAGCGTTACTCGAGGGGATTCGAACCTGTGAACAAGCTCTGATACCACTTGTTACAAGTAGTAGTTGTCGTTGCACCAAAAGATTGACCTGTTAATGCTCGATACAACCACTAGACTTATAGAAGACACAAGAGACGATTAAGCCATGTCACAAATCTTGAGGGGAGCACTAACCATTTTGCCAACATGTACCATGAGAGAAGTTCAAGTTTTGTAGAGATTCTCTTAGTCTTGTCTCAATATGACACTATTTTTAAATAGGCTATAGTAGATATCTATGAGAAATTTTATTTCTAGTATGACTTGTCTTCAAGTGGGAGATTGGCTACGTGTGAAGCCAAGTCAATTAGTAAAAGCTAGAGTTATTCTTGTAGCCACTGCCTATGTTTGGTAGCTTCTACGTATAACCATAGATTCCTTTTTCTCCCACTATGCATGTCATTTGTATGGAAAATTCCTTTTTCTCCCACTATGCATGCCATTTGTATGGCATCTTAATTTTATAAGAAGGGTAAATATGAAGATTATGATTTTGTTGGGTAACATTGGTTGTAAATAGACTGTGTAAAACTAGCAATAAATACAAGAGAATCCCCTATATTTGAAAGTGGATGTAGGTTAAGCAGTGAACCACTATAAATATTCAGTGTCCTTTATTTTTTCCTTTTGGTGTTTTGATTTATTTTTTTGTAATTTACTTTGTGCATATTTTGATTAACAAATTTGTTAAAAATTTGGCATCTCCAATTCGGGTAGTTTGCTAAAAATAGCTTATTATACTTACAAATAATATAGATTACATTTATCCTTTCATTCACTTGATGATATCTTATTTTAAATTCAACACCTTAGATTTGATCAAATAGCTCACTATATGCTAATAATTTAGATTTGGTATTTAAATGGTCTAAATAATCTAATTTTTGCTTTTGTTTGTTTCCATAATCCTTATCCAATCATTCAATTGAAATCTTTGCATGAATTGACATTAGGAAGATAAATATTCCTTAAACACACAAATTAATAAGCTTTAAAATAATTTTTTATATAAAAATAGAATGAATGAAATTGAGGAAGATAAATATTCCTTAAACACACAAATCAACAAGCTTCAAAATAAGAAAGAAGACTGCTACCCAAGCAAAAGATATCATCAATTTGAGGGACTCAATCCAAAAAATGCAGAACCAGATGGTGGAATCTCAGGAGTTTCTCAAAATGATGAATTGACTATATCTATGAAATCTGGGGTTATGGCCCTTTTGGTATTTGTCATTTTCTATGACAAATTGTTGTCTTTCAATGCTGCAATGCTTATCTATGCTTTGCTATGTTAAAGGGTTTCAAGGCCCCTTCAAAACCTGCTATTACCGTAATAAAAAAACAAGCTTTAAAATAAATTTTTATATTAAATAGAACAAATGAATTTGATTTGAGATATCCTGAATGTATAAATTATATTAAATAAACAAAATTACAATTTTAATTCTAATAATTAAATAATACAAGGTAATTTAATAGAATATTTAGAAGGCAAATGTAACATTTGCATAAAATATGTCAAATGATATGAGGATATTTAAGTATATTATTCTAACTTTTATTTTTTTATTTCATGAAAATATATTTAAAGAAATCTACAATTGAATTCACAGATCCAAGTAGGAATGAGTATCTAAGATGGAAAATGTGATGAATATAGTATGCATGAGAACATATGTGAAAATGGGTTAAGTGTCAATAAATGTATGTGTATGGATGTAAGTTGGATAGGAAATATTAGAGAAATATGTCAAATTTGAGGTAGATTGCAATATTTATCAATATTAAATTACTTTAATCAATTATTCTAAAATTAACACAATTAAATAAAAATTATTACAATACAAATTTCACCATTACACATGAATCACTTTCTTCCAAATCATAATTTATTCTAATTTTTTAATTTTCTAGTCAACATATCTACCTTAGAAAATCTAAAATAATATCCTTTCATATTCAAGAAGCTAGATTTTCATCCTATTTATATCTTTATAAATATTTTTTAATTTTCCCTCTTCTTTAAAATTCTTTAATATGTCATTCTAATTCAAGACATCAACTTTATTTCAAATTTAAAAATCTAATATTTATTTTATTTATTTATTTTTAATCTCCCTTTTAATTAAATATTTGACAATTCAAGGAAAATAGAATTTAATTTCTGTGAATCAAATGTCTATTAACCATCCAAAATTATCTTAAAACATATAAGCCAACAAATTTTTAAATCAGCATTTTCTATTGTTTTTTTTTCCTTGGCATAAGTGAAAGAGATAAGTCTGTTTGTTTGCTGGAATTAGACTGGAATTGGGATTGTCAAATTCCGGAATTGACATTTTTGATATTTGTGTTCAAAACATGAAATAGGAATAGGGATTTGTTAATTCCCATTTACCTCTAAAACCAGCATTTGAATCTTCTATCTAAATTGATGGAATTGGAAAATCAATTTCAATTCCACTTAAATGAAAATTGAGGGTAAAGCAAAATTCTAGCTCGGAGAGCACTGAATATTTCAGAACGAAAGGAGAACAATCTTTAAACGTTTGCACATTATGAGAGGAAGTGTGACAAACAGGACAATATGCTATATAGTATGTATTTGACAATATCATATTTTTTAATATTGAAAAAAGAAAAATTAAATAAACATATAACTTAAAAAAAAGAGTAGAAAAAACTACAGCAGTTGAAAGATGAACAGATGATATATAATAGCTACAGTTAACAGAAACTGCATGTCAATACAGTAGTTGAGACAGAGATACATGAGTAGTTAAGAAACTGGTAACAGTTCATGAAAAAGCATCACAACAGTAATAAGAAACAATACATCCATAAAAAAACAATATGAATATAAGCTTGGCATTCTCCAACCATGAGAGAATACTAATTGGCAACATTATACTTTCCCAAACTACTTTCAAGAAAACACATGAATTGGATCTACTTACAAGCTTGTAGAACTATAGTTTATGAAATGGATTTGACAGGAAACTATGAAACATAAAGTAGTAAAACTAGTTTGGAAGTTATAAACATGTAAAATGTACTACTTTGACTGTCAGATGCAGCTGTTCCTGCGCAGTTGGTATTCTCCAAGAGTTCTGATATGGTAGCTGTTAAATTGGGAGCAGCTGCACCTCCCATCAAAGATGTCCTCAGCCTCTCCAAGGAATTTGTTACATCTCTCATGGAAGGTCTCTCTCTTGCTGATTCAGCACTGCAAAGCAAACCAACGTGAATAAAAGAAAGAAGACATCTATTGTCTTCCATGTTTTGATTCACATCTTCCAGCAGTTCACTATCAAAATTATCTACAAATCTGTCTGGACAAGCCGATCTCACCCACTTTTGCAGGTTCATGTCTCCCACAAACATGTCATCACTTGGTCTCCTCCTTGTAACCATCTCTAATATCAGAATTCCATAGCTATAAACATCTCCCTTTGTAGAAACATTCACACCCAATCCATACTCTGCAATCAATTTTATTCATTAAATTCATAAAAAGATAATAAAGTAAATGATGGTGCCAATATAAAGATAACTCAAAAATGTTACCTGGAGCAATATAGCCGATGGATCCTTTGAGTCCAAATGTTGTTGTACTCAGTGAATCTACAGAGTTGGTATTAGTTAAAAGGGATATACCAAAATCAGTGACAAGGGCTGTCATGTTGGCATCCAATAGCACATTGTTAGGTTTTAAATCACCGTGCACAATTTGTAGAGGACAATCATGATGTAAATATTCCATTGCATGGGCTACATCTATAGCAATGCTCAAACACTCTCTCAATCCCAATTTACAAAAGCCTTGATCATCCCTATCAGGGTGCAAATGTTTTTCCAGACTCCCATTAGGTGCAAACTGAAGAACCAAACCTGTTAAGTCAGGGTAGAAAAATGCACTTATGATTCTGATGAGGTTACGGTGCTGAATCCTCCCTAACAATTTGCACTCTCTCTTAAGACTCTTTAGAGCTTCTTCATTTTGAAAATTAAGAGTCTTGATGGCAATGATCTTACCATCCCTCAAGATACCTTTGTAGACAGATCCGAAGTTACCCACTCCAAGCAAGGTCGACTCATCAAATCCAGATGTTGCAATGAAAAGATCCTGATAAGAAAATTTTGGGTAGCCTATACGTTCAAAACTAAAGATTGAGGGACGGACTAGCTGGCCTGAAAATTTATGTGTCCACAGCATTACTAGAATGAAGAAGCATAATATAAATCCAATGGATCCAACAACTGATATGACTATTTTCTTAAGCAGGGAATGTTTTGGGTGGGTGTGAGTTGGGCATGGAGGCAATGAATAATTTTTGGGGCCACATAGGCTAGGGTTCCCCATAAACAATGCTACAACAGTTCTATTTAGAAACAAGCCCGCTTCGATAATCTGCCCTGACAAATTATTGAAAGAAAAATCCATCTGTTGGAGATTTTTTAATTTGGAGAGTGAATGTGGTATTGGACCTACAAAGGAGTTGTGGGACAGATTGAGGTGCTCTAATGCTGTGCAGTCTCCAAGTGAAACTGGATTGAGCCCAGTAAGTTGATTTCCTGATATATCTATGGCTTGAGCCATTACAGTTTTACTCATTTCCTGTGGCAATGACCCTTGCAGAGAATTCCACGAAAGATCGAGGTAGAATTGCAGGTTTTTAAGGCTGGCAATGGCTTCCCGCGGTATCCTTCCCCCTAGTTTATTGCGAGATAAGTCAAGGAGCTCCAACTTCTGACACCCCTCCAAACTAACAGGGATCCCCCCTGATAAATTGTTGTGATCTAGAAAAAGACGTCTTAGCTGCTGGCAGTTACAAAGAGAATCTGGTATTTTTCCAGATAACTGGTTCTGACTTAGACTTAAGAGTCCCAGATGTTGCATTTGGCCTATCTCGCTAGGAATGCTTCCTTCTAATTGGTTCCCATCCAAATACAATTGTTCCAAATTACGGAACCTTTTAATTCCAGATGGAATAATGCCGTTGAAATGATTAATGCCTAGATCTAAGTAAGTTAAGTTTGTCAGATTGACAATCTGTTGCGGTATGCTGCCGCTTATCATGTTGTCTGATAAACTCAAGTAATTAAGATTGGAAGACAGTTCCCCTATGGATGGGGGCAATATACTAGTGAAATGATTACTTTCAATAGCTATTTTTTGCAAGTGGGAGCAATTTGTGAGAGCAGCGAGAAAGGCCAATGTGTTACTGCTGTCACTAACAAGTTGATTGGTGTGTAGGTAAAGCCAGATTAGAAGGTTCAACTTACCTAGCTCCATTGGCACCGTTCCACCCAGTCGGTTGTCGTCTAAGTAAAGTTGTTCGAGACGGGAACAATTTCCCAAGGAGTTTGGTATGTTTCCGGTTAGCTGATTTCCCCATAAACTAAGATAATTTAGTGCAGTGAGCATGCCCAATTCAGAAGGAATGGTACCCGATAACTCATTTTCGGCCAATTCCAATTTGACTAGGGTGGATAGGTTTTTGAAAGAGAGCGGAATGGTACCCGTGAGATTGTTAACGCCCAAGTAGAGGTACTTCAAATTTGTGAGAAGACTGAGCTCAGGTGTAATGCTGCCATGTAGTTGGTTGTAGGAGAGTGCCAGAAAATAGAGACTGCGGCAAGCGGAGCGAGCGAGCGGAATGGTTCCTTGTAATTGATTTTTTTCCAGCCAGAGTATCCGTAGATGTGATAGTTGGCCGAGTTGGGGGGGAATGGTACCAGTGAGGTAATTTTGGGAGAGATTTAGGAAGCGAAGAGAGGAGAGGTTTCCCAGCGCAGGAGCGATGGTGCCGCGTAAATTCATTTGGGTTAAATGAATGGAACGGACAGAGTGAGAAGAGGAGTGACAAGTAACACCAGTCCAATTGCAAAAGGGGTTAAGGGGAATCCAGTCGGGCAAAGAACTGCCGTTGCTGGAAACGCCAGCTTTGAATCGCAAAAGAATTTCTTCTTGATGAGAGAGATTGCTTAGAGAATGAGGAAGAGCGGAGATTAAGAATATGGAAAGCATCGGAAAAAGTAATGAGAAAAGAGCAGCCATGGTAGACCAAGCAACTGTGAGGCAGGGACAACACACAGGGTAATTCAAGAAAATAAGATTGAAATGGAGGAGGAATAAATAGACGAGGGAAAGTAGTGAGCATGTCTAACAACCCAAAATTTTGGGGTGCACATTAAAACTAGACTGTCAATGTACTCCTGCATATACCATTCAAATTTTATATCTTTCAGTTTCCTGCATAACCATTCAAATCTAATCTCTGTCAATATCTTCTCGAACTTTTGTGCTATTCAAATCTAATTTATCACAGGCACCTGACTGTCAATGTCCTCCTGCATATACCATTGAAATTTCATGTGTCAGTTTCATGCATAACCACTTATCTTTATACTATTCAAATCTAATCTGTCACATGCAAAAGAACTTTCCTACTTACTCACATGCAACGCGGAGAAGGAAATTTGAAGAAGATAGGTAGGTACTAATGGACAGGGCTAAGGTTCGTGATTAAATTTCAAAAAATGAAAAATATAATAGTTTTTTGTAAAATTTTCAAAAAAAACTGTTGTATTTTTCTTTTTTTGAAATTTGGTCAATGATGCATTTTGTAAGAAATCTTAACTGCCTCGAAAAAAATCAATCCTTATCATGTGTTCAATTTTATGGTTGCATTTTTTTTTGTTATGTATATATTAAAAATTATTTATATAATAAGTAAATTTATATCATGGAATAAAAGAATAAATATTTTAAATTTTTGTTTTAATTTTAAATGTATTTTATTTATATTCAGAAATTAATTTATATTCTTATTTGTAATATTTATGTTTAGAGTTTATTCAACTAATAATTAATCTATACATATTTCTAATGACGATTCTTATTTATCTATGTATGCTTCACATACCATTATTTTCTATTTGGTTATATTGTTATCATTTTTATATCGGCTACAATTACTAAGAAATCTTTTTAGACAAATCTAAATCTACCTCAACTAACTCTTTATTGACCTAATTAAATTTTATAACCATTATCTATCAATTGGCACTAATTTACTTAAAATGAGGCCCGAGCTAACATATTTAAAGATATTTCATAAGATCTAAAGATGCAAAGTTGTAGAGGATCAACGATTCATAATGCATAACCAGTATAACATTCATAATAGCTTGCAACAATGTTTCAAAGTATAGGTACTATGTCTCGCCATTCAATTATTGAGAAGAGAAAAAAGGGAGACTCAAGTACTAAAGGCGCTTATCAACACCATCCAATCATCATTAAGCTAATAATTGAAGGGAAATGAGTTTTTCATGTCTACAAGCTATAATGATAGTAAGAAAGCTAAGGGATAACAATATTGTCAAGGAATCAAGTCATGGAAACTTTGGATATCATGCTTAAGATTGTGAGGAGGCATATTGAACATATGAAACCATTGTTGGCCTTTAACAAACTTGAACAAGGCTTCAAAAATTTTGTATTATCATTGAAGTAGTAGATAATAAACTATCAAGGGGTTTGATAAAGCTAAGGAGGAAGAAAGGGTATACAAAGAAACATGTGTAATAAGGTTGTGACTATCCCTAACCTCAATAAGCCTACCAAGTTATTATATTGATACTTGTTCACATAGGATTATCTATAATAATGGGAAGTATATGGGGATCACTATCAAGAAATCATTCCCAAGAATATAAAAAATCTATAAAGGTGGCAAAAGATTGTAATTGACATTGATGGGTCTATGAAAAATTATCTACATAGCCTAAAATGTTAAAGCAAAAAAAAATCAATAGTTTGATTAATATATTAGCATCATCCATAATTTAGTGAGCATTGTTCCAAAAGATTGAATGTAAATGCTCGAGTCTCCTTTTACATTCTACAATTCAAATCTAGAAGTCATTAGTTTCACATGTAATAGATATCTAACAACCCTCAAAATATAAGTGAGTGAAACACAAAGGATCATAATCACAATATAACCCTTCTTGATATCCTTTAGTTTCTTCATCATATTTTCCAATTCTTGTATGTATATCTAAGGTGTTCAGGTATACTATAATGGTATTAGATTAATGTGAGATAGTGAAGGTATACAAGATTTGTAAGGGTGTGAGAATTATCGAAATACTTATTATGGATTGGATACATTATGAGACATATTCATCATGGGATTGGATGGGTAGATAATATAGAAAAATATATGAGTAGAAGTTATGGTAACTTTGTTGTTATAGAAGTAGTATGTTTGGGTTTGGGCTTGGGGAGAGGGGGATTATAGAAGTAATGAGAGAAATAGAGGTTTTAATGATGAAAGGAGTGTGACAATAGGGTAGGTCATATTGAGTAAAGTTGATAAGAATGGAGGTAGAAAAGACACTTCTAGGTTAATTATAATAGCAGTAAAAATGGTCTAGCTAAGATTAAGAGGGGATGGTGATTTGGAAGGAGATGGTAGTTTGGAGGATAGATTAATTAAGAAATTCATTAATGATCTAAGATAATATAAATTTTATGTCTAATGAGGAAAATCTACTAATGGCTTATTAAAAAGGTTTTCTACTTAATGGGGAGATTTATAGGGGATAAATGCATCAATAAAGGCTTGTTGCTTGTTGTGGAGAAGAAAATAATGCACCAACCTTAAAGATCAACTAGGACCTTAAGGGATACATGATTCCCTTCAAACCACCTCAATAAGCTGCCTAGGAGCACTAGGTAGATCAGACCCGAGTTGTCGGCAATTGCTTGGTTTGATGCAAGAGGTTTGAGTAAGTTCGTTTAATGAGGTGTATGCATTTTAATTGTGAATTAAACTAATTAAGTGTTAATTAAGTGATCAATTGATGAGATAAAAGTGTTTTGATTATGGGAATCGAGAAGATAAAAGATGTAATGCCCCGTCGAGGAACCTAGGAGGACAAAACATAAAACCTCTAAAGATGAAAGGAATTTTTTTTTGAATAATACTCATTATTACTTCATATTTCTAAAACATAATTATGCACTTGTTTACAAACTTGAATGCAAGATATAATCAACCTAAGTCCTCACAGGTTCCCTAACATTGCTACTAAAGAAACATTATCTAACCTATTTACATTCATAAGATATTCATTGAATTACGAGCTTTATTGGTCTATGTTGATTTTAATGCACCAAGGTAAATGTTCCTCACTTGTTTATTTCATTAAACATAAGCTAATTATCTAACAACATTATTCCTTTTATCAACTCATATCATTAATTTCATATTGATCTTATAAACATCTACTATCCTCTATAGTAGTTTCTTTTAATAATTTAGGTAAAAGATCAATATTCATTAAGGTAGGAATTATCTTACGTACTTCATTAATCCACACTCATTTATGCACTAAGTAAGCATAAACAAAATATTGAACATTAAAATCAAATTACTAACTTATTTCATTAATCCACAACTATTCATTATTTATAATTCCAATTACTAATCTATCAGTTCACACTAATTGGGCCTTGAACCTTTCATGAGGAGATAAATCATTCTTTCCTAAGTAAATATAAGTTTATTTCCTTAATAAATGATCATCATAAAAGAATAAGAGAAACATGAGCAAGTACTACAGACAACTTCCTTTTAACAACATGTTCAACACATAATATAATCTTTCCATATTTTATTTTCACCTAGAACTGCTCATTCACTTACACATTTCTTTGAAATAGAACTACATCAATCTACATCATTATGCCTCATAAATATAGCTCCTTTTAGGAGATGAATACATATACATCAATACATCTCAACATTATACAATATACAATATGAAATCTTCAACTACAAATCTGGAAAGGAACACAAATAGGGAGCATCCAATAGACCACAAAAAACACCTCGATATAGTAAATATTAACCACCCAACCATGTGGAACCAATAGGCCCACTCCCTTGAGCTAGAAGAAAGAAACCAAGTCCCACACAAGAGATAACAACTAAGACATACCTAAGGTGGCAATAACCTTTCTCAAAACATACACTACTGAAGACACAAGAAGGAAACAAGGACCACCAAAGGCATGATTACATTGGTAGAGACTCTAAGCTACAAGTTAGGTGAGTATCATCGCATACCCCTCACCCCTTGGGTTACCCTAGTACTATCCTTCTCAGCCCCCAAGTAGGCACATGCATAATTAAACACCTTTCATGGAGACAAGGTTGTTCAATTTTGCCATCACAAAGCCACCTTCTCCCACTCTCATCCCTAGTTTGTACTATCACTAGTGGAATAGGCGAGGCATCAAATTAATCTTTTATAGTGTGGAATTCCCCCCATCCCAACAAGTTTTATTAATGTTATCACTTGATTAAGATAACTCAATAGTTAGTTACCCTGGCAACCACTTAGGGCCCTGTCCCCTCACTGTGAGTCACTCACCTAGTGTACTTATGTTCCCTAACCCAAAAAGAAAATATCATAAGCACATATGATATCTGTATGCACCCTAAAATGGTCGCCTAGACTTTGGGCCCCGTTTATTCAATTTATCAATCCTGAATCATTTTGATCATTAATCAATATTTTCAACAATATCAATCTCTTGATCAAATCCTAATTTCGATCATATATTGGATTTTTATCCTTGGGCTAACCATTTATCCTAAGTCTTTATTTGATTAAAAGGAATATTTCCTCCCCTTTCAATTAAATAAAAAGCCCCACTTTCCTCTTATCCTAAGTTGCACAAATAAAACATTATTCCTATTTTATAAAAAGGGAAAAAGCACTTTTTGTCTCACATGAGGCTCCAAAGTCAACACTTCACTCTCATTGGAGGATACTTGTGCACATGGATTGCTCCTCTTTCAAGCTCTACCGCTGATTAAGACTTTTTGCCTCTTAATCTCCATGGTCCATTTCACCTCATTTCTTATAAAAGGAGAGCTCTCTCCTCCATTTGCATATAGATACATATCCATATTTTATGCTATTGTTATGCTGCAGGTTTTCTAGGTACATTTGGAGCTTTTTGAAGACATTGAAGACTTGTTGCTTTCATCATTTTAGTTGCATTTCATAATAGTTTTGCTTTCATAGTTACATTCATGGCATCATAGATTAGATTTCCTTTTATGCAATAGAATAAGCTCACATAGTTTAAATAGGAGGCATTGTAATCCATTGCTACTTCCTTTCATAGCTTAGTTTGTACTTCCATTTTCATAGCATAGCTTGCACATTTGCATCTTCATTTTAGTTGCATTGCATTGCATTTTCATTCTTGATTCTTGAGGATATTGGCATTCTTGCCCTTGTCTTCACTTGAATCTCTCATTGTATGGTTGACTAGCAAGGTCACCTTCTTGTAGCTCTAGCTGAGAGCAAAACTCATAGTCCCTTGCAACTCTATGCATAGAGAGCTATGAGCCACTTTGTGAGGCCTCACTCTTGAGCAACCTTGCATGTAATGGTTCATAGAAGTGCATATTTTAGTGTGTACATTTCTGGCGCCCACCGTGGGGCAGAGTAGATTAGCTTTGTCCCTTTTAATTTTGCATTTTTTATCATTTTCGGATTAATTTTTGGAAAAATCTGCGTCTCTGGTTTTCTGTCTCAGATTATCGCGCGACACTTCTCATAAATATCGCGCGATATACTTCCTGTCTTGGCGTGATAGTTCGCGCGAAAAAAGTATCGCACACCTATATTGAAGTCTATCGGCTGGCATCGGGCGAAGTATCGCCTGGCATCGTGCGAAGTATCGCTCGACTGGAGAAGTATCGCCTGGCTATAGGAAGAAGTATCGCACGATACTGGTGAAGTCTGAGGTATATCGCCTGATCTAATAGTGAACTATTTTGTATCTTGGAAGTTTCGGGTTCTTAGCTATCTTTTTGAAATTTTTTGAAATTTCCAGCGTTTTCAAATCCATGCCACTCTGGAAAACGGGTGCCCATTTTTTTTGAAATTTTGCAAATGGTATCAAAAGTTTAAGTGTGATATATCGTTGGAAAGGTCTTTCTTAGCCTAATCCAACCATGATGGTTTCATTTTCAGATTTTATCATTTGATCAGTTATTTTTGTAGATTATCTGATTTTTCATGTGCTAACCATTGTTAGATTTTGGATTTTGCTAACCATTGTGGAGCTGACAAGTTGTGGTTGTAGGTGCCTCTTGCTTGAATATTTTGTCAAAAATGCATGTCAAAGAGGGCTACTAATGGTTTTTGCAGGGCTGCCCTAAGCATAAAAACTAAATCAAGTGCTTGTTTAATTGCTTTCTTTATTGAGTGCGGCATATACTAGTTGTTTCATTTCATAGGCACTTAATACCTTGTTGTAGGAATTTTGAGGTGGTAGGAGAGTATGCTCTTCACCCTTGTGGTGAAACAGAAATCTTGACCCATCTTGGGATTTTGAAAGCAAGGGGGTAATTGAATATTTGCTTGGTGTGTTTGGGAGAGATTCTTGAGATAGGGGAGTATGCTCTTCACCCTTGTGGTGAACCAAAAACCTTGAACCTCAAGAGTTAATCCACTTTTTGTTTAGTATAGAAATCCTTTAGCGGGCCTGCTCTTGAGCAATCAAGAGGAACGACCCAAGTGGGGACAACCTTGTCATCATTTTCCTTGGTGGCGAGTGATTCCAACTCACTATAATCTCAAGGCTATCGAGGACACAAAACCTTGGTAGACATAACACTTGTCTTCGCTTGATGTAAGTACTTGTGGGATTGTGACCATGAGGAAAATATTGAGCAAGAATGCTTAAGGTACTCTTGAGGCCGCGAGGTCCTAGTCCTTTACGAGGAGCAAGAGGGGTGTTGTGAACGGAAACCCTTATTAAGAACCATTAGATAGAAGCCACCTTCTTTTAGCCGCTTATCTTCTTAGTGCAAGGATTGATCCAAGTGGTTTACCCGGATCACCTTAAGATACTCACCATATGTGTCCCTTTGGTTGTGTTGTTTGACACTTCCATGACAAAGCCAATATCTCTTGTGGGCAACCACTTGGTGTGAGGCAAGGGGGCATCAAGTTGTGGGCTAAGTTGATGAGTAATGAGCCTTGTCTTGTAGGTAGATATTGCTTGAAGTGTCTTCGATTATGTGATACCAGTGTAAATATTCTTGACATACAAACAATCGGTAGCATTCATAGGGTGCTTTTTTAATTTTGATATCACAAGTGTTTATCTTGGCAAGGTTGCTTTTGCCCTTGTTTCAAGTGTTTGAAGACATGTTTGATCCCATACTGTTTGCAAACCTGTCCAATTGCTATTGAATTTGTGATAGAAATCAGACATTTTTACCCTCACATTCAAAAACTTGAAATTAGACCTTAAAAACTCAAAATTTTGCACAAATTGGTCATGATCAACATCAGTATCACATTAGCCAAAGAGAAATATCGCATTAGAAGGTTGTTCTTGGTGAGAAAGTTTATCTCTAGAATTGTGAGCTACATTCTTGGGAAATTCTCGTACTCTTATTGTCCAAATAATTTTCATTTAATCTCAATTTCAATTATATTTTGGCCTAGCCCAACCTCCTGATTCAAAAGTGCAAGGATATTCATCCTTTGATTTGAAGCACCTCTTTGACAGTGTTGGTAAAGCCCCTTTTATTTCTATCTTTTCATTTCTCTTTGGACAATAGAGAACTTTGATTATCCTAGTTTGGTGTTGACATTTTGTGAGGTCGTCCTATTACCAAGGGTCTTCTATTTTCAGTCTTCCTTGGTCAGTCCAGATCTTAGATCCTAGGTGTTGTCATGTTGCTCAACATCTCAATGAACGTTATGGTATCAATTGCACAAGATGGCTCTTAGTCTTCTTCTTTCTTCTCCATTTCCCATGTTCTTCTAAAGTCTTCCATTCCCATGGGAAATTCTTCTTCTTCTTCTTGATTCTTTTCCTCTTATTATCTAGTCTACACTCTTCTATTCATCTTTTCTATTCATTTCTTCCATGCTTGATTTCTCCTCTTTTGGAACCATGAATCTTGACTATCTAGCTTTGGAACCTTTATTAAGATTAGATGATCTTGAGCTCATTGACATATTCGAAAAGTGTTGTTCCTCCAAAATTCTCATGAGTGATGAATTTATAGCAAAAATAAAAGAAAAGATGATTAAATCAGATGCCTTTGCTAGAATCATAAACATGATCATATCACGATCTTCTTCTTCCAAACATTCTTCATCATCTAAATCTTCTCATTCTTCTTCACCTTCCAAGTCTTATCATGACTCTTCCAGACATCATTCTCATTCTTCATATTCTAAGTCTTATCATGATTCTTCTAAACACTATTCACATTCTTCATCTTCCAAATCTTATCATGACTCTTCTAAACATCATTCAAATTCCTCATTATCCAAGTATTCTTCTTCCACTAGGTCTTCATTTTCCTCTTCTTCAAGATCTCATTCTTCTTCTACTTCTCCCGAGAGTCTTATTTCTTTTCAGAAGACATACCATAAAGAGCAACATGATAGTCCTTGTGATGTCTTTTCCACAAAGAGTGACACACCTACCTTTGATGACTATGATGACTATGATGACTATGATGATGGACGATGTAGCAATACTTATGGCAACTCTATTCCTAAGAGTCCTCCTCGTCGTGTGCTTAGGCTTACTAAAGGGTCATCCTATTGGATAGATTGTGATGGTGATCCATATGATTCTGATTTTGAGAGAAATTATGATATTTGTTGTGAACAATATGATACATCTACTTCTATTGAGGAAGAGAAAGCTTTCCGTGCTGATTATAAACGAAGATACTATGAGCATGTCTTGTCTAAAAACTCTCATGCTGAAAATAAAGATTACACTCTCCAGCAAGATCATGTTAATGCTGAACCTTTGTCTTGTGATGGTCCCCTTCCATCTGCCACTTCCTCCAATACCCACACACTCCCTAAAGCTTCTGAGTCATCCAAATCTTTCACAAATCCTTCATCCAACAAAGATCCTAATGCTTTCCATGCAGTTCCCTATAGTTATCCTCAAGGGCCACCTCTTAAAGATACTCAAGATAACCTTCACTTGGCTGCAAATACTTTCAATAATGTCAAACCTAAAGAGCCTAAGCCTTCATCCGCTATAATGCCTATTTCAGCTAGTCCTTCACCACCTCTTCCAAAGTCTTCCATACAATCCCAACATGCTTCCTTGTCCTTAGAAGTGGCTCCATGTCAAGAGGACTCTAAAAATGATAAAGAAAAAAATATAAATAAAGATCAAGATCAAGAACCCTCCATGTCATCCAATTCTCTTCATGATGTATCTCCTTTATTTCATGGTTCTTTTGATCCTCTATGCTCTTCCGCATTCATTCCACCATCTCCTAAGCAAGATCAAGCTACTACTTACACTATTGAGCTTATTGACAATCAAAATAACCTTACTACACTTGCGCTTTCTAAAGATGATACTTCCATTAAGGTTATTAAAAATGGTGTTGTTACTTCCAATGTTGAGCCTATTGAAAATCTAGAAAAAGTTGATATGCTTATGCTACCCAACAATCATTGTCAAGATCAAAGTCTTCCATCTTCTTGTTCTACCATTCCATGTTCATTTTCGCTTTCTACTCTTCCTAAGTCTTTGCAAGCTCTGAACAGTCCTATCAAAGAAATTGCTCCTATTCAAGATGTTCATGATCCTATTGTAAATCCTAATGCTCACTCTAAAGATGCTGATATCCTTGGTTATCATATAGATGCTGATGAACTTATTGATTATCCTTTTGCATCTCCCACGTCTATCCTTGGACCTCCTCCACCAATACTAAGGGCTTCATGTCTTCCTTCCATCTTGGGTCCTTATGTCCCTTCACTTTCCCCTCCTAATTCTCTTAATTTGTCATCCATCTTGGGTCCTTACATCCCTCCATCTCCTATCTTTCCTCAAGATCAACATAGATGCATACCCTTGAATCCTTTTCATTCACCCACCCATCTGAACCAGTCATATCGTCCTTCTTCTTCCACAAGTCCCAAGTCTTTTGGAAGTAACTTGAATGTTCAATACAAGAAAAAGAAGCAATACAAGAATCCATCAAAAAAAGAAGATCACCATGTCCCCTCTAATCGACATGGGGGCATAAAGTCAAAAGAGATATCCAAGAAGAAAACTACAAGACAAGTATGGGTTCCAAAATCCATCATTCAAGATATTCTCTCTAAGACATCAAAAGAAAATAAAAAGCCTAAGGCTATATGGATTCCAAAGTCTCTCTTGAAAGAGTCTAATGTTGAACAAAAAGTGAAATTGACATTCAAGCTTCCAAAGGCTTCCACTTCATCTTTTTCCAAAAACATTCTTCCATTCCATACGCCTGAACCACAACCTTTGCTAAACATTTTCCATATTCCTTCTCGTATTCCTCCATTCACATTTGAGAATTATAACAAGCACACCAATCCTCTTTTCGAGGAGTCACATAGCAATAATGAACCAGAATATGGTTTGCATTTGGACTAGAATATGGTTCATGTTTCCTCCATCCTCTCGCCACCCTTCAAGGTGTGTATTGATGTTGATCTTACCTTTCTTTCCATCTACCCTTTCACATTCCTTCCATTCATTATCCTTCTACCTTCTATCATTTTTCCTCATTTGCCTATTCCTCATGCCTCTTTCTTTCCCCTTCAGCATCTTTGAGCATATCATTTTGAATCCTTGACATATCATGGTTTATCCTTTCAAGGAGCATTATCTAAAAAGCTTGCTTTCTTCCAAAAAAAAAGATACAATCAAAAAAATAAAAAAATTCAAAAAATAGCAAAAAAGAAAAAAAAATTGAAAATGTGTCATGGTGAAAACCTGGAAACAGGCACCTTGGTAGCAAAAGTAAAGAGAAATAAATTCGTCCTATGGTGAAAACCACTCCCTTGTGGCACCTTGGATAAGTACCATGATGAAAACCTGACAATCAGGCGTCATGCGTAGTTCTTCTACATATTTCATCCATTCCATCTTCTCTCTTTGATCTTGACAATGTTGAGTTATACACGAACATTTGGCTATTTTGTGAGCTATCCTACGATGATCTTGCTTTAATTCCATTCATGTTTAGCCTTCATATTCATTTTCCTTCATTCATTCTAGCCTTTCGCTATCCTTTTCCCCTCTGGTCTTGATCTAATAAAAATAAAAAAATAAAGAGTAAAACACAATGCTATGAAGTCTCTTGACATGTCTACTCCTTTGGACTGCATCCTTTCCTTCTTTTTCATTACACTTTTGAGGCTTATCCTATGCTATCCTTTCATTACTTGTCCAAATGCGCTTTACATGACAATTTTTCCCTAGCTTGGGTACTCTTGAGGAGTTTGTCCTTGAGGATTTCTTCCCTTCACTCTCCTTCATTCTCATGTCTTCCATCTCATTCACTAGCTTGCTTATCCATCTTGTCCCTCACCTTCCTAGACATTGGGACTGCACGATGTGATCTTGCTTAAAGAGTTTGATGCCCATTCTGTCTGGGGGCATCTTTTGTACATATTTTATGATCCTGAAAAAATACCAAAAAAATTCATATATGGTCCTGAAAAAATCCAAAACAAATGGTATATTGTTCAAAATTTTAAAAATTAAAAAATGTCTTGAAAAAAAATGATCATCTTAGTGACAATCTAGTAATAGACACTTTGATGTATCTACAAAAAAAATATATATTGCAAAAAAATGCCAAAAAAATTGATATATGATGTTGAAAAAATTCTAAAAAGCATAAAAAGTCCTGAAAAAATACAAAAAAATTAAAATATTCAAAAATTCAAAAAAAATAGAAAAAGTGCCTTGGTGAAAACCTAGCAATAGGCGCCTTGGTAGCAAAAATACAAAAAAAATAAAAAATGAAAAAAGAATCCAAGTGGTGAAAACCTGGCAACAGGCGTTGCTTGAGGCCTTTTGCACTCCTATTTGTTAACATGCGTCCTCGACACTTAACCACTTTTCATTATGCCTTGACCTTATTTGACTTGGTCTGGAATTGGTCTTTGTCTTTGTCTAAGGGGCATACTTGGTAGCATTGGTCCTTTAGTTTCATTTGTCTCTTGGGGCATTTCACAACAGGTGTTTTTTAACACCACCCCAAACAGTGTTTTTCAACACTACCCTTGCGTCGAGTGTTTCTTAACACTTATTAGATGTCTTGCCCAATAGTCTAAGTATAATGCAATAATGCTCATGTGCAGATGCGATACTCAAAGTTTGACTGTATGACCAACACACACGCACTTAAACAATTAACTCGCTGACGATATGGTGACTTTATTTTTCTTTGTGTGCTGTCTATGAGGATTTCTTTGATGAGTGGTCTCTCCCTGAGAAGTTTTTGATGATGCATAGCTAGAAGACTGAGGGTATGAGAACATGTTTTCTTTCTTTATCTGCTTGTGGGTATATTTTGTTGGTCCTAATTGTCATGAGCATTTATGCTGGTCTTACTTGACACTATGGATTAACAAGGTATTATCCTTGACTATTTTTGCGAGTGCATGCTTCTAGTTATCCTGACTTTCATATGTCTTGATACAAGCATAATCTTTCCATATCAAACTTAGGTGATCTCATTGCATTATTCATCTAGACCTACATGTCTTTGATGCCTACATGGGATTCCCACATTTCTATCTGATAAAGATCATATTCATATTCACATAGTTATGCTAGTGTGCATTGTATGATCTTGCGACGCTACCAATAAAGCTCGATGATGATAATTAGATGTCTATAAGCATTGCGACCTTGCAAGTCAACCACTTTCATAGTAGCTTGCATTTTTAGGGTCATGTTAGATTAGTTTTGCACTTTGCATATGGAGAGAGATTTCCTTTTTATCATCTACAGACTAGTTGGTCAACTGTGCTCATTTTCTGATTCTTCTTGATCATATCTTTCATTTCTGGTCTTTCATATCCATTTTCGGACTCGAAATCGAAATCCGAGTCGCGTTTCCAAATTTTCCCTTTCTTTCGAGCAGTTGATTGACCTTTTGAGGCATAATTTGATTTCTGGTGGAATTTCTTCCTTTTCATGTCTTCCAAACTTCTAGTCTTTCATTCATATTCATTCCACTCCCTCATTTCTCGCGTTGACTACATCTTTCCAGTCAGGCTGGGGCATGTTCTATTGCCTAATGGTTAACCTATTTGACCCTTACATTCGATTATGATTTGATCAACCTTATCAATTTTCTGTCTCTCCTCTACTTGATTTCGATTTTGATTTCGAGGGGGCAGTATTTGTGGGATTCTCATCCCTGATTTCCTTGATTTTCCTGATTCAGACATCTTTTGTGAGCTTTTTCTCAAAATTTGAAGATTATTATCTCCCATTTTTAGACATTGATTATTGCCTAGCAGCGACGGTGATAGTTTTGTCTAAAGCTTGATTTGCACCTAGCAGCGACGGTGTTGGTCTAAGCTTTTGTTTATATTTTGTCCAGATGTGATCCCGAATCGACCTCATATCTGAGTTGTTTTGTGATCCCAAATCGATCTCACATTGCAACTTCATTCTTTGACTACATGTGTTCCCAAATCGATCACACATTAGTCAAAGAGGGGCAAATGTATGCACCCTAAAATGGTCGCCTAGACTTTGGGCCCCGTTTATTCAATTTATCAATCCTGAATCATTTTGATCATTAATCAATATTTTCAACAATATCAATCTCTTGATCAAATCCTAATTTCGATCATATATTGGATTTTTATCCTTGGGCTAACCATTTATCCTAAGTCTTTATTTGATTAAAAGGAATATTTCCTCCCCTTTCAATTAAATAAAAAGCCCCACTTTCCTCTTATCCTAAGTTGCACAAATAAAACATTATTCCTATTTTATAAAAAGGGAAAAAGCACTTTTTGTCTCACATGAGGCTCCAAAGTCAACACTTCACTCTCATTGGAGGATACTTGTGCACATGGATTGCTCCTCTTTCAAGCTCTACCGCTGATTAAGACTTTTTGCCTCTTAATCTCCATGGTCCATTTCACCTCATTTCTTATAAAAGGAGAGCTCTCTCCTCCATTTGCATATAGATACATATCCATATTTTATGCTATTGTTATGCTACAGGTTTTCTAGGTACATTTGGAGCTTTTTGAAGACATTGAAGACTTGTTGCTTTCATCATTTTAGTTGCATTTCATAATAGTTTTTCTTTCATAGTTACATTCATGGCATCATAGATTAGATTTCCTTTTATGCAATAGAATAAGCTCACATAGTTTAAATAGGAGGCATTGTAATCCATTGCTACTTCCTTTCATAGCTTAGTTTGTACTTCCATTTTCATAGCATAGCTTGCACATTTGCATCTTCATTTTAGTTGCATTGCATTGCATTTTCATTCTTGATTCTTGAGGATATTGGCATTCTTGCCCTTGTCTTCACTTGAATCTCTCATTGTATGGTTGACTAGCAAGGTCACCTTCTTGTAGCTCTAGCTGAGAGCAAAACTCATAGTCCCTTGCAACTCTATGCATAGAGAGCTATGAGCCACTTTGTGAGGCCTCACTCTTGAGCAACCTTGAATGTAATGGTTCATAGAAGTGCATATTTTAGTGTGTACAATATCCACAATATAACATACAAGAAGTCACATCAATCCACTAACAACAATTGATTGAGTTTAGGAAAGCATATGGTGTCCCTAATCCACTGGACAACCCTAAACCTTAATTTGGCACTCAAAATGCACCCAAAAAACTTAAAGAGGTATCTAAATGCACCACACAAGATGTCACATCATAATCATAACTATCATAACAATATCGTATCATCTTATTAGGTTTAGGTGATCACTAGTTGTCCCTAGTCCACCAGACAACCCTGAACCCTAATCTGACATTCAAATGCTTCAAAATACATAAGGAGACATAAAAATGAACCATACATGATATAAAAATCATATTCAGTGTAATAAAGGTAAAATGAAACAAAAATAAGATCCTAAAAGCCTCTAACACTTGACAACTTCTAAAATTAATTTATTTCAAGCAATGGTTAAATGCCAAGAATAGTCATCAACGAACAATAATTCATAACGTCCAAAAAATACATAATTAAGACAATCTCTTCAGAAAGACTTGATAAAAAATCATTTCATACTCTCTCTCCAATTTTTATGAAGATCCAACAGTGGGAAAGAAAGTTATGGCTTATGTTCTAAAATAGAAAACCCTAGTTAGGGTCCAGACCTGCCTTCACTAAAATGATTATAAATTTGACAAATTATAACACAAATACACCCAAAAAATGGAATATGAAATATAATATAGAGACCTATCTCTGATATCAATTTTAGGCATGTACTTTTCCATACTAGGTCGTACCATTTAGATAAACTTGACTAAAAAATCAGAACAAGAATGGACATAAATAATTTGACAAAACATATACATTAGGACATTAATTCGACCATAAAAAGGGAATTTGAAAGATACCCATTGGATTATTTGAATTTACCTTCCATAAAACCAACAAAAAAAAACTATAGACTTACTTTAGTTTATATAAGTAAGAGATCTCCAAAAATACGTTGCTAGAAAACCTAAGAAAACACATGACAATTTTCTCCAAAATGAACTCAAACTTTTAAATACTTCTAGGAATGAAAAATACAGATATCATACATAATTAAAATATATAAATCACTTCATATTTTATCAAATAAAAAATTTCATCAAGGAATTCAAACCCTACCTCGGGCCTACGAAGATTCGTCTAAAGAAGCAAGAAGAATGAGACAATGAGAGGAAGACAATCCACACTTGAAAAGAATCATTAAAAACCCTCTCCACTTTCAAATATCTCCATGAAATAAATTCCAATTTCCACAGAAATAAATCCCTCTCTCAACTACTAAACCTTGAAAAAATGTCCCTCTCCCAAAGAAAAGAAAACCATGGATCCTTAAATAAATATGCCCGCAAACTCTCCCTCGCATCTCATAAGTTTTTCTCCAAAATCTCCATGAAAAGTAAAATATTCATCAAAACTCCCCCCTCAAAATCAAAAGAGAATCCATATAAATAGATTTCCCAAAGGTAACTAACCCCCAACTAACTCTTAACTAAAGAGCATAATTAAATAACTCAATATAATTATAAACTCGCAACTATATATTACACAAATATAGCTATAATGAATACTTTTATAATCATTCATACACATATTTATTGTTATCATAATATGTGGCATAGAATATATAAGTAATATACATATAGCCTATCCACATTATTAATAATTTGTAATTAAAAATATTATACCTTGCATTGTGTAATATTTAATTATTAACAATACTATACTTTACCTTAATCCCAAGATATACATCATAAACAATATTCACAATCATGTAGATATAATAACATATAACTTATTTATATAATGAAATCACATGCCTCAAAATAATCTAATCATCCAAAGAGGCCATAACAATCAACTATGAAACACATAAATAACCACAATATCAAACAAGGTTAACCATAGCCAACAAGACAAGTCAAACCAAGCTCCTAACCAAGCATGAAACCTTGAAACACAACATAGAAAAGATCAACTAAGAATCATCTCAGGAAGGACCATTGAATGAAATAAATTAACAAATCATACACCCAAATAAATGCAAGGGACCACAAGACACTATCCACCATCATGCCCAACTGGGTGAGGTGACCCTAGATATGTCACCCTAACCGGAGACTAACCAAGAAGGAACCCCAATGTTCCCACATTAGATAATGGAAGGGAAAGACTCAAGAAGGGACTTGATGATATCTCTGCAACAACAACCATTAAGGATTTGAGGGCACACTCAGACATGTGGAGCCAGGTGAAGTCGATTCCTAGGTACCTGCAAGCTTGCATCACAAAGCGAGTAAACATGTGCATATATATATCTAGAAGACATTGAAAATAATGATAGGGGTTGAGAAATTGTGTGGACCCCACCAAGTGAGTAACTACGACTTCACCCCTAGCCATACAAGAAGATCATAGATAAAAACACATATGCAAGCACCCAATATACAAGATATTATAAATCAAATACAGAGTAAGGATTAGATCATATCCATAATATAATCCATCATGATTTGGGTTAGTCCCTTAATCAAAATCAATAATTAAGTATAAAATCATAATCATACATGTAATCATAGGTGAACAATAAATATAAATCAGAATCATAACATATAAAGAACCTAATCATTAAGGAGGTCTTGAAATTATATTAAATAAAATTCATATGGCAATTAAGATATAACCATCCAAGTATCATAATCAACAACTTTATCATAATCATTAATAAGGAGTTCCTCACATAGTAAACATATGGATCTATCAGGTGGCCACATAACATCAAGGTCCTAAAATATCATGGGCACATAAGAAGAGATGAGTACTCATGAAGGATACCTGAAATAACTTATCATTGTCACAACTAGAATGTGAATTTATTATAATAGAATGGATTAGGAAAATAATTCAGACATAATCATACTTTTATATACCACAACTAGAGCATAAAAGTCCCTACAAGGTTCCCAAACTTCCAACAAGCATATCAAAACATGTTAGAGTTAGAGGGGTATTATAAAAAACCATAGACAAACTATGAGGTCTACAAATTTACTATCATGGATAAACACCTAGCCCAAAGGCTGACAGTGAAAATGATGGACACCAACATGGTGCACTGGCGTCTCGTATGGGCAGAGTATGAATAGGTTACTATAAAGCTAGAAGACAAGAAAATGAGTATGAAACTAAGATAATGCGATAAAGTAAAGACAACAAAATCAGAATGGACAAAGTAAAAGCTAATCTAAATATGTAAAACAAAAGAAATGTAGTGAAATAACATATTTAAAATTAGACTTGTCATCTATTATGTTTATGATAAAATGAAGTAGAAGAGGAGGACAAAGCTGATAAAACCTATTTTGGTGGTTGATAATGCATTCCAAAATGAATCTTTCAAGCCCTCAAGTTCACACCGAAAACTTGCACACATACACAAGAGAAGAAAATAAGTTTTGGTCATTTAAGAGGTTTTCCTTAGTCAAACCTCCACTTTGTTATTTCCACCTCCACGAACAACCTTTGGACATGATATATATGGTGATATATAACCGAATGGTGGAGACAATCAATAAAGGAATGAAATAGAAATATGATAAGATGAACAATATGCTCAAAAGACACAAATAAATGGAGAGAAGAACTCCCCAAATGTAAAGAGATTTTCTTGTATGCGGGTTGTGATGTCGAACATGAGAGCTTGACTTCAACAATGGTGGAAAAACTTGCAATAAAATGATATGGAGATGCAACAATGGATGTGTAGAGATCTCAATGGGTTGAAAAATGAAAGTATGAGAGATGTAGATTGAGTGTAGAAGAAAAGAGAGAACTTTGGAATGAGTGATTGGGAGATTTTTGCAGACCAAATGCATGCAAAATGGGGGTTTCTGAATACCCCAAATGGATTATGAGTAGGAATGCCATTATCATGGGCATTACAACCACAAGGTGGAAGGTTTATAATGCTCAAATGACTCTCTGGACGTCTACATATTCATGGATGAGATTCTGTCACATAGACGTCTCTACAACACGCAAGTTTCTGAAAACTATTAGGATTCCATAACGTGGATCCAAGTTGGATGGTGAACTAGAAAGATGAAAAGGATAATGAATGGTAGTGGGATTTGTGTCTTAGGATAAAGTGGACAAGATGCGAAAATGGAATCTTACATGGGGCTGTAAAAAATTTACTCCATTACACTTTGTCCCCACTTTAGAAATAATATCATCTATAGGAAGAGTGTGAAGCTAAAGTAAGGAAGTCTTACCTAACTTACATGTGGTAATTTAGTCATGTAGAGTTACCTCTAGCTAGGAATTCCTGATTAGACAGTGAGTCAGATATAACATACTTGGGTATGCTAGATGATGAAGACACCTATGATAGAGATCATTGATAAGTACGTCGATATGGTTGGCAAGCTGTGTTATGCCAAGTTATATGATAGGAAAAAAAATTATAAGCTCTGACATGCATAGCTAATTCCAGATAGACATTTGATAGGGATACTTTGATGGTGTACTGACATACATAGATAATGCTAGATAGGCATGTGATAGGGCATCTTAGACACAATGTGTCAACACACATAGCATTAAACTAGATAGGCATGTGAGAGGGCAGCTTAAGATCATTGTTGATACACATAATGTTAAGATAGACAGGTGTATGATATGGAAAGACTTGAGACATTGATTAGTTGTTTGGCCCCTGGGAAGGAAAATAATGTTGAATTTGAAAAAAAATAGAGAAAAATCTATGGTGTAGAGACATTGTTAGATAAAAGACAAATAGAACAAAGACATGCATATAACACAACCCCCACTTGGGATGGACTATGTTTTTTAGAGGGGTGCATAGACCATTCCAAGGAAGGAAAGATATGATGTGGTATGGAAACATATGATATCTTTTCATGGGATGTCACTTCCTGACGGGTGACACATGCTTCTACAATATCCTGCATAGACATAGAGGGATCTGATAGGATAGGCATTAGAACCTAGAAGTGTAGACATATGTCCACTCTCAAGTGATATTTCATCACCTCCATCTGTAACATAGATCTGAAGAAAGATACATGAAAACAAAAAGAAAAAAATGGGTCAACATGGAAGGGGTGTCTAAATGCCCCCAACAATTTGCATCGACCCCAAATTCAAAAATTAGAGCTTACAATATATAGAAGAAAAATATGACAAATAGAAGAAGTTCACAACAAAAAACCTCCTATCTTCAGGTACCAACATAGTACAAGGGTTCTCTAGGAGGTAACAAAAATAAAAGACAAACATGAGGGAAGAACATGAAAACACAATCTAATCTACAAATGTAGTAGTGGTTCAAACCCTCACAAATCATCATCCCCCAATCTTGATCATACGGGGAGGGAGGTCGACATTGCAATAGAACAGTTGCAAGGATAGTCCTAAGCACCTCACCAATAGCTAGGACTAATGATGAGGCACCCAACAGGTCCTCATCTAGAAGCTTTACCATGGAAAGCAAGAGGGATCTTGTGAAGATCAATATAAATGCTATAATTTCCTCTAGTGAGTTGAAGAGACGACCATAGATGCTTGTAGAGGACTCACGTAGAGGTGTTGATGATGAAGCATCCCCGCTGACCTCTGTGAAAGGGGAAGATACAAAATCAAAAAAATATGGAGCTTTCTCCACTATGAGAAATGATGTAGAAAGTGGGTCCACAGGAGAGGACTTGCAATGCCTAAACTCTGGGATTGGGTCCTGCTGAAGATTACACTTTCAAGGTGGAGGCAAGGTCCTTCGATCTACCATGACTAGCTTCAATATTTCCAGGAAGCTAGCATGGTGATGGAAAGGTGAAATAGGAACAGATAGAGCAGGCATGAATGTGTTGGGGAGAACCAGTGCATGCAACATGTTCATAGGTTTGGAAAATAGAGGGATTTCAGGCAGGGAGGTGATGAGAGGTGGCTCTTGCAATAGAGAAATAAATACTTGGACCTTCCCAGTGTGAGGCCTGATAGTTACTCTTGGTGTAAGGGGAATCATGAAAAAGGTTGCAGAAGGTTGGGGAGTTGTAGGGATGGGAGTAGAGCTAGATGTAGATGTTGAAACAAGCACAAACACAGGCCCTGAGGATGCACTTTCTCCCTTTGCATTGGCCTCTCAAGATAGGGCCCTCTCTCACCTACATCTCTTATGCTCATGTGCAATTTGGTTTCAAAACAAGTGTGTGCTTGACTAAGATGGTTGTGGAGGAGTAACATCATCCTTCTCCATATGAGAGATTGATAGTGTAGTAGTTGACATTGTATCTGGTCCCACTAATGGATTAGGAGGTGGGGTTGATGACCAAGGAAAAGGAGGCTTAGTCACGGGTGACCTTCCCATTTTTTTCTATATGGGTAGATAGGAGAACAAGAGGTGCTCTCGAAGGCTGTGATAGGTGCAAAGGATGATGGTGCTATCTTGTGGGGTTTCCTATCTTGACCAAAGAGGGTAGGGAGAGGAATGTTCAAGATGATCAGAATGGAAGGAGGAAAACATACCTTAGGTATAGGAAACATAGATTCCTTTCCTTTTTCTATGTGTGAAGTGGATGCAAGAACTGAAGACACCACTGTAGGTTGTGTGACCTTCATTGGTCGAGGTGGCATCCCATGGGGCACGTGTTTCCTCTGAGCCCCTTAAAAAGAAGGGGTGGAAGAGGTGGCACATTGAGGCTCATGAGGGGGATAGATACCTGAAGCAGACATGGTATGAAAACTCATTTCCTTGGCCTTATATGCTTGATAGGACAAAAGAATAGCATCTTGTCAGGGATGCAAGGAACCATTTGTCATAGGCTAGAAATGATCAAGGTTAAAGCCCTCATGGGACACTAATGGATAGTACCTAGTATCTTAGAACATATGAATAATCCCCTCATCTGGGAACTTCAAACACTTGTGCACTACCGATGGGATGACTCCTATGGAAGTTAGCCAGGGAATTCCTAGCTTGACCCAAAAGAGGTCTGATTCAAGAATCACGATGAAGGTGGAGAAAGTGGCCTTGGGCCCCACCTGAATGGTTAAGGTGGTTGATCCCAAGGGAGGTAAGGACATTTTTTCATGTGTACAGATGATGACATCACACTCATCATATTTACCGCTATCACGCCCCACCAAGGAACCTGCGAGAAATTAACCTAACACATGTTACTAAGTTTACAAAATATTTTTTTTCTTTAAGAGTTTACACAAGAACAACAATATCAATGCGGAAGTAATACAATGCATACACAAAAATGTAACTCAAACATAGATTACAATTCTCAAAGGTTCTATGACATAGAATTACATATTATTAAACTAATTATTTAGATTAAGTACAATTACAAACCTCACATTTACAAATGAATAAAAAGTACATCATCATATAAATATCAACACACAAATACAACTCATACAATATGAAGTACATAGTGAACTAGCATCCACTGCACAAGTTGTAGGGTATGTAACAATAACTAAGTACAAAGTACAATACAATATCCTAAAAGTATCACAATTGATAAACTAATACATGGTACAATATACAACGCATGAAGTATAAGATCAAGTCTCCAATAATAATAAATAATAAAGGTACAACTGCTACAAGAAACATCCAACACTAGTATAGGCATGTCAGAATCTCAAATGGTAAAATAATCACTAACAACCAACCTCATAGAAACCTATGGTTCTACTCCCACCATGTTGAGGAGATAACATCAAACCCCACTCAGATATCAAATACCAAAATCAATCATAAGATAGAACCTAAGAAAGGGATCCTAAAAGCTCTTTATCTCAAGAGGTACTACACACTCTACTAGTGTGAGTGTGAAAAGTGGTTGCTAACTAACACTACACTTCAATGAGTCTTTATATGATTGATCAAAACTATGAAAATACGAATAACCTAAAACTGAAATCAATGAAGGCGACTCATTTCATTCTAGTATACACGAGTATGATTTTTTCTCTCAGGTCATTGCAAAACCCAATGACTATAGACATAACCTAAATGAAGGATTTAAAACTAACATGAAAATGAAATGTTCATCCAATTAGCTAATAGTTAATCCATATTAAATGAAATGAAGTGTTCCTAGATTTGATAAATGCAATAAAGATGTAATCAAAACAAACTAATTATGCAATTAAGCTAACTAAGATTAATTAAAATGTATAAACAATAATGAGAAAATTTTTAGCGTTACACTACTTAGAAAAAGATTCCATCCTTTGTGTGAATGGAGGCCTGGTTATATAGGAATCCTCTTGAGAATGAATGGACGAGATTGATTAAAGATGGACAATTGATATTTGTTCCAGACTAACACAATCCATGTGCATTTGATTTGATTGGTTGAGAGAATCAGTTAATTGAACTAGTTTGGTTAGTTGTCTTGAAAAATTCTAAGGCTAAACTGAAGTTGCTAAATTGATAGATGAGTTAACCGAGGTGTTATCCCAATTAGCTAGATTATTTCCAAAATCATGTTTAGTCGACTGAATGACATTTTTGGAATAAGTAAAAGATTTAATGCATTTTTCTCCAAAATGTGATGACATAATTAATTTAATTCCTTTTTTTTTATTAATTGACAATTCTTATTTAATCAACATCCTAAGATATTAATTAAAATAATAGTATAAGGTTGATTTAATTATCAACAATATTAGGATTTTGGAATTAATTAATCAAATAAGATCAAGTGTAATGATTGAATGAGACCTAGAGTATAGGTTTAATCCGATTGATAAGTTGAATTGCCTTAGGTTAGGACTTAGGAGATTTAATCTAGATTAGGGCTTTCTTGATGAATAATCGAGATTAGGGGCTTATGGTTTTGTTGACCATTTTTAGGTGAATACAACCGGAGGCACATAAAATGATGATAAATAAAAGATAACAAATATCAAAATAACAACAAGTACCAAATGCCAAACACCAAATACCAAATACCAAATACCAAAAATCCATCACCAGAGGAAAATGAAGAAACTACATAGGAGACTTAGGCTACATACTATGGGAATTTCATCACATGATCATCTACTTGAGTTACCCTGGACTGATCACTTTGAACCCCGAACCCTCAAGTTGAGTTATCTTGGACGGGTCATTCTAGACCCCGAACCCTCAACATGACCCATGTGGAACTAGAATACCCTCTCATGAAGACAAGGAAATCAAATCATACCTACTCACTAGGTATCATCCCATTCCCATCATTAGCCTATACAAGCACTCAGGCATAGGTGAGTCATCCATAATTAATCTTGTATTTAATAGTGTTCTCAAATTTTATTATTAGATTATCACTTATTAACAACTTATGATAGGTTACCCTGGTATTGACCTCTTTGGGCCCCAGACCCCTATTATAAGCCACTCCCCTAAGATGCACCTATTTAACCTCCCCCAGGCTCATAGTCATAAATAATCTCATAAATCATAATGATCAAAATTTCTTCCACAAAACCTCAAGGAACAAGTATTGGATCTCAACCATAATATCACAAGGTAAAAATAACCTCCAAATCCATTCTATAATGCCACAAAGTATAAATGATACTCATAATGACTCCATAAAATAACAAGGAATTTATTGGTTCTCACTTAACCTTGACATCATGAATACCCCCAAAAGTGTTCACAACAATCTATAAATTCTAAACCCAAACAAGGTCAGAAAAAATAAAGATCAAGACTCAACAAAAAACATATCATAACTCACCAATGCAACCAAAACCACACATGAACCAATCATGATATTAAAATGGTTATGAAATTTCAACAATATAGTTCCCCAAATAGAAAAAAGTTATAAAACATAAATAATCCAAGTTTGAAAGACAAAATCCACCTAGGAAAACACTCTACCCGAATGGACCCTATGCACCCACACAAAATATAACGACATAGAACATACACATGAAATATATTTGATGAATCCAATTATGTCACATTATAACTTAGTTTCCAATTTCACAAATGTTTCAATATGATGTACCTCATTAAGTATAAGTCTTGCTTAAGATTCGCTTAAAGAATGATATTAATACCTAATTTTACTATTGAATCCCTATAATCTTAATTAATTATAGTTTAAAATTATAATGTTTGAGATTGTGTGTATTAATTCTTTAATAATATTTAAATTAATCAATTTTTAAATTAATAAGATTTAATAATAAAGAAAAACAATTTTAGATTTTATAAGAGTGAGTTTTTTACGTATTTCCTCTACATAAATCAGACGGTAATTTAAATGGTACAATCTTATATGGAATGATATGGGTCTAAAACTTATATCAATGGAAATTTAATTTAATTACACATATATTTCATTATTAAAAGTCCTAAAGAAAAGGTCGTTTAAATGGCGTAAAAAGAAAATCTCCCTAGGAGCCTTGTTTAGGAATGAAGGTTGCCAATTTGATAAAAAGACCATAACTTTATTTTGAATTGTTAGATCTTCATAAAAATTGGATACAACATATATAATATACTTATTTACAATCTCAACAAAAGAGATTGTCCCAATTATTCATTTTTCAAAATTTATGGATGATTGTGAACGTCTGTCTATGATTGAAAAATCAAGCTCAATAGGTATTCGTGATGTCAAGGTTAAGTGAGAACCCTATTTGTACTAAAGAACCATATCTAATTTTTATATATGTTAAATAAAAGTCAAATGGATGTTTGAAAGTGTCTTTATATTTTGAAGAAGACATTTGCAATGAAAGTTATACTAAAACCATATGATTTCAAACCCTCAACCTGACATGCGAGTAACTGCAAGCACATAGATTCATAATCAAGAATGAAGCTTATATATTTTAACTAAATTTAAAAAAATTGGTAAAACCCTAATTTGAGATACTAATGCACATGATTTCTTTTAAATCATCTCTCTTGGGGTTTCCAGACAAATTTTCTCATAATTACCAGTTATGCCATAAACACAACTTACAAGAAAACCCTACTAATCTTTACAACTCTCAAAAAAATCAAAAGAACCTCATTCAAAATCAAATCCAAATTCAAAATCAAGAAAGAAAAAATAAAATAAACTTTACAACAAAAACTGCAAAAAGATTCGAAAACCCCTACCTTGAAATACAAAGTTGATTTGTTAAGAAGAATAAAACCCAAATGCAGACTTCAATCCCAAGCTTTTAAATAATACTTTAACTTTAAAATTCATATGCATAACCTGTGACTTGTCTTCTAAAACCTTTGTTCTAAAAAATCTTTGTGTCCTCAAAAACCCTATGTATATCTCCAAAATGAGAAAAACCTCTAATAAAGAAAAACTAATAAAATTGGGGTTTTGAAAATATGTAAACTTAAAAGAGAAGATAACTCAACTTAAAATAAAAGAATAGTTTTTCTTTGTTTTCTTGATTTTTTTAAATAAATAAAATTAATTTACTTTATTTTTAAGAAAATAAATGCGTAATTTCCTTTTTATTTCTTCTTTTAATATTAAATAAAATAAATATTTTTTATTTCTTTATTTTTTTTCACAAAATAAATATATTTTTTTTAACAAAATAAAAAATATCATTTTTTAAAAATTAAATAACTTATTCTCCACTCAACCTTTTAATAAAAATCTTATTTCAATTTATTAATTAAAGTGCAATTCAATTGCATATAATTATTTTAATAGGAAATAATATTTATAACATATTAATAATTTATTTATATTAATTCTATATTTTATTTATCCATTTAGATTTAATATTTAATTAAATCCTCACTCTTATCTTTAGACTTTTTAATTAAGTCCCTTTAATAAATATAAGTATTTAATTAGTTCTTATTATTTAAATATCTATATATTTAATTTTTCTAAAATTCTAGAAGGGATAATTATTTAATATTTATAATTAACCTTTAATTAATCTTTTACTAACATCATGACAAAATGAAACATTGAACTACATGACTACATGCATATTGAAATCTGACCACAACAAAATACAGAAAAGATGCAACAACATAAGCATGCTCAAACAAGGTGTCATAGATTCACGTCACCTTGACAATTCATGTAAGGTAGTCAATTAGATAAATGTCCACTATTTCAGGACAAATGATGGCTTAGGTTAGGATTTAGGCATGTATGTTATCTCCCCTTTCCTACCATTGAGATAATGTCATAGGGCACACTCATCTTGGCAATTCAGGCAAGTTGTTTCCCAATACCTGCAATCCTGCAGAAAAGATGAGCATATATATATATATATATATATATATATATATATATATATATATATATATATATATATATATATATATATATATATATATATAGATATAACATGGTGGGGACCAGTACATCGTATAGATCTTGCAAGCAGGTGACTAAAATGTTAGATTACAGAGAGGGGGTGAATCAGTAATCCCTAATCTCAAATACCTAAAAAAAATTTATCTGATTAACTCGGTAGCATCTCGGTAAAATACACTTCACTATTTACCAAAAAAAAAGCAAACAAACTATAACAATCAGTAAATCATACACACAAATCATGCATCACATGTAACTCTAGTATTTAACATGGAAACCCAGCTTTGGGAAAAACCACTGTGGGAATTGGCACCCACTAAGAAAATACTCTTTTGAAGTATGCTTGGTTAAGAGCCAATCCTATTAAAGATTACAATGCACACTATTCAGTGTGACCTGCTTGATTTACTTGATCTGTTAGGATCTTCACCTTGTTAGGAGTGGCCTGGTTAGAGGGCTTCAAACACTCTTTAGAATGTTACCTTTTTTAAGGATTTTACAATAAGATTGTTAAGTCCACTATGTTAATATATTTCTCTGTTATAAATGCTATTAAGCAATAATAAGATTTACTACTATCTTTGCTTAATCAGATCCTTTGTGTGCTCTTCTATCTTCACTTCAATTCTTCATTATCCACTGGCTTCAACACTTCATCAAATCCTATTTTCAACTCGAAATCTCTTTGTTCCTTCTTCACTGCATAAGTCAGTGACTCTTCAACTCTTCAATTTTCCAGCCATTTGTTCATACAAATCCATCCTTTATATAGATAATTTTTGCCTCTTAATCTCCTCGATTATGTTTTTCTTTGATCAGTCTTAAGCGTCTAATTCATTATACCTTGAATCTGGATCTCGGTAACATGTTTTATTTTCACCTAGGAACTTGAAATTTTCTTGAAACTTGTTCCTTCTACCTTAACCATTTAGATTTAAGTCATAGATCTTCATCTTGAATTTTCTTGTCCATAGATCTCTCTAACTAACTTTCCTTGTCATCATGATCATCCAGCTCATCATAGCTAATCATTAAATTTTGATTCAATCCTTATTTAATATATTTTCCTTGCTCGGTGTCCTCCATTTGTATTTTGGTTAACTTCACTTGGTGCATAAAACTTTCTTTTCTATTTGATTCCTTTGGTTCCTTTTCCTTTACCGAGTTACTTCCTTTTTACCTTTTACCTTTACCGAGTGTCATTTCCTACTCGGTAGCCAAAAAAAATTTTGCTTACCGGCTTGACAAATCTTCATCACTACACTTTACTGACTTAACATAATTATATGTTAGGTAGAAAATAATTATATCAAAATAATCTAATCATTGTCTAATCTATATTAGTTGCCCATTTAAGTTCTTCAACTTCACAACATCTCATTTCTTCATCTTCTTAACTCATTCAACTTATAACATTACCAAATGATATGGAAACATAATATAAACCAAAAATCAATTGCTTGACATCAATGACAAAACAATAACTAATCTAATTTTTCTACTATCGTGTATTCCTCTAATCTTGGTTAGTCTACATCATCATCACCATTAGATAATCAATCTTCAATATTACTATCAGTTATGGTAACAATCTCCCTCTTTGGTATTGATGGAAACACTAACAATCCTTAGTGTTCAATTGATGATGGTACACTTCACTGGCATTCATGTAATCCCTCTGATTTGTAACTTCTCTTTGTTGTAGTCTTTCTCCCTCTATCAGTAGTAGTCTTATTTACTATTCCTCTTTGACAATTTCTTTTATGATCTTTCATTGTTCATCTTCCTCTGCAATATTCTTCCTCTCTGATCAATTGACTTATTCTCCATCTTTGATCTATTCATCATTAATCTCATTCATCTATATCATTTCACTACATCAATGCCATTCATCTCCCTCTTTGAAAATAATGCCAAAGACATACAAACTCAAATCATACCTCAAATGTATTGATCTCTCATTGCATTCATAAACTTCTTCTTTCACAATTTTAGGCTTTGCCTAAAGAGTGAACACTAGCATCAACTTAAAAAATAGACATTCTATTGAATGCTTGAATTGATGCATCATACATCACGCCTTAGTGAACATTGGATAGGGGAATAACCCCTAACTTACCTCAGAGATAATCAAAAGCATCCTTCGGTAGTGGTTTTGTAAATATATCATCTATATGTTCTTTATAATTCACATACTCCAATGTCACATGCTTATCTTGTACTTGGTCTTTTAAGTAGTGATACTTAATAGATACATATGCTTTATTTTTTAATGCATCAATGGATTCTTTGATATTTTAATAGAACTTGTATTATCACAAAAAATTGTAACTGGATCAGTAATCTCTTCTTGCATACCTTCAAGTAATTGTTTGATCCATACAATGTTAGAATAATTTATAGTTGTAGCAACATACTCATCTTTGGTAGTAGATTGTGAAATACATATTTGTTTCTTGCTTAACCATGTCACTAGTCTTTCTCCTAAAAATAAAGCTCTTCCAATAGTGCTCTTTTTGTCATCAATATTTTCAGTCCATTTAGCATCAGTATATACTTTGAGATCAAAATCTCCTCCTTTTGTGTATAACAGACCAAAATCTGCAGTCCCTTTCAAATATCTAAATATCATTTTAACTACAGACATATGTGTCTCCTTTAGGTTTGCAGAAAACCTTGCAACTATACCAACTAAATGTGCAATATTTGGTTGGCTATGGACAACATATTGTATTTTACCAATCATGGATTGGTAAAGTGTCTCATTTACTTCCTTAGTGTCATCTTCCTTTGACAATTTACAACCAGTAGCTATCAGTGTTCCAACTAGTTTAGATTCTTCCATATTGAATATCTTTAGGATCTCCTTGATATACTTAGATTGTGTTATGTATATCTCATCCTTAAATTGTTAAATTTGAAGTCTAGTAAAGAATTTAATCTCTCCAATCATAGACATCTCAAATTCCTTTCTCATTTCCTCATAAAATGATTTAGACATTATCTCATTTCCACCAAATATAATGTCATCAACAAATATATTAGAAATAAGAATTTTATTAGTACTATCACATTTCAAGTATAAATTGTTGTTATCACTAGTCCTTTCAAATCTAATCTTGATTAAATAAGAGTTTAATCTTTCATACCATGCTTGGGGTGCTTGCATAAATCAATAGAGTGATTTTTGTATCTTGCATACCATATCCTTATCAAAATTATGAACAAATCCTTCAAGTTGTTTAGTGTAGACTTCTTCTTCAAGAGTTCCATTCAGAAATGTAGACTTAACATCCATCTGATAAGCTTTAAATCCTTTATAAGCAGCATATGCAAGTAATATCCTTACACCTTCTAATCTAGGAACAAGGGCAAAAGTTTCTCCATAGTAAATACCTTCTTCTTGTGCATACCCTTTGCAGACTAACTTTTCTTTATTTATGATCACATCTCCTTCCTCATTGAGTTTATTTCTAAAAATCCACTTTGTTCCAATCATATTCTTATCCTTAGGTATCAGTATTAGTGACAAAGTGTTGTTCTTTTCAATTTGATCAATTTCCTCTTTCATAGCATTAATCCAATCTTCATTTCCTAGTGCATCCTTGACTAATCTTGGCTCAAATTCAGAAATCAAACATGTGTTGTTTTTCAACTTACTTCTTGTCATAACTCTTGCATTCTTGTCTCCAATAATTTTTCTCAGTGAGTGGTGTCTTCTCACATGTTTTTCTAGTACAAGATCGGTAGATTGTTCATCAGTATTTTCATCTCTCGATGGAGGCTCATCTTGCTCATCAGTTCCTTCTTGTTGCATCTCAGTTTCTTCAACCAAATTACCTTCTTGTACATAAAAAAATCTTTTGTAATCCTCAGGTTCCTTTTTTCTATCCTCTTCATTCCTTTCTACAAATTCATCAATTCTCACATTTTCACATTACAACAATTTTGTTAGTAGCCTTGATCAAACATTTATATACTTTCCTCTTTGATGAATAAAAAGGAATATACCTGCATCTCCTTTTGAGTCAAATTTTCCATTTCTAGCATCTTTTAGTATATAAGATCTACTTCCAAAGATTTTAAACTTACATTCGATGTATGACCAAACAAAAGTTCATAAGCTATCTTATTGGTTCCTTTCTTCAATTGTACTCGGTTGAGTGTGTAGACAACAATACTTATGGCTTCTCTCTATACTATTTGTGAAACTTCTTTATCAGTCAACAGTGTTCTAGAATAGTCAACTATAAATCTATTCCTTCTCTCAACTATCCCATTTTGTTGTGGAGTCCTTGGTGTAGATACTTACATCTTTTGATGTCATTTTCATTGCGAAAGACAAAAAATTCATTAGAGATTAATTCACCTCCTCTATGTGATCTCAAACATTTTAGTTGTTTTCTTATTTCCTTTTCAACTCTTATTTTATACCACTTGAACATTTGGAATGCATCAGATGTTTCTTTTAGAAATATAACATACGTCATTCTTGAATAATCATCAACAAACAAAATGAAATACCAATCTCCATAATAGCTTTGAACTCTCATAGGACCGCAAAGGTTAGTGTGAACTAATTTCAAAATATCATTGGTAGAATAAGATTTACTTGAGAATCTTGACTTATTCATCTTATGAATCTAACATTCTTTACACATTACTTTATCAGGTTTACTTAATCTTGGTAGACCTTTGACTTTATTATTTTTACTCACTTTAATCATGTTATCAAAATTTACATGATAGAGTCTCTTATGCCATAGCCATACATCTTCAACTTTAGTAAATAAGAACTCTTTGTAGAAGTATCAAGATAAAATAAATTACCTTTTGATTGTTCACCAATTCCAATTAGATCTCCATCAGTACCATAAATCTTCACCTTTCTATTCTTAAATTCTATTCGGTGGCCAGTATTGTTCAATTGTGCAATACTCAACAAATTATAGTTCAATCCTTTAACCCAATATGCATCATTACATTTCATTTTCTCATTCAATACAATGGATCCTTTACCTTTCACAGGGCATGGAGCATCATTTCCAAATTTGACAAATCCTCCATAATACTCTTCTAAGTTATCAAAATTATCAATGTCACTAGTCATATGATGTGAACATCCACTATCAATTATCCATCAGTCGGGTTTAGTTACATGAGAAATAAGTGCTTTTTGATCTTCATTATTTTCTTCATCTGAGTCTTCCTTTAAAGAAACATAGAAAACTTTTTATCCTTCTTTAGTATCATCAGATTCCTCATCGGTTACACCTTCCTTAGCTAGGTAGCAAGACTTCTTACCTTTGTCCTTGTAATCTCTAAATCTTAGGTATCGATTGTCTCTTTTTTCATTCTTATCATTTCTATCATTTTTAGGACATCTAGATGCAATATGACCATCTTATCACAATTAAAATATTTTAGAGGTAATTTGCATCTGTACTTTCCTTTACCTCTCGGTAGTCTTCTAGCCAACAATGCCTCTAATTCTTCTTGTTCTTTTTCTTCATTCAAAATACTATCATATTCACTTACACATGAACTACTATGAATCTCTTTGTCTCTTCTTGATGTACCAATGCTTGGAGATGACTTAAATACAGTTTCAATGGTCGATAGACTATTATCATAATTACTTAACTCAAATGCAACCAACTTACCAATTAGGGCTTCAAAAAGTAACAACATTTTTTGGTATAGATCTCAATTATTGAATAGAAGATACTCTAATAGCATACTTAGAAGAAAGAGTTCTCAGAATTTTACTTACCACTTAGATTCATTAGTCAATAATCCACCAACACCTCTGATGACGCTCACAAATTACTTGATTCTACTACTATATTGTGTGATATTATCTTCATCCTTCATTCACATTTCATCATAATTTCCCTTAATACTATCAACCTTAGCCTTTTTTACATGCTAATTTCCTCCATATATAATTGTAAGCCTATCCCACATCTCTCATGAATTAACATAGTCCTTAACAACATTGAATTTAGCATCGGTGAGGGAGGAAGCAATCTTTGTCATAGCTAAATTGTGTTCCTTCTTTTATCTCATTTGATCAACTATCATAGGTCTAGGAGTCAGTGGAGTGTAGTCATTAGTCATAAGATTTGGTGCAGATTCTCCAATCCCAAATAGATACAATCTCATCCTTCTTTTCCATGTTGAGAAAATTTCCTTTTTCAACTTAGGTAGTTCTCTCCTATACATCTTTGGATCTTTTACTCATGTCTTTTAAACTTATCTCTTCAAAGTACTAATATCTTATACCAATTTTTGGATTGCAAAGAGGGGGGGTGAATCAATAATCCTTGGTCCCAAATACCTAAAAAAAATTTCTCTGATTAACTCGATAGCATCTTAGTAAAACACACTTCACTATTTACCAACAATAGTAAACAAACTATAACAATCATTAAATCATACATCACATGTAACACTATTATTTAACATAGAAATCCAACTTTGGGAAAAACCACTATGGGAAATGTCACCCACTAAGAACATACTCATATGAAGTACCCCCGGTTAAGAGCCAATCCTATCAGATATTACAATACACACTATTAGGTGTGACCTGGTCAAGGGATTTACCTCATATCTATTAGGATCTTCACCCTATTAGGAGAGGCCTAGTTAGAGGGCTTCAAACACTCTTTAGAATGTTACCTTTTTCAAGGATTTTACAATAAGACTATTAAGTCCACTTTGTTAAGATATTTCTCTGTTACAAATGCTAGTAAACAATAGTAAATAAATTGACTCGTAGATTTTCAACTTTGTTTAATCAGATCCTTTGTGTGCTCTTCTATCTTCACTTCAATTCTTCATTATCCATTGGCTTCAACACTTCATCAAATCATGTTTTCCACTCAGAATCTCTTTGTTCCTTCTTCACTACATCATTCAATGACTCTTCAACTCTTTAATTTTCCAATCATTTGTTCATACAAATCCATCCTTTATATAGATAATTTTTGCCTCTTAATCTCCTCTATTACATTTTTCTTTGATCAGTCTTAACCATCCAATTCATTATACCTTGAATCTAGATCTTGGTAACATGTTTTCTTTTCACCTAGGAACTTGAACTTTTCTTGAAACTTGTTCCTTCTACCTTAACAGTTTAGATCTAAGCCATAGATCTTCATCTTGAATTTTCTGGTCCATATATCTCTATAACTAACTTTTCTTGTCATCATGATAATCCAGCTCATCATAACTAATCATTAAATTTTGATTCAATCCTTATTTAATATCTATTCCTTTCTCGGTCTCCTCCATTTGTATTTCAGTTAACTTTGCTTGATGCCTAAACCTTTATTTTCTATTTGGTGCCTTTGGTTCCTTTTCCTTTATCGAGTTACTTCCTTTTTACCTTTATTGAGTGACATTTCTTGCTCGATATCTAAAAACTTTTTCTTACCAACTTGAAAAATATTCATCACTATCCTTTACCGACTTAACATAATTATATGTTACATAGAAAACAATTATATCAACATAATATAATCATTTTCTGATTTGTATCAGTTTCCCATTTAAGTTCTTCAACTTCACAACATCTCATTTATTCATCTTCTTAAATCATTCAACTTATAACATTACCGAATGATATGGAAGCATAATATAAAATGGAAATCAATTGCTTGATATAAATGACAAGAAAATAACTGATCTAACTTTTCTACTATCGTGTATTCCTATGATCTTGGTCAGTCTTCATCATCATCACCATTAGATAATCAATCTTCAAAATTACTATCAATTATGGTAACATAAACAACATGAGGCATGTCAAAAAGAAAATCATAACATACACGCTAACCATACACATGCATGTATGGGGTCAATAAAAACCATATATATAAATGGAATCCTAACATATATATCATCATCATAAAATAACCATAACATATATAACATCCTCATGTACGATTAATCTACATGAAAATAACCATAATTACCTAACTGTAAACATGTGAAAAATTACCGAAAAGTGTTTGGCATCCTAAATTAGAATGAAAAAAATGAGTGGGTGTTACATCCTACCCCCTAAAATTAAGCTTACTCCTACATTTACTAGTAGTACTATACTGAAATCCAAAATGTACTATCTGCAATTACCATAAAATTAATCATACAAATATAGTACATCTATGTGATGTCCTCCCTTATACATACTACAAGAGGTCCATATTGAACATGATAGAAACAACACTTATGACAACAGAAGGCCAACAATACCAAACATTTAGATTAGCCACTACAAAGTTTGAAAAGGAAAACCCAAGTGGGTGAACGCCAAGTTCAACACTAAATCATAAAAATATTGTAGTGATTTTAACAATAAATCAAATGTGACCAATATCATAAAATAGATAGTGAAAAGAGGGTTAGGTAACTAATTCAGACATGAGAAAGTTCAAAAAAAAAAATTCAATGCTGGCCCCCACACAACATGAACAAATTCATCAATAAATGAAATAAATTATCAATCTTAAAATATTTCACATAACAAGGTGACTAGTGTTAGCCACACTCAAGGGAGTAATCACTTCTCAACACCTAGGAATACAACATCTTAGACATGTTAGAGAATTTACCCAAACATAATATATAGCTACCGAGGTAAGATGCAACTAATGCAAATGTCACTAAGTAATTTTGCAAGATATTACCATTATGTTATAAGCTATAATGGTTCTCATATGGATGCAATGCACAATTCAATTGGGGACTTAGGTCCTTGACCCAATTGACCTACTATAATGAAAGAAACACCCTAATCTTGTAAATGCATAACTTACGTAGAAAATGGTACATTATTTTAAATTGATGCACAATGCATTTCAATGTAAATAAAAATTGTATGAATTCTCTTTTCTAATCTCAAAATCAATCCTATCTTTTTACATTTAATTACAACACTCACACAATATAGTATGCAACACTCAAATAGAATCCAATCCAAACATACAATTTTTATATCATACCTCTAGGGCCATAAACAACAATCTGATCTACAAGAGTGTTATATGTCTAAGTTTTGTTTTAAGTTTCAACTACTAGACATCTACTGGCATATAAATTTCCTAGAGATCCTAGTGTAGAAACTTGGGCTTTGATACCAAATGTAATGCCCTATCAAGAAACACATGATAAATTAACCTAACATATGTTACTAATTTTGCATAATATTATTTTTCTTTAAGAGTTTATACAACAAAAATGATATCAATTCAGAAGCAGTACAATGTAATACAATGCATACATAAAAATATAACTTAAACATAGATTACAATTCTCAAGGGTTCATGATGTAGAATTATGTATTATTAAATTAATTATTTAGATTAAGTAGAATTACAAACCTCACATAAACAAATGAATAACAATTACATCATCATATAAATATGAACACACAAATAAAACTGATACAATATGAAGTACACAGTGAACTAACATCCACTTCACAAGTTGTAGTGTATGTAAAAATAACCAAAAGTACAATACAATATCCCAAAAGTATCACAAATGATACATGGTACAATATAAAAGACATGAAGGATAAGAGAAAGTACCTAATAATAATGAATAAGAAATGTACAATTGTTACAAGGAACATCCAACACTAGTATAGGAACTTTAGAATCTCAAATGGTAAAATAATCGCTACCACCCAACCTCATGGAAACCTGTGGTTCCACTCCCACTGTGCTAAGGAGATAACATCAAACCCCACTCATATATAAAACACCAAAATAAATCATAAGATAGAACCTAAGAAAGGGATCTTAAAATCTCTCTATCTTAAGAGGTACTACACACTCTACCAAATGCACACAAAATGATGATAAAGAAAAGATAACAAACATCAAAATACAAACAAGTACCAAATGTCAAACAAAGATACCAAATACCAAAAATCCACTACTAGAGGCAAAAGAAAAAACTATGAAGGAGACTTAGGATACATACTATGGGAGTGTCATCACATGGTCATATACTTGAGTTATCCTGGACTGGTCACTCTAGACCCTAGATCCTCAAATTGAGTTACCCTAAACTAGTCATTCTGGACCCCGGACCCTCATCATTACCAATGTGTAACCATGATACCCTCACGTGAATATGAAGAACTATAATCATACCTACTCACTAGGTATTATCCAATTCCCATCCTTATCCTATACAAGCACTCAAGGCATGGGTGAGGTATCCATAATTAATCTTGTATTTAATGTTATTCCCAAATTTTATTATTAGATTATTACTTATTAACAACTTATAATAGGTTACCCTAGTACTGACCTCTTTGGGCCTCAAACCCTTATTGTAGGCCACTCCCCTAAGATGCACCTATTTAACCTCCCCTAACCTCATAGGCATAAATAATCTCATAAATCATTATGATCAAAATCTGTTTCACAAAACCACAAGGAACAAGTACTGGTTCTTAACCATAATATCATAAGGTAAAAATAGCCTCCAAATCCATTCCATAATGCCATAAAGTAAAAATGATACTCATAATGAATAAATAAAATAGTAAGGAATGTATTGGTTCTCACTTAATCTTGACATCACAAATACCCCCAAAAGTGTTCACAATAGCCTATAAACTCCAAACCTAAAAAAGGTCAGAAAAAAGAAAGATCAAGACTCAACAAAGAACATGTCATAACTCACCAATGAAACCAAAGGCACACATGAACCAATCGTGATATTAAAATAGTTATGAAATTCCCACAATATAACCCCAAAGAGAAAAAGGTATAAACACATAAATAATCCAAGTTTGAAAGACAAAATCCACCTAGGGAAACACTCTATCTGAATGGACACTATGCACCCACACAAAATATAATGACATAGAACACACACATGAAATATATTTGATGAATTCAATTATGTCACATTATGATTTTTTTTCCAATTTCACAATTTTTTCAATATGAAGTATCTCATTAAGTATAAGTCTTACTTAACATTCACTTAAAGAATGATATTAATACCTAATATTACTCTTGAATCCATACAATCTTAATTAATTATAATTTAAAATTATAAAGTTTGAGTAGACCAGTTGTGTTAATTATTTAATAATATTTAAATTAATTAATTTTTAAATTAATAATATTTAATAATAAAGAAAAATAATTTTAAACTTTATAATAATGAGTTTTTTGCATATTTCCTCTATGTAAATCAGTCAGTAATTTAAATAGTACAATCTCATATGGAATTATATGGGTTTTAAAATGATATAAATTGAAAGATAATTTAGTTACATATCTTTCATTATTACCAGTCCTAAAGAAAAGGTCATTTAAATGGTGTAAGAAATAAATCTCCCTAACAACCCTATTCAAGAATGAAGGTTGCCAATTTTGTTAAAAGACCATAACTTTATTTTGAACCATTGGATCTTCATAAAAATTAGACACAATATCTATAATATACTTATTTATAATCTTACTGAAATGATTTTCCTAATTATATATTTTGAAAAAGTAATGGATGGTTGTTTGTTTGCCTGTGATTGAGAAATCAAGCTCAATAGGTCTAGTCTTACTATAACAATCAATATTTAACCCTTTATATACAAATGAACCCTATTTGATTTTTATATATGTTAAATAAAAAGACAAATGGGTGTTTGAAAGTGTCTTTATATTTTTAAGATGACATCTACAATGAAATTTATAGTAAAACCATATGTTTTCAAATCCTCAACCTGACATGCGAGTAACTGTAAGCACATAGGTTCATAATCAAGAATGGAGCTTATATATTTTAATTAAATTTGAAAAACTAGTAAAAATTCAATTGGAAACACTAACATACAAGATTTCTTTTAAATCTTCTCTCCTAGGGTTTCCAAACAAACATTCTCAAAATTACTAGTTATGCCATAAACACAACTTATAAGAAAACCCTACTAATCTTTACAAATCTCAAAAAAATAAAAAGAACCTCATTCAAACTCAAAGCCAAATTCACAATCAATAAAGCACGGAGAAAATATTTTTTTCCAATAGAAACTATCAAAAGATTTGAAAACCCTTACCTTGAAATACCAAGTTGATTTGTTAAGAAGAAGAATAAAACACAAATGTAGGCTTCAATCCCAAGCTTTGAAATAATTCTTTAACTTCAAAATTCATACACATAACATGTAACTTGTCTCCTAAAACCTATGTTCTCAAAATTCTTTGTGTCCTCAAAAATCCTGTGTATATCCCCAAAATGACCAGAAAAACCTCTAATAAATAAAAACTAATAAAACTTGGATTTCTAAAATATGTAAACTTAAAGAAAAAGATAACTCAACTTAAAATAAAATAATATTATTCTTTGTTTTCTTGCTTTTTTTTAAATAAATAAAATCAATCACATTTTTATTAAAGATAATAAATACATAATTTCTTTTTTTTCTTCTTTTAATATTAAATAAATAAAAATTATTTATTTATTTATTTTCTTTTCACAAAATAAATGTTATCTTATTTTTATAATAAAATAAATAAATATCCTTTTATTTAAATCAAATAACTTATTCTTCACTCAACCTTTTAATAAAAATCTTATTTTGATTTATCAATTAAAGTGCAATTCAATTGTATATAATTAATTTAATAGGAAATAACATTTATAGCATATTCCCTTCTAGGCCCAGGCTTGGGATAAAAGGTTAATTCCTAAAATTAACATTTTATTTTGGCTGGTTTTGCAAAACAAGATTCTTACCATTGACAACCTCCAGAAGCGTGGTATGATTTTGACCAACAGATGCTTTCTTTGCATGGAGGTGGAGGAATCAGTCTTCTATTTGGCTATTGACTGCAGGTATTCTTGGGATGTCTGGTGTCTTACCTTACAATGCTGGAAGATAAACTGGGTTTTTCCTAATAACATGGAGAATTTTAGTACCCAATGGAGAAATACGAAGGTCCCTATGGATAAGTAGTTGTGGAATCTTATTGATCCTCATGTTATCTAGAGATTGTGGAGAGAATGTAATGATAGAGTGTTTACAAACACTGCCCTCCTGCCGATGGTGGTTGCCAAGAAAATTAAGAGAAGCCTCAAGCAGAACTACAAGTCCTCGACTGGTTTGAAGTTGGATTTCATTGCTGGAGATTATGGTGTTGGCTCCAAAATCAAGCCCTCTTCCCAATGGGAGAATGCCATATGGCTCTCCCCTGCTCCAGGACGGATCAAAATCAACTTTGACAGCGTTGTGAAGGGTAACCCAGGTCCTGTGGGTTGTGGTGGGCTCATAAGAGATGACATGGAAAACTATCTTACTGTTGTGGCACTTCCCATTGGAGTGAAAACCAATCATGTGGTAGAGGCTATGGCTCTCCTCCAATCTCTTAAAATTATTAAAAAAGACATGTCCTCAAATGTGTGGATTGAAGGCGATTCCATGAAAATCTTAAACTGCCTCAAAAATAACACCAAGCCATCATGGTCAATTAAGGCAATTATTGAGGAGGCCTGGATTATCATTAACTCCTTTAAGCAAGTCATCATTTCCCACATCTTCTGAGAGGTGAACGGTATGGCTAACAAGCTGGCTAACTTTGATGTCAGGGCTAAGGACATTGTGACATGGCAAGATGGCAACAATCTTACCATTGATTTGAAGGCCAAGTTGTCTTTTAATAGGATTCATAGCAAAAGAGTGGATTTGGAGTATCTCAAGAAGTTATGACGAAAATACACCAAATTTTTAAATTGGTTAAAATTATTACGAAGAGCTTTTCCTTTCTTGAGAGTACTGAGAGTAGACACGAGTTTATCAGCGCAAATTTTAAAGTTGCCATCATCGTCTACATTTCCTTGTTCTCTGCTATTGCTGTTGAAATTTCCTTCTCTAAAATCATGGGTGGTGGGCTTAATCGCAAGGAGCCAAAGGACTATATGAAATGAAAGAAAATGTCAGAGGTCTGGGAAAAACTTAGAAAGGGTGGCCTCACCACATATATGGAATGCATGCATGGGTTTAAAGATGAAGCTACAAAGATGTTTTCCAAATCTTGGAAAGATGGTGTTGTGACCATTGGTGGTATGACTGTGAACATCACTAAAGAGCTTATTGAGGAGGTGTCTAGGATGAGCCATAAGGGCATTAAATTTTACAAAGATAATAAAGTTTCCCAAAAGGCTATTCAACAATTCCCCAAAAGTAAGGTCGAGGTGCAGAGTCTGGTGAAAGATTCCAGCGGCTGCTATGATGTTGATGCCTTCAAGGAGATTTAGGAAAAGGTTATGAATACTATCATGGAGTACATCACACTAGATGGTAGGTATAAATGAGCTCGCTCTTACCATTTCATGTTGCTTTGTCACTTTAGACACAAGATTAGGGTTTTGATGCCTTTTTTTTCTCCTTTAGTCTCTCTGCCTCAGTATTATTGACCATAGGAGGAAAGAGAATAAGCCCATTCTACATGAGGGGCTTATTATCCTCATTGTGTAACATATCAAGAAGATGGCCATTACTATCCCTATTATCTCCTCGCCTAAGGCCTCTGGCTTGGCCAAGAAACATATCAGGAAAATGGCTTGTAAAGAGGAGATTTTTGCTAGTGAAAATGCTGCGGGTAACAGCTAATTCATCTAAGGAAGATAGTAAAGCCTCTCTTTTAGTTTTGACTAGTGCCTCAAAGGATAATCAGAATAAGGACGAAGAGGCTGTTGATACTATGGATGTTTAGAACAACCCTGTTGCCAATGATAATAATGAGGATGACAAAAAAGAGGAGGATGTCAGTGGTCAGTCGGTCCCTATTTTGGTTGATTATGATAGCTTTGAGGAACATGATGTTCCTATTTACCCTAAATTAGAAGTGGTTATGGAGGTCCATTCAGATAAGCTAGAGGATTCCCCTATTGCTGAGAAGGGGAATGCTCCCTCATCCTCTCAGAACATCCCCTTTGTCAAAACTGTGGATTGGCAAGAGTGGAATGTGCAACTTCTCAAAGAAGACATAGATGACAAATTTGATCCCCCTTTTGGTGTCCTCTAGACTATGAAGGTGGTGTCTATGTTCTTCTTTGTCTTGATGAAATGGGTTTTTCAAGAAATTAAAAGCCTTAATTTGAAATTCTGATCTATCTCTGCTAAGGTTGATTCCCTGTGGGAGATTGTGGAGACTGGTTCAAAGGGATTGGATGGCATTAAGGACAATTTTGGGGAGAAAAATATACAAGATATGCAAATTAAAATTGACAATCTAGAGAATGCGGTGAAGAAGCATATGTATGATAACAACCTATTCATGGGCTTAGCTATGGAGTGCTTTATGTTTATCAAAGCAGAGCTGGATGTTGGTTCCCCTACCAAGAAACCTGAGGATGACAAGGAGGATGTGGGTGGTGAGGGTCCTAGCAAATGCACTTGGTTGGCTAAAAGGAAAAAGATCCAAGATGTGATCCTTGAGCTTTCTGACTTCAATGCAACCATTAAGAATATTTCGGAAGAAAAGAAGGAAGTGGATGAAACTCGTAAGGAGTTTTCCTAGGTTCTCCTATGGCCTAATGTTTTTGTTTTTTTAGGTTTTCTTGGTTACTGGTGTTTACTAGTTTTGGGTTTTTTTCTTTTTTTGCTGGCTCTAGATCTAGTGGACTAGTTCCCATTTCTATTTCTTTTCAAAATGCTTAATGTTGTTATCTTTCGATCACTTTTTGTAAGGGGTTTCAGGTCCCCCCTAAAACCTATTTTTTCCTACAATGAAAAATATTTATAGCATATTAATAATTTATTTATATCAATTATATATTTTAATTATCCATTTAGATTTAATATTTAATTAAATCCTCACTCTTATCTTTAGACTTTTTAATTAAGTCCCTTTAATAAATATAGGTATATAATTAGTTCTTATTATTTAAATATCTATATATTTAATTTTTCCAAAATTTTAGAAGGTTTAATTATTTAATATTTATAATTAACCTTAAATTAATCTTTTATTCACATCATGAAAAAAATGCAACATTGACCTACATGACTGCATGCATACTAAAATCTAACCAAAACAAAATACAAATAATATGCAACAACATAAGCATGCTCAAACAAGGGCTCACAAATTCATGTCACCTTTACAATTCAAGTAAGGTAGTCAATCAGATACTTGTCCACTATTTCAAGACACATGATGGCTTAGGTTAGGTATCAGGCTTGCGTGTTATCTCCCCTCTCTTACCATTGAGATAATGTGAGGGCACATTTTTCCTAGAAATTCAAGGAAGTTGATGCCCGGTACCTGCAATCCTCCATAAAAGATGAGCATATATATATTAGACAAAAGAAGTAATTAGTACATCATGTAGATCCCACAAGTAGGTGACTACGACTCCATCCCTCAACCACATTAGACACATCAACCAGAAAAGTAAAACATACACACTAACCATACACGTGCAAGTATCAGGTCAATAAAATCCATAAATATAAATGAAATCCTAACATATAGATCATCATCATGAAATAATACTAACATGTATAATATCATCATGTACAATTAATCTACATGAAAATGACCATAATCACCTAAATGTAAACATATGAAAAGTTACCCAAAAGAGTTTGGCATCCTAAACTAGAATGGTACAAATGGGTGGGTGTTACAACTGCAATTTAGGTCATTGATGAAGAGGACCTCCTTTGTGATCATGTCAACCTGGCTTGAAGGATCCACTAAGGCACCTTAATGGGAATTTCATTGGTGGAAGCTAGAACATATGAGGGAGAATGCTCTATGTTGTATGTCATGTCTAGAGGGGTGAATGATATGATCATTTCAAGCACCCTTTGGGCTTGCGGGGAGATAGGTGTAATGGTCAGTATATTCACAAATGGGCTTTCACTTAGTGATGGAGGAGATGAAGGGGAAATGGTGATGAATTTGGATGAGTGAGGTAGGAATAGATTAGTTTAGATCTGCAACATGCTATTTTCCTTGTCAATAGACTTATTAGCCTTAGGCTTCCTCTCGATGACTTTGATTGTGCCCCTATTAATGTGGTCTTGCACCAAGTGTCAAAGAAGTACATAAATTTCAGTATCATGACCATTCACATAATGGTATTTATAGTATTTTAAATTGTCATACCATCGAAGATAGGGACAATTATCAAGAAGAGGCCTGATCTCTAGAAGAGTTACCACGTAATCTTTGAGCAACTTTTATAGGACACTAGCATAGGAATCTTCAATTTTAGTAAATATTTGATTCTTTTAAGGGTATATCATGAAGTATTATCTTTCAATGCTAGGATGAGGTAGTGTTATGACACTAGCCACAACTTTATTCTTGCAAGACCCTCTAGAGGTTGAGGCCCCACCATAAGTGTTTGAGGAGGAATCCCCAAAATAAGATATTGTATATTGATAATCTATTAGTGCACTATAGAGATAGATAAAGTTCGGATATATATTTAGGGAGAACATCTCCTTAACTACTAGTTGCAATTTTCCCATGAATATTTTCTAGAGGTTGGCATCTAGTAGGGCATAGGGTACCCTCATAGAAATGGACTAATATCTTGAGATGAAATCAATTACCTTCTTGTTTTGATTTTTATTACAATGAAAAGGGTTAGCTATGGTGACCTTGCTCCCAATGTTAGAATGGAATTGCATGAGGAAGACATCCATGAGGTGATTGAAGATCCTGATAGAATAATTAGGAAGGGAACTATACCATTCCATAGAAATTCCTTCCATAGATTTAGAGAATAGCTTAAGCAACACATAGTCCATAGTGTGGTAAGCATTTCACTACATAAGAAAGGAATCAATGTGGATATGGGAATTCCCTTCACTATTATTCCTTTCAAACTTTAGGGATTCCCTCCCCCTTAGTAGTGGAGTACTCAACATTTGCATGGTCAACAGATTGCAATGGTAGAATGGAGCTAAAGAACTCCGGTTGGTTGCAATTGACAAGTTGGCTAATTATTGTTGCCACTAACCTATATTTTTTAATATGGTATTAAATCTTGGATGATTATGTGGAGGAGGAGTAAGAGGATTACTTTTGCCTCCAAGTAATGCTAATAACCTACTTTGTGTAGTTCCTCCATCACCACCTCCAAGGTTAGCACCTATATTCTGAAAACCAAACCCAAAGCCGTTCATGTTGATCATGACACTAGGGCCAGAACCCCCACCCCAGTGGTATCCATAGTGCCACTTCTAGGAGAAGTGCTGGTGGAAGGCTCCACTATGTGCATTGTGCCTCCTAGCATAGTGAGATCTATCTTCTCTCTAGTTAGAGCTGAGTGCATCTCTTATTGAGTAGGAGGACGGATAGGTATGTTCTCTTGTACTATCTCTCCTATTTTTAAGAGAACTTGAAGGCCTTATTTGTTTGCAACTAATAACTCCCTTTAGTTATAGATATCATCTCTCACCTCACAGAGGGCACCTTTTGTCTTAACAAATTTTTCAAACTTTTACAAATTCTCCTCCAAATATTGGACCTTATCAAATTCAATCGCGAGGTCCAAATTGTAGTCCACTACTATAGGATATTCTAGTAGAGAGTTATCAAGGATCGTATCATGATATTTTGATCTAGGGGAACCAATGGTTCTAAGGATTGGTCCTAAAAAGAGCTGAGATCCACTTAGGTTGCTCATATATTCATTTCTAGAAAATATTGGTCCTAGTTTAGTAGGACTATACTAATTAGTAGGGATTCTATGGCTTGAAGACCTCGGCACAACATCTCATGTCTTTTGGAAATTTCGCTAAGTAGGATATTATAATGTTGTCATTATGGCATCATATACTTAGCATGAAGATAGCATAATCAAAGGAAAGAGTTTTGTATGAGCGCAAAGGAAATAGTTTTGTATGAGCGCATTAGAAAATTATCTAAGTACAATAATGTTTTCCAGTCTAATTAGAGATAGTTTTGATTGGAGATGTTCACAAAAGAAGGTCCAGTGCATGCGCATTTGAACATGGATCATTATATGTATATCAAAGCCACATATGAGAGCGCAAGTCTATATGACATGTACAAAAGAAGATATTAAAGATTTAGAGAGACAGTGTTGAACCGACCTAAATAGAGCAGAAGACAGAATATGATTACATTGAGTTAAGGGATTATTTTGTTTATTAAAATAATGACTTGACTAGTTAGGGATGACATCCTAGATGTTTACCCTAAGGAAGCATGAATTTATTTTATATTTTGAGAAGAGTATAAGTATTGTAAGCCCATTGAAAGTTATTTATTGTAATAACTTGTATATATGTAAGCATTATGTAATGCGAAATGTACAAAAGTTACCAAAAGAAATTGTAATAAGTTAATATTTGATGCAAAGTTGTATGTTGTAAGAAGAAAGAAAGTAAGAACTGTATATGAAAGTGAAGAGCCTACAAAGATAGATCAGAATAGGAAATTTATTCAACAATAGTAAAAGGTTTTGTATTTTACCTTTGTATCATAAGCTATTATTGTAAATTGCATGTTTGGGCAGTGAGCTCATCTTGAAAACATTATGTTTTGTAATAGAAACTCTGATTAGGGTTGATGCTTCTAACAAGGCCTAGAGTCCTTTAACTAGGATAGAGACACTATATGTATGTAATAGACTCCTAACAGGGTCAACATCCTTAACCAGATAATTTTGATTAGTGGATAAGTTGTGGGTTGGGGTTTTCCTTTGGCCATGGTTTCCTTGAGAACAAACATGGTGTTATGAGTTCATTTGTTTTATTGTTATACTTGTTACTCATTTTATTTAGTTTAGTTTCTTATGCAAGCTTCAAGTTAATTTCTTATATCCATAATTGGCCAAAAGTAAAAGTTTTTGAAATACAAATTCACCCCCCCTCAGTATTTCCTATTTCTAATAATTGGTATTAGAGATTAGTTACTCAAAGAAAATTTTTTCAGAGAAATCCTAATAGCTTGAGTAAGATCTCTATGGATATGGATCAGTTGCAGAAGAATCTTGATGAAGCTCTTGAACAGATTGATATTTTTAGAAAAGAAAGAGATACTCTAAAGGAGAAATATGATGATGCAAAAAACTACATTGAGAAATTGAAAGAAAAGATAGAATATCTGAAATCAAAGAAACAACCTATAATTCAAGTCAAACACTATGATGAAGTTTCAAAAATGGAGAAAGAAAATGAGATCCTTAAACATGAACTAAAGATTGTAGATCTTAAGTTAAGCTTGAAAGATGACAATAGCAAAGATGAATCAAATCTGAAATCTGAGAATGCAGATCTAAGATCTAAACTTACCAAAGTAACATCTGAACTTGAGAAAAAAAATTTGCAGTATGCTGAAATTGAGAAGTACAATACAATTGTGAAAGGAGAGCTAACTCATTCTAAATAAAATCTTGAGAAATTGTATACCAGTAATGAAAAGATTGATGAACAAATGTCTTATCATAAACCATCTTATGATAAAAATGGTCTTGGATATCTTGAAGATATATTTCCAAACAAGATTGAGGAGTGTAAGAAACTAGATCCAGAACACTCTAAGAATAAAGATGAAAAGAAGTCTGATGAAGCTAACAAATCTGATGATATACCTAATCCACCTAAGCAAGATGAACCACCTAAAGATATGTGAAGAGAATTCAAAGGTAGATGTTTTTCATGCAATTATTTTGGACATATGAAAAGAGATTGTATAGGTAAGCAATTCAAACATATCTCTAGTTATTGTTATAATTGTTATGGTTTTGGACATAGAGCTATTGATTGTAAGAAACCTAGTTTCAATGATAATAATAATAGTAGAATATTTAGAGATACTAACCTTGCAGATAAAAGACCTATTGGAAACACGAACAAAAGGAATGGAGTTGTATGTTATAGATGCAACAAGATTGGACATATTGCCAAAAATTGCAGATCACAAATCAGTCAGTTAGGACCGAGATGTGGAAAAATGGAGTAGTTTGTCAGATATGCAACAATTTTGGTCACATAGTGAGATTTTGCAGAATGAACAACATGAGAAACCCTAATCCTAGAAACTACACAAGGAGAAATGTGAGGGCAAACAACAGTGAGAAAGAATGTTGTAGTAACTTGGAAGAAGTTGAGTTTGTTAAATCCATAGATAAAGTAAGCACACTCAACATACCAGGAAACCAAAAAGGTGAAGCACCTGAGAGTAAGTGTGAGTCATTTCCTAATTCATCTCAAAGTACTTAAGCATTTATTTCATGAATTATGTATTAGAGTAAGGCATCATAATAGTGTAGAGCTTAGAATGGATTGAATTAAGTCTTGTGAAGTTAATATGAGCTAGTATATGATATAATGAAGCTATGGTTAAGAGCGTATGAATTTATGAACATGTATGCAAGTACACAGAAAGAATGAAGTTGTGCAGGTAACCAGGAACATCTTTTTGGCATGAAGCACTTAAGAAATTTAATGCAATGTTAGTATCTTGAAATATTGGAAGGATAAAAGTAGATGATTGATATTAGTTGATCATTCAAGTGATTACAAGTGATATAGAGAGCTAGCCAGTGGAGATTAAGAGAAGTTTGTATGATTTGGAGATGGATTTATTGCCAGATCTATGCAAAGCCCTAAATCGTGATTCTGATGTATTTTACTAAGTATTCACTATCAAAGTAGTCATATTTTAATAGAATCATAGATGCATAACTAGTTCACAACATCAGAGATTCAGCTAGACCTAAGATGAAGAAGGAACCTATAGAACCCTTAGAAGAATGCCCTAGTTTAGCATTGTCAACCATTCCAGATGGAGTTTTACATTTAGAAGAAGTAAAAGGTTATCTGAAATGTAAGTTTGAGACTATAGTACATGGTATCCTAATCATGGGGTATGATGAGATTTATAAACAAGACATGTCCTATAAAGAAGGGTTAGAGAATTTGAGTGAAATAGATATTATCAAGTATACACTTCACTATGAGTTGTAGAATGATGAATGGACCAAGATAATATTGAGTAGAATTCATAATGGAAAGTTTTGGTTAGATGATAGAGTCATAGACATCACCACAGACCTTATTCATGAGGTAACATGATTATCTAAGTCAAGAGTGTTTCTTTTGAATGAAAAGAATGTTAAGAAAATAGCGTTAAACAACACCAAGTCTTCATATAATGGAAGAGGAATTGTTATAAGTAAGATTGAACAAGATGATGTTAGATATGTGTGTAAAATATTGACTTCAAAATTTTGTACGAGCTCAAGAGAAGATGACATGGTAGTTGGCATGTTACATGCAGCTTATCTTATGTGTGTAGAGAAAGTAGAAGTAGACATGTGTGAGATTTTGAGAATACAGTTGATTGAAAATCTTGAGAAGATTAGAAAGACTAGGAATTCATAGTTCAGTTTCTCATCCCTGATCACCTACATGTTTCTCCATTTGTTAAGAAGAATCCCATACACTATAGGAGTTGATTGGAATGACAACAAAAATTCAATGGACAAAATTAACAAAGTATATTTGGGACACCCTATTGATAAAGTGAATGAGAGTGCCACTTTAGTAATAAAGACCTTTTAGAATGAAATGAGGAATAGATCAAGGATTCCACCATCTATTGTGGAAAAGTACAAGGAAGAGATATGCTTCTTAGTGGACACAGACTTTACTTACATTGAAGCAATTGAGCCAAGAGTATAATTTGTAGATCCTCTTGAGTATGATGTTTCAAAAGTTGAAATTGAAGGTTATGTGGGTAGGTTACTTAAGATTAATTTGGATGCAAAGAGTCCTAGATTTGGGACACATGAAGAGAACTTCAATTCAACACAAACATCACAAGTATAGAAAATGGCAAAGAAGAGAGTTGATAGTACTATCAAGAAAATATTGAAGGATACAGGTATGATCGAACATGAGTTTGACATTGTGAAGTAGACAACAACAACAATTAGGAACATTGGATAGATAGAAGTATTATCAGTTCCACCCTTAGCATCCTATGTAGCCCTCGCTGAAGGAATTCAGGATATTGATGTAGAGATTAAAGAAGTGGAAGTACCAGAAGTGAGGAAATCCATAAGATCCTCCACCACACTGACTAAGAGAGTGAAAGAGATGGAAAGTGGACTAGGTAAGAGACAAAATAGTATCTTTCCACTAGTGCAAAGAGTAAAGACACTAGTAATTAAGCCACCTATAGATGAAGAGGCGGGTAGCAACAAAAAGAAATGAAAGCCTAAAATAGACAAAGTGAACCCTTTGATTATAAATAAAGGGGATTTCACCAAATTGAACAAGTATTATGAGATGTATGATAACTTTGAGAAGTTAAACCTAGGAAATGTAGTTGTCAGACATATGATCCTTGCAGACAAGAAATTTAAAGACATCAAAGGCAAGATCCCTGACAATCTATATGAGAAATTGTTAAACAGGAAGAAGAGAGCTATTGAAGAAGATAAAGGAATAAGAGAAGATTTGTAAGAAAAATATGTGAAATCAAAGATGAAAATTATTTTGAAGAAATAATGAAGAACCTAAGTACTCATTTAAGAAGGAAGAGAAGGACAGTATTGATAATGGGAGGAAACTATGAGGAGATAAACAAAGAAATAGAGGAAGCAGTTGTGAAGGTAATGACCTCTGGACCAGAAGAGTAATTCAATGAATCTGATCAAGTAGTTGAAGAAGAACATCATACTGAATCATCACCAAATCCGCCACCATCCATCAACATTATAGATAAATCTATGAACATTGAAGGCACAAATATCACCTTAGACAATGAAGAGAACCCATTCAATGACCAAGGAGCCAATGTTGGCAATTTGACAGAAATTAATGAGCAACAAGATGTAGCAGAAAATAAGGAAGAAATGGTAGAGACAAGGAAGGAAGAAAAAAAAGAATAAATTTGTACTAAAGCAATAGAAGAAGAGCATGCAAGGAAATAAGAACAATCAACAATTATTTATAAATCAAAGGACACAGTAGAAGCATCATAGAGACCACCCATTGAATTAGTGTTTGCAAGCTTAGGACAAGAAGTTGATCATGATGATCAAATAGATTTGATCTCATCTCTGAATAAAATAATTGGAAAGAACAAAAGGGTAAAAATCTTGGAAGGAGCACTACTTGAGGTAACCAGTAAACTTCAAAGCATTATATCAAGTCAAGTTAGTGAGGCTGGTCCCCAAGAAAAAGAAAAATAAGTTATGAAAGCTTTTGACATGGAATTTACAAATTTATCAGACATTGCAGTAGTCAATGCCCAAGCAGCCCATGATGCACACGTATTTCAAGTTGTAGGCCAGAATATCATAAATGATTTAGATAACTTGGATGTATGCATAGAATAATTGAGAAGATGTTTAGAGAGAGGAAAATCATTATACATTCAGTGTACACAATCTCATAGCCACACATCTTAAATATCAAAGAACTTGAAGAACAAAGAAGTGGAACTACAAGTGACAGTAAATGACTTACAAAGCCCTAATGCGAAGATCATAGATATTGAGAGGAAAATAAGAAAAATATATGATGACATGAGACTTCTGAACAATGAAAATGAGAAGAAGTTGAAGATATTTTATCTACTTAGAGAGCATTTATCACTAAAGATTATTATTGTGGAGAATCAGCTAGAAGAATGTCTTTCATCAAAGACATCATATGAAAAATTTGCATATGATAATCTGAAGGTAGTTGAAATAGCATCCTTTGGCCTATGTGCATTACTAAGTGTTCCAGACTCAGTGAAGAAGACATGGAGCAAGGAAATAGAGAACCTGAAAGCTAATTTTGCAGATTGTGTTGCAAGCCTTCCGGCCTTGCAATATTGAGATCATGAGGTAAACCAATTTTTTCATACTTATAGAATTGACACCTTTGTCATTGTTGTCAAAGGGGGAGTAGTATAGTATGAAAATGTTAATATGATTTAGAACAACAAAGAGGGGGGGTGAATCAGTTGTTCTCAGGTCTTGATGTATAAAAAAAACTTCAAAAACTTTACTTTAAATCAGATCTAACAACCAAAATGAACTCAGTCATCAATGATTCAATAATAGAAACTTATAACATTGTAGTCCACTACCCAGCTGTATCTAACTTGTAAAACATAGAAACGTTCAAACCAAAACATTCACACAAGCATTGACACTAGGATTTATAGTGGAAACCCAATCTGGGAAAAACTACTTTGTAACATGCTACTATTATTTTCACTCTTCTGAAGTGAGCTCGATTAAAAGCCAACCCTATCAAAGGTTACAATACACACTGTTAGGTATGACCCGGTTAAAGGATTTCAATCACCCTGTTAAGAGTGAGCCTTGTTATAGGACTTACATACACTCCATTAGAATGCAACCTTGTTTAAAGGATTTAACATATGACTGTTAGGTCAACCTCTATTAAAAGGATTTTAACTATTACAATGGTTAGAAAGTAGCAGTAGTATTGATCTGAAAAACATACAACTCACTTTGCAAATATCAAATCCAATTCCATACACAAATGATGGTTTACTGAATTTGAAACTTTTCCATCTCCATCTTTGATCTGGTTGAAACTTTTCTTCAAGCAACCACCACACTTCTCCTTCAGCCTTTTCTACTTATACAGTCAATAAAATCTACTGATCTTCCAACATCCTCTTTTCACCCATGCATACGCATATTTAATGCTTAGATTCCCTTAATACTTTCTTAAATTAGGTTAACTCATCTTTTGTCACTCAATCTCCTTCATAGATCTTAGGGTTAGATCAGATTCATTGAATCTACCCGCTTTATGTTCTTCGGCTCCTTTTCTAGAAACATCTCAAATCTCTTCAAGATTTTCAATAAAACATTTTTCAGTGCATTCAATGCTTTCAAACAATCAATAAATAAAATCAACGCGTTTTACATAATCCAAGAATTCAACAATGTCGGCTCCAAATCTGAATTCTCTTAAAATATAAAAATGCTAATGCTCGGTCAATATTGTGATCGACTACTCGGTCTTCATGTAGAAAGCTTGGTCATTACTAAAAATGTTTCCTCAGCTTATATTGTCTTTCTCGGCAATTAACTGATGTTCGGTCAACACTAGAATTTTTCTCAGCATCTACTGACTCGGTTGACACTAACATCACTCGGCTTAAATATGATTTCTCCAATTTTTCTTGGTTAAGCCTACCAGTTTAGTCTTCAATCTTACTAAGATAAACAATACATTGTCTCATCATTGTACAACATAGTCAAGTACACTTTGTAGTATCAAGATAACTCAACCTTTCCTTAGGTACTATTGTTACCATCATTTCTACCCCTTCTTCACAATAATACAATAGATATAGTACTTTCCTAAGTAGCAACAGTCTTACCAGTTAAGGTTTGACATCAATGACAACACAACAATTATTTCAATTATAGTTTCCAACAATCTCCCTCTTTGGCATTGATGGCAACACCATATGATATCACCTGAATAACACATGGATTACCAACCAATCCAAAAATTTATCAATCAATCAAAAAAATTGTAATATCCTTAGCTTCATTCTGATTCAAAATCTATAAGCCTGACTTCTGTGACTGTCAGAAGTATCCAGATCTCCCTCTATCGTGATCCTTCATTTCAGCTCATCATCTCCTTTTTAGTGTCATGTGTTATTATATCATCTCAATTCATCTCCCTCTTTGACAAAAAATGCCAAAGCAGTAACTAAAGCATACATCCATCAAATGTAGATATTATCTATGTAGCTCAATTTTTCTCCCTTTGTCATCTTGCTTATGACCAATTCCTTGTTTTTGCTCTTCTTCACAACTCTAGGCCAGTCCTAAAGTGTGACAATATTCTACATCAATTTGTCAAATATTTTGTTGTAGCATATTTGATGCAATGCTCCTAGCTTGACTAGGCAGCCTCGGTTAGGGGAAGGACCCCTAATTGACTTCTCAAATACTCATGTACTTCTCTCGGTAAAGCTTTAGTGAATATGTTTGCTAATTGTTCCTTTGTATTCACATATTCCATTCGAACTTCTTTATCTTGTACCAATTCTCTCAAGTAGTGATACTTGATTTCTATGTGCTTGGTCTTAGTATGCATCACTGGATTCTTAGAAATGTTGATAGCACTTATGTTGTCATAGAAAATAACAACAGGTTCAGTGATTTCTTCTTTCATGCCTACCAACAATTGTTTTATCCATACCAAATTTGAACAGTTTATTGTAGCAGCAACATATTCGGCTTTGGCAGTAGATTGGGAAATGCAATTTTGTTTCTTGCTTGTCTAGGAGACTAATCTCTATCCAAGAAAGAAAGCTCCACCACTAGTACTCTTTCTGTCATCTACATTTCCTGCCCAATCAGCATCTGTATATACTCTTAGTTCAAATGTGAGGCCTCACCCCGACCTATCATAGCATTACTGATTCGTTCACACTTTGACACTTTATATTTTGATACATTGATGCACTTTGGATTATCCTACCAGAGACTTGAGATATTATGGTTGATGATGATGATTATATTGCATGAATTACATTTTGATGTGGACTAGGATCTAGGATATAATGTTGGTTGTGATTATACATGTTTAGAAATATGAATTGATAAGAAGATCAGATCATGATTAGACTTGACTATTTCATGAATGTTATGTCATGATGTTTATGAAATTATTATGTTTTAAACATTTTTGAATAGAAATTGTAATTAGGAATTAAATTCTACATATTGATTAATGTTGCTAAGTAGGAATTGAAAATATATATTTCATGTGATTTTATTACCTTGGACTACTGATGCTCAAGTTTAGTGTGTAGGAAAGAGAACCATGGAATTATTTAGAGAATCAAGGCTAAAAATATGTGAATTGAGTAAGCCAAGGTGTAATCCAACATGGGATTGAAAACCTCATTGTAATGTGAACCCATCATAAATGTGAATTGCATGTGTTATTAGTAAACTTCATGTTGTCGTTGAGACATGTCATTTTGGTTGTGATGTGTTATTGTTAGTGTCACTTGACACTTGTTATGTGTTATGTATTGACATGTCTACTTAGGATTGACAATGTAAACCTAAGCCTAACTGACTCATGAGGAACTTAATTAAATCCCCTTGTTAGAGATACTTGCAAAGCTCTATCAATTTGATCATTTGGATTTAAATTCTTCTAGCCACTTCTAGAGGCCAAAAAGAGGTCCTAAGGGTCAAATTTAGCAAAATCTAAGTACCATAGTGATAAGGGTATGGGTTAGGAAGGTTTTTAACACATCTAGGACCCCCTAGTGGCATTGGTGACCCATTTTATAACCCATTTTTCTCATGCTACGAAAATAGGCTAAGTCTTGACCTTTTACCCAACCCCACACTTCTCTCCAATCAGACATTTATGATAGGGGACAAGGAAAAGCCAAAGGACCTTTGGGTCAAGTCTGAATTTATTGTTGGTAGGTGGGTAGAAGTTGGAGGTATTTTTAGAGGCTCTTGGGAGAGTTATAGGGTGTTCACCCACTCTCTAATTTTAGAGACAATTAGGTCTGGAGGAGGAAAAGAAAAAAGGGATTTGGGCTCTTCTCAAAGATCATTTTACCATAACACTTGTGAAGGTTGGTCCACTCATTGCCATGAAAGTTTTCTTATTTTTTCCAATAGATTAGCATGTTGTTCGTGTTTTCTCTTGCATATGGATTCTATGTTTTGTTGTGATATTGTGTTGTATGGGATGGAATTTGGTTTTTGAATTCATGTTTATGGTTTTATTTTTGCTTGAATGAGGGAGTTTTTGTCCATGGGAGTAAGGTATTACTCACCCTTTGGGAAGGGAAGAAGTGTCCTTGGGTGAAGAGGTTAGTTGGGCTCTCCATTGTAGTGAGAGTCTCTTCTCTTGGAGAAGAGGGATAAATGCATGGGGTATGGGCACTATGAAGCCATTTGTATTCTTGCATCTTGAGGATGTTGATAATGAAAGTGTGTGAATAGAGGTTTGATAATTTAGCCTTAAAGAGGCAATGAAATACTCATGTTGAGAAAATGTAAATGCAATGGCATTCTCCTCATTGGAAAATCCCACCTTCACCCTTCTCAATGAGTTGGAAAACTCATTTGTAAAACCTTGGATGGGAGTTGATTGTTGTTATGCATATGTGTGTTGTTGTGAGCATTTTTTGTTGAGCATACCCATTTAGCCTTGGTTCTCCAAGCTCAGAGGTGGTCTCATGGAGACCTAGGTTAGGAGGTGAGCATCCCATGGTTCTCCCCTTTCATTTGTAGGTATTGATGCCAAGATCCATGTTGATGAAGCTTGAAGAAGTTCACTTTTTGGTGTGGTTGTGTGGAAGCACCTTATGATGTTGCATTGTTGACCTTTGTGATGAGATTCTTCACTTGTTTCATATTGTAATGTTTATTTAAAACCTTCTTCAAGTAATATGTGGAATGCTTTCTTTCATTATGAAATAGTTCATCAAGGGAACATTGTATGTTAGTCATTTAAATGTGAAGACTTCTCCATCATGAAGAATGTGTATATGTATTTGAAGAGACTACCATAATGAAAATGATGAATCCTTAGTTTCATGTCTATTGCATTTTATTCCTTGAAATAGAGAATTTAACCTTTCATTGTAAAATGATATTCAAAGTTGATAAGGAAAGAAATGCATTAGTTTAATAGAAGCAAAGTTCATTGAAATGAAAAGTTAGTAATCTCTTAATGTATTTGATTGTAATCTTTATGTTCATTACAATCAATCTCTTCTTGAACAAACTTCAAGATCAATAGAAACAACACTTTAGTTTGAAAACAACATTTCAATCTCTAATGTTCTCCAAAGTGAAGTATGATATCAATGAATAATTAGATAAGTAAAATTACCAATGTAAAGATCCCATATAACTATTATTCAAATCATAGACTTCTTAGTGTAATGCACTAATTAAAATTATCAAATGCATTCAAATAGCTCTCCTATAACAAGAAAATAAATCAATGTGAAAGAGCTATGGCCAAACCATACAAATGACACTTTCCAGGATTTTAGAGAAAAAATGCTCTCTAGAATTTGTATGGGAAGGGAAATAATTCCCTTACCACAGAGAATATTCCCTTCCCACTAAGCCCTCCTAATTAGAATTATTACAAATTAACCCCTTTATAACCATGTTGATAATTACTTAATGTTAAATGTATAAAAATGTTGCATGACATGACTTGTTAAACACTTCACTTCCCATAAGTGGGCACAGGGATGAAGTGGCAGGAGTAGTATTTAATAAACAAAAAAAAACTATATAAAAAGGTAAACCTAGCTGCAAGTTGCAAAAGGAACCCTTTTCATTAATCACCACCTTGACATTTTGCTTGGCTCCACTTCCAAAACCTATGCCATTTATCCTCCCCTCTCCCCAATGCACCTTGCTTTCTTGTCAAGGTATGTACTTGCTATTGACTTGTCTTCCATCTCCTTCCTTACCATGCATAAGTCTATGCAAAAGGAATGGGAGAGGATCCTTGTCGTGGGTCCCTCAAACCTTTTTCTTAGAACATTACACATTTCTTCCAAGAAATTTTGAAATCTTTGGGCAGCCTATCTTTTCCCTTGGTCCCATCACCCATTGGGCATGTGGGCCCATGTGGGAATGTGAGATGTGTTAGAAGATTGTGATGTGATAGATTATAGGTTAGGAGTAGATAAGTAGATTAGTTGGATTAGTAGGAGAGATTAAGAGGATTAGTAGGATATTAGTGTTTTATTTAAGTTTATTCTTTTACTTTTGAGATAGGACTTTTAAGTAATTATTATTTTATTGTGAGTAGGGCATTATACCCTTTAATAAAGTTGGTTATTGATTAATGGGGGTATTGCTAAAGCATTCAGATTTATTATTAGATCAACTTGCTAATGTTAGTTGCTGATCATTATCACTAGTTGTTAATATTACTTAGTTGTCATTAACCTTATTTTGAAATTAACGAAATTGGTTGTTATTAATGGAATTGTTATTTAGATTTAATTAGTAGTGAATCAAATCTTTTATTTAATAGTCTATGGGTAATATGTCTTAGTCTTTATCTATTAATAAAGTAATGTGTTAAATTGATGGTTAAATTTTATCTAAATATTATATAGTTAAAATAAATCCTTTGATGATAGTTAGTAGGATGTTTCTTTGATTAGATCAATTGCCTTATTTTTATTAGTTAATACACCCTTTATGCAAATAAGTATTAGATAAAAGGCTAATGTGTTCACACTTATTCATTAATAATTTGGTTTGTTACCTTGATAGTTCAATTTATCCAATTATTAATTGGTTAGAATAAGAACATTGATAGTAGAATAATTGACCTAGGTTAAATTGTTAACTTATATTGGATAATAGAATTGCATCTTGATGAATTGTTTGGGTTCTCTAATTTAATTTATATGAGGGTTATTAATATGGGTTAATCAATGAGTAATCTGGATAGAATATCTTATATCATTAGTAAACATCATTGAATATATGTCAATAAAAGTAATTTATTAATTATGATAATAACTTTGTTTAAATGTTATTAAGATATGTAAGTTCATATTAACTTATGATCCTAGTGGCTATTGTATACACAACGTTTAACAATAGGCTCAAATAAAGAATATTAGAATAACTAGCGTTCTTCTATAATTTGAATTCCTCATTGTAATGAAAGATAGGGATGGATTAACCTTGGTTCAATCTCAACCATCATGTTGTACTCTTATGACCCAGATTAGTCCACTTGGATAACGAAACCTTATCTTAAGAAAAAAAAAAGAAACCTATCATTGGGAGTTGATCATCCATTAGATTATGCACCCTGGCGGTAATGATATTGTCACAATGGGGTACATCCTTATAGATTCTTGGGAGTTGGTGGAACTAGAACATTCCCTGATCATTGATACCTTACCAAGTTAGTTATCACCTCAGTTAAAACTTTAGCCATGGGTTGATCCAGCAAACTGAACTTGAGAATTACTTCTTAGTTAACTTAATCCTAGGTTATGGTCAGCATAACCATGGTCGGCTTATAATTAACCTATGAACATTACTCTCTATCATCTCACTTAAAAAAAAATTGTAGCATTTTTCATTGGTTTAATTTTGGGCATGACATCAAATTTGTCATCCTTCTTGTAATATAGCCCATAGTCAGCAGTCCCTTTCAAATATCTCATAATTCTTTTCACAGCCATCATGTGTGTTTCCTTAAGATTGGTAGAGAATCTTTCCACAATCCCAACAGCTGGTGCAATATCTGGTCTACTATGTATAGCATACTACAATTTTCCAATCATGGATCTGTACAAAGTCTGGTTCACTTCTGCAGCATCATCATTCTTAGATAACTTTTGTCCAGTAACCATAGGAGTACTCATTGGTCTAGAATCTTCCATCCCAAAAGTTTTCAGTATCTCATTAACATACTTAGACTGTGTAATGAAAATTCCTTTCTTCATCTAATATACTTGTAAAGCAACAAAGAATTTGATCTCACCAAACATGCTCATTTCAAATTCAGTTTGCATTTCATTTGAAAATATTTTACACAAAGAATCTTGTCCACCAAAAATAATATCATCCACAAAATTTTTTGCCAACAGGATACCTTTACCTTCTTCATCTTTCATGTACAAATTTCTTGTGTCATTTGTTCTTGAAAATCCAATTTGTATCAAGTAGTTATGCAATCTCTCATACCATTCTCTGGGAGCTTTTTTTAATCCATATAGTGCTTTGTTCAGTTTGCATACCATGTGTCTTTTGTTTGGATCAATAAAACCTTATGGTTGTTCTATGTAAACTTCTTCTTCTAGTATACCATTTAAAAATACAGACTTGACATCCATTTGATATACCTTGAAATATTTATAAGCAGCATATGCAAGTAGAGTTCTTACTCCTTCCAGTCTACCTACAAGGGAAAATGTCTCCCCATAATCTATTCCTTCTTCTTGTGCGTAGCCTTTGCATACCAACCTAGCTTTGTTCCTAGTTATTTCACCATTTTCATTCAACTTATTCTGGAACACCCACTTTGTTCCTATAACTTTTTTGTTTTCAGGTCTTGACACTAGATTCCAAGTATCATTCTTCTCTATCTGGTCAATTTCTTCATTCATTGCTTTTATCCAGTCTTCATTTTCTAATGCCTCTCTAGTTGACTTGGGTTCAAATTCACATAGTAAACATGTTGGATCCTTTGTCTTACTTCTGGTCTGAATTCCAGTATGTTTGTCTCCAATTATCTGTTCAGGCTTTTGATGTCTTCTTACATATTTTTCCAAAATAGGTTCATCTCTTCTCTCCTCTATTTCATCAAGTTTCATAACAAGATTGTCAGATTTAGCTTATGAATGCTTGGCAACCTCTTCCTAATACTTGACAGCATTATCTTGTCGCTCGACATGTTCTTGTTCTCTCTTGGCACTATTTTCCTGATGCTTGGTAGCATCTTCCTATCACTCAACATTGCTTAACCAAGACTCAGCATCAGGTGCAAGTCTGTTACTTGCCTCTTCTTCTTCAATATATACACAAAAGATCTATAATCTTATGGTTCTCTTTTGTTGTCAGCTTCATTTCTTTCTACATACTCATCAACTTTGACATTCACACTTTCCACAATTTTGTTAGTGTTAGAGTCCAAACACTTATAAGCTTTACTTTTTGTGGAATACCCTAGGAATATGCCTTCATCACTTTTAGCATAAAAATTTCCATTCCTATTGTCTTTTAATATGTAGCACTTGCTTCCAAAGATTCTAAAGTATTTAACACTCAGTGCATGCCCATGCCATAATTCATAAGGTGTCAAATTTACACCTTTCCCAATCTGTACCCGGTTAAGAGTGTAGACAATAGTGCTTATAGCTTCTTTCCAGTATTTCTGTGCCACATTCTTTTCAATCAACAATGTCCTTGCACAATCCAAGATAGATCTATTTCTTCTCTCTGCTATACCATTATGTGGAGGTGTTCTAGGTGCAGACATATGTCTTTTGATCCCTCTTTCATTGCAAAATAGACTGAATTCATTTGATGTAAATTCTCCACCTTGGTTAGATCTAAGACATTTTAGGTTCCTACCTGTCTCTTTCTCAACCATAGCCAAATACCACTTAAAGAATTGAAAAGTGTCAAATTTTTCTTTCAGAAACATTGCATGCATCATCCTGGTATGATCATCAACAAACAAAATAAAATATCTAGCACCACAGTAACTTTGTACACCCATAGGTCCACAAAGGTTAGTATGAACCAAATCTAAAATGTTTTCAGAAGTAAAGGATTTTCTCTTAAAACTTGACTTTGTCATTTTTCCTAACTGACATTCCTTGCACATCACATTCTCAGGTTTCTTCAATCTAGGTAGACCTATTACTTTCTTCTTCTTACTTATTTCTACCAGATTATCAAAGTTAACATGACATAGCCTCTTATGTCATAACAAAATATCATCAAGTTGTGAAACCATACATGTTTCTTTAGATAGGTCAAGATAGAATAAATTACCTCTAGTCTGTTCTCCACTTCCAATCAGTTCACCAGTAGCATCAAATATTTTAGCTTTCTTGTGATGAAATTCCACTTGGTAACTAGTGTTGTTGAGCTGAGAAACACTTAAAAAATTGTAATTTAAACCTTCAACCCAATATGCATTATCACAAGAGATCTTATCAGTTAGTTTAATCAAACCTTTTCCTCTAATAGGACATGGTGCATCATTACCAAATGTTACACTTTTACCTTTATAATGATGTGAGGTCTCAAAATTACTCTTGTCACCAGTCATGTGATGTGAACAACCACTGTCAATAATCCATTTGTCATTCTTGTTCACATAGGAGTTCAATGCAGTTTTCTCATCCTCATCAGATTCATCTTTCATTGCAACATAGACTACCTCAATTTCAAAATCATCACTATTAGTGTCAGTCTCTTCTTCAACAATGTAACAAGATTTCTTATCTTTTCCTTTGTAGTCTTTGTTCCTTCGGTAGCTTTTGTCATCTCTTTTTTCTTTGTGTTTTCTTTTTCTTTCTTCATCTTTATCCTTCCTGTCAAGACATCTAGTAGCTATATGACCAACTTTATTACATGCAAAACATATAATAGGGAGTTTACCTTTATACTTTCCTTTTCCCCTTCTTAGTCTTCTAGCCATAAGAGCTTCTAGATTTTCAAGTTCTTCATCAGAAGTTTCACTGTCACTTTCACTTTTAGTTTCACTTTCATTTTTATTGATGCATCTTTCTTTTTATTTCTTTGGCTTGTTCAGAACTAACTGTGACTTAAAATAAGATTCCACATTACCAACACTACCAACAGTGAAGTTATCATAGTTAGAGAGTTCAAAAGCAGTCAGCTTGCCAACCAAACTTTCCAAAGTAAGCACATTTGTAGAGTTACATCTAGATTCCTGAATAGCTGAGATCTTAATAGCATATATAGGACACAAAGTTCTTAGTACTTTTCTAATTATAGTTTCATCATCAATAATCCCATTTTCTCCTCTAATAGCATTCACAACTTCTTTTATTCTACCATAATATTGTGCAGTGTTCTCACCTTCTTGCATTCTCATTTCATCAAACTTACCTCTGAGACTCTCGGCTTTAGCTTTTAGTACATTTAAGTCACCACCATAGATCCTTGCAAGAGTGTCCCACAACTCCTTAGCACTTGTGCAATCCTTAATGTCCTCAAATTTTGGATAGCTTAGGGTAGATGCAATTTCTAGCATTGCCTAGTTATGTTCTTGCTTAGCTCTCATTTCCTCGGCAGTCAAAGGTGCGATAGGTGAGACATAGTCATTCTCAATGTAGTACTTTGTAGAATCACCAATACTGGCTAGATGCAACTTCATCAAGCTTTTCCATGCAGGGAGTTTTCCTTATTCAACTTCGGTACCTCCTTCTTATACATCCTGATCATTTTCTTCAAGTCCCTTTAAACTTGATTTATGTATACACCAATAATAAGCAACACAGCTCTGATACCAATTGTTAATATGATTTAGAACAATAGAGAGTGGGGGTGAATCAGTTGTTCTCAAGTGTTGATGTATAAAAAAAACTTCAAAAACTTTACTTTAAATCATATCTAACAACCAAAACTAACTCAGTCATCACTGATTCAATAATAGAAACATATAACATTGTAGTCCACTACCCAGTTGTATCTAACATGTAAAACATAGAAATGTTCAAACCAAAACATTCGCACAAGTATTGACACTAGGATTTATAGTGGAAACCCAATCTAGGAAAAACTACTTTGTAACATGCTACTATTATTTTCACTCTTCTGAAGTGAGCTCGGTTAAAAGCCAACCATGTCAAAGGTTACAATACACACTCTTAGGTGTGACCCGGTTAAAGGATTTCAATCACCCTGTTAAAAGTGAGCCTTGTTATAGGACTTACATACACTCCATTAGAATGCAACCTTGTTCAAAGGATTTAACATATGATTGTTAGGTCAACCTCTGTTAAAAGGATTTTGATTGTTACAATGGTTAGAAAGTAGCAGTAGTATTGATTTGAAAAACATACAACTCACTTTGCAAATATCAAGTCCAATTCTATACACAAATGTTGGTTTACTGACTTTGAAACTTTTCCATCTCCATCTCTGATCTGCTCAGAACTTTTCTTCAAGCAACCACCACACTTCTCCTTTAGCCTTTTCTGCTTATACAGTCAATAAGATCTACTAATCTTCCAGCATCCTCTTTTCACCCATGCATACATATATCTAATGCTTAGGTTCCCTTAATACTTTTTAAAATTAGGTTAACTCATCTTTTTCCGCTCAATCTCCTTCATAGATCTTAGGGTTAGATTAGATTCATTGAATCTACCCACTTTATGTTCTTCGGCTCCTTTTCTAGAAACATCTCAAATCTCTTCAAGATTTTCAATCAAACATTTTTCAGTGCATTCAATGCTTTCAAACAATCAATAAATAAAGTCAACATGTTTTACATAATCCAAGAATTCAACAATGTCGGCTCCAAATCTGAATTCTCTTCAAATATAAAAATGTTGATGCTCAGTCAATACTATGATTGACTACTCAGTCTTCATGTAGAAAGATCGGTCATTAATAAAAATATTTCCTCGGCTTATACTATATTTCTCAACAATTAATTGATGTTCGGTCGACACTAGAATTTTTCTCAGCATCTACTGACTTGGTCGACACTAACATCACTTGGCTTTAACATGATTTCTCCATTTTTTCTCGGTTAAGCCTACCAGTTTAGTCTTCAATCTTACTAAGATAAACAATACATTGTCTCATCATTGTACAACATAGTCAAGTACACTTTGTAGTATCAAGATAACTCAACCTTTCCTTAGGTGCTATTATTACCATCCTTTCTCCCCCTTCTTCACAATAATACAATAGATATAGTACTTTCCTAAGTAGCAACAGTCTTACTAGTTAAGGTTTGACATCAATGAAAACACAACAATTGTTTCAATTATAGTTTCCAATAGAAAATTGTATGTATATAGAAGATATGGATATGCAGTATAGTATGGAGTATACTCTTAGGGGGAGTATCAATTTTTGTGGAGAAATAAGTAGATATGTATAGACATATAGATCCACATTTTGTAATGGACACAATGTTTTTGTAATTTAAGTTTTTTGGGACTTAGCCAATTTTCCCATATGTTGCCACCAATGAAAAAGGGGGAGATTGTTAGAAATTTTTCTAAGTAGGATATCATAATGTTTTCATTTTGGAAACATATACTCAACATGAAGATAGCATAATCAAAGGAAGCAATTTTGTATGAGCACATTTGAAAATTGTCTAAGTACAACAGTGTTTTCCAGTCTAATATAAGATAGTTTTGATTGGCGACATTCACAAAAGAAGGTTTAGTGCATGTGCACTTGAACATGGATCATTATATGTATATCAAAGCCACATATGAGAGTGCAAGTGTGTACGACATGTATGGAAGAAGATATTACAGATTTATAAAGATAGTGTTGAATCGACCTGAACAAAGCAGAAGACAGAATATGATTACATTGAGTTAAGGGATTATTTTGTTTATCAAAACAATGAGTTGAATAGTTAGGGATGACATCCTAGATGTTTACCCTAAAGCATCATGAATTGATTTTATATTTTGAGAAGAGTATAAGTATTGTAATCTGACTAAAATTTATTTATTGTAATAATTTGTATATATGTAAGCATTATGTAATGTGAAATGTACACAAGTTACCAAAGGCAATTGTAATAAGTTGATATATGATGTGAAGTTGTATGTTGTAAGAAAGAAATTAAGAACTATATATGAAAGAAAAGAGCCTACAAAGCTAGATCATAATAGGAAAGATATTTGGCAACAGTAAAAGGTTTTGTATTTTACCTTTGTATCAAAATCTATTATTGTAAATTGCATATTTGGGTAGTGAGCTCATCTTGAAAACATTTTGTTTTGTAATAGAAAATCCTAATAGGGTTGAGGCTTCTAACAAGGGCTAGAGTCCTTTAACCAGGACAAAGACACTATATGTATGTAATAGATACCTAACAGGGTCAACATCCTTAACCAGATACTTTTGATTAGTGGATCAATTGTGGGTACCATCCCCACCAGAGTTTTCCCTTGGCTAGGGTTTCGTCGAGAAAAAACATGGTGTTATGAGTTCATTTTTTTTATTGTTATGATTTTTACTCAGTTTAATTAGTTTATTTTATTATGCAAGCTTCAAGTTAATTTCTTATATCCATAATTGGGCAAAAGTAAAAGTTTGTGAAATATTGATTCACCCCCCCCCCCCCCCTCTCTCAGTATTTCCTATTTCAAACCATGTCATAGTCTGAGTCATAAAGCTCATAGAGTCTCAACACATATAGACTTTTTCAAAGATTCTTTTTCATGTCATGCTTTCCAAAATGTGGGGAATAAAATAATGCATCAACCTCAAAGGATGACTAGGACCTTAAGGGATACACAATTCCCTTCAAACCACCTCAATAAGTCAGCTAGGAGTGTTAGGTAAATCAAACTTGAGTTGTGAGAAATTACTTCATTTGATGAAAGAGGTTTGAGTAAGTGAATTTAATGAGGTGTATGTGTTTAAGTGTGAAACAAACCAATTAAGTGCTAATTAAGTGACCATATGATGAGATAAAAGTATTTTAATTATAGTAATCGAGAAGATCAAAAACCATAGACAAAATATGAGGTCTGCAAGCTCACTATCATGGATAGATGTGTGGCCTAAAGGATAATAGCGTGATTAATGGACAACAGTGTGATGCATTGGCATCTCATACATATAGAGTATGAATGGGTTACGATAAAGCTAGAAGATGAGAAACTAGGTATGAAACTAAGCTAATGTGATAAAGTAAAGAAAACATAATCTAAATGGACAAAATGAAAGCTAATCTAAATATTTAAAATAGAAGAAATGTAGTGAAATAGTGAATTTAAAAGTAGATGGGTTGGATATTATGTTTATGATAAAACAAAGTAGAAGAGGAGCACAAATATGATAAAAATTGTTTCAGTGGCTAGTAATGCAATCTAAAATGAATCTTTCAAACCCTTGAGTTTGCACCAAAATCTTGCACACACAGAAGAGAATAAAATTGGTTGTGGTCATTTAAGAGGTTTTCCTTAGTCAAACCCCCTCTTTGGTATTTCCACCTCGATGGATAGAATTTAGACATGATATATACAGTGATAGATAACCAAATGATGGAGACAATCAATAATGAAATGAAATAGAAGTATGATAAGATAAACAATATACTCAAAAGACACAAATAAACTGAGAGAAGAAATCCCCAAATGCAAAGAGATGTTCTTGTATTTGCGTTTTGATGTTGGACATGAGAGTTTGACCTCAATAATGGTGGAAAAATTTGCAATAAAATGATATGGAGATATAACAATGGTTGTGTAGAGAGCTGAAGGGGTTGAAAAATACAAGTATGAGAGTTTTAGATAGAGTGTTGAAGCCAAGAGATTTTGAATGAGTGATTGAGATAGATTTTCACAGACCAAATGCATGAAAAATAGGGGTTTTTTAATACCCCAAATGGATTCCATGTAGAACTCCCATCATCATGGGTGTTACAACTATAGGGTGGTAGGTTTGTAATGCTCAAACAACTCTTTCAACATCTGCAGATTCACAGACAAGAGCGTGCCGCACGAACATATCCGCATCACACATGTGTCTAAAGATCATTAGGATTCCATAACATGGATCCAAGTTGGATGGTGAATTGGCAAGATGACAAGGATAATGAAGGGAAACATGATTTGTGTCTTAGGTTAAAGCAGATAAGATGCAAAAATGGAATCTTACACGGGGGTGTAAAATTTGCTCCATTACACTTGTACTAAGTGTAATGTCTTGTTTAGTGACATGTGTACCGTGATCAATATTTTCTTCATTGCCTATGTTGGTCTCAACATGAATACCATTAAAATTTCATTACTAGTAGAATGTGCAACCATATTAGACTTTAAGGAAGTATCTCTCCCTAACATAGGATGAGATTCATGAGTAATACTTGACATAAATTGTAGTTCCTCTCATGGTTGCATTGTGTTTCATTTTGTTTTGATCTAAGCTAGACTCTTTCCTTATCTCATTACTATTCATTTGATGTAATTAGATATTGGAATTGTGTGGTGCATATGATTACAAAACATTCTTTTGGTTTTTCCAGTATCATTGTTGATGTAGATGTTAGATTATACTTGTGCTTACTATTTTGATCATATATGCATGATGATCTGGCCATGATGTGACATGATGATTTATGATGATATTTAGTGTATTTTTCATTTGACAACACTGGATTATGATTATCATGAATATTATTATTGATTCCCTATTATATTATTGTGTCTTTTGCGCTGATGGATATTTCATTGATATTTTAATTTTTATATGCTTGTATTGTCATAATATGATTATTTAAAGTTTTAATTTAGGTGAGATGCTTATTATGATTATGCCACTAGAGCATCTGATTCTATTAGATGTACTTTGATTATTACTTATACATGCTTTGACTATTTATTCTGCAAGCAGTTACAATTGAGGTGTGCATATTTTAGTGAACATATACCAGACATCGAGTCTTCCTAAGCTATAGTTTTGAGCATGTCTTATCCCTGATAGTGATAGAAAAGATATTTGCATTGACCATTCATGATTTATCCAATATCACCCCTATAAGGATAGTGTATCTTTATTGATATATTATACCTTGGGTACCATATGGGTAAATATGGACTTCATTTACATTACTATGTATTCTAGTATTTGTCTATGCATCTTAGATTGTTCATCATTATCATGGCAAGATAGGGGTTAAATGTTGGTTTTTACCCCTTATTATTTTCTTTTATGGTTTTTTGGCAAGTGCCCCAAGGTGCATTCATGTTTATTATATTTGAGTGGAGTGGATCCATTTAAGGGAATTGATTTAATTTAATTATTTTAAATTTTAAGTGATTAAGTGGCTTTTTGTTAGCCTTTTCAGTTTTGGATTTTTGTTAGGCTTTTCAGATTTGACCAAAAAGTGCCATATAATGAAGAAATAGACTTCATTTTGATGCTTAGTCATTTTGGGAAGGATTATGTTCCCAAAAAAAATTTTGAGCAATTTAGTGTTGTGTTCGTTAGGTGAGTTTTGTTTGACAAATTTTGTGGGCATTGGCTCCTTGGAATCATGCCAAATTTTCTTCTCTTTTTCGAACTTCTTAGGTACTTTTGTGAAGTTTTTATTTTATCCTCTTAGTTTTAGTGATTTCTTAGTTTGGCAAGGTAGGGATTTCTATAACTTTAATTTTGCTTTGTTGTTTGATTTCAAATAAAAGAAAATTAGTCCATGGGATGAGAATTAGTATTCCCTCACATTTTGATTTCATTTATTTTTCCAATTGGGCTTGTATGAGAAAAATTTGAATTCAAATGGTTTTGTAAGGTTATACTATTCAATTTTTTGTAATTTCTTAGAATGTTAATTTTATGGCATTTTTCCATTTTTGGGCATATTTCAAACAAAAGGGTATTCTTAGATTTTTAAATTTTGAGTTTTAGTTTTAGAAGCTTTTTCCATGGCTTCAATGGCAGTTTTGGCCAAGGACATGGTTTTGGTCCAATTTTTTATTTTTTTGACTCAAAAATATTCTCATTTTAAATATGGATTATTTTGTGGAATGATAATATTAGTATATGAAATTTCATCCCTTGGAGGATTCATGGTCATTTCCTTAGTTTTTGAACCATGTGAGTGTTTTCCATGCTTATGACCTTGGTCACATTATTAAACCTCCTTTGTCTTGTTTTATGGTTTCTTGTGGTTTATTAAGAGTTGTTAATGTGGCCAAAATCTCAGCATCATGTGTCATGCCTAGGTTATCAAGATCATGAGGTCTCCTTACTCTTGGGTGCACCCAATTGGGTGCTCCTTGATCCATGAGATGAGCTCAAACTTTATGTTTCATGGATTGTGTTGATAGCCATTACTTGCATTATTTTTTATTTTCCATATATGTGTGAGATCATGTGTTATGTGGATGTATGCTTCTAAGACCGCATCTATGAATTTAGTTGAGTTATGTTCATGTGCTAAGGTCTGAGTGACACATGCTCTTAGTGAGTCCAATTGATCGTAATTTATCTAATTTGTTGCATAGCTTGGAATTTTGTATGGCTTTATGTTTTATTTCTTTGGCATTGTATTATTTGACTAGATGATGTAGAGTGGTGGAATGGAGTGGCTCTCCAAGGTGGGTTGGGACACAAAGGGGTCCTAGGGTAACTCTTGGCAGAGTTATTAATAAGAATTGATAACATGATTAAATAAAATGGGGTAAAACATAATAAAACATAAAATAACATTGGTACTATGGCTATCTCAGTGATGTTGACACAGTACAGTGGTGGCCATTTGGGAATGTTGATTTGGCATAGCCATGACCATATATGGATGTTGAGTTAGCACACTCATGGCCATCTGCAAATGTTGAGCTGACATAGTCGAGCCTCCTTGATGAGAGAAGGATTTCCCAAAACTACATTTCCCTCCATGTGTCATGTGATTACACTCCATTCTTGATTCTTGTCACCATGCCTTGTCTAATTTTGAGTAGTGACCTTGGTATACCTACAATATGGTTGTTGTATTTGAGTGATTTCTTTCAGATACTATTTGGGTTGTTTATTGCATTTGATTGGAATTTGTGTAAGCCTATTATCTGTGTGTACTTCAGGTGTATGGGTCATGTGACTATCTCTTCAAGCATAATGGGGTGGGCCTAAGGGTACCACATGGTTAGGTGGCATGACATGTGACATAGTGAAAGGCCAAGAGAATCTCCAAAGGAGATGTCCTATCCCCTAGCTAAATAACCACACAATGGAATCCAGCAGCAAAACAAGATCTGATAACAATCTGAATTCTTTATTCATGAAATAAATGATTACATGCAATGTGTTAGGCTGTAAGGCATTCCTAATTATGGCCAATTAAAAATCAAGTAATACTTTTGCAAGATCCCTCAAGATCCAATTCAAACTCTAACCTTAGCTAGCCAGATATGAAACACATCAATCTGGTAGAAACATCTAGCAAGATCCAAAATTGTGCTCACAAGCCACCAAGTGATCTCCTTGTTCCTAAGCCTCAGTCACTAACTCTACTCACCAAATTCCTCCCTCGGATTCCTAACTTGAATCTCTCCCCCTTTCACAACTGTACCCCAAACCCATGCTTTTATACTACTTCATCCACAAGTTGGCTGGAAGAAAGAAAGAAATCCTAAACCAAGTACACTTCTAAAATAAACAAATATTAAATGAAACACAAGTCATCTCTCAAATAGCCTTACAAATAATTAATTCTCCATGTCGGCCTCCAGGTCTACCTAGGAGAATTAAACACATGCCACACAAATTAAATGTAATGAGTTGGCCCAACAAATCCTCAAGAACACTAGACGATGAGCCCAAAGTATCAAGTGACAACAAAACAACTGAGCAAGCCATACATAGTTGAGCACATCTCAACCAAGCACCAGAAGAAACTAAGTCCTTCAGTGACCGAACTCCTTAGCCAACACTGCAACTGAACAACACCTCTTTGACCAAGCCACTTGGCCAACACTATAACCAAGAAACAAAGGAACAAAACACTCTAGCATGAAGGATTGCAACTTCCCTAGGATGCTCCTGCATCAGACACCCAAGTTGCAAAAAGATGTTCTTAAAGACTGGAAGAACATCTTATGGGATTCAACACATAAAACCCAAATTGGTTTGTCACATAAATATCCTCCAAGTCTTTAACTTGCACACTCTTCCACTTCTACTTTCTCAGTCTTTCCAAGTCTTTTCTTGACAATCCAAAACCCCTTTCTCCATACTGACCTCCAACCCCTTCAGGATCCTTCAACTTAACTCAAATCCCAAAGCTTAGGTTCCTCCTACTGATTTCTTGATTTTACAAAGGAATCAATGAAAACTTCCTACCACCCCTCTCAATAGTAAAGATATTTTTGACACAATCATGCATAGCCCTGTAATCATACTGCCAAGGTCTACTAAGCAATATGTGTCAACTACTCATGTTCACAATATCACACAATACTTGATCCTTATACTGGCCAATCTAAAAATCAACAAGATATTTCTCCCTCACTTCCAAAGTATGTACATCTTACAACCAACCAATCCTATAAGAATAAGGATTTCTCACTCTTTTCAAACTAGGTTTTTGAACCATCTCCTCAGCTACAAGGTTATCAGTACTACCACCATCTATAATCACATTGTATATTTTACCAACAGACTTACAATGAGTTTTGAATAAATTACTCCTCTGATAGGGTTCCAGTACTCACTTACCAAATAGTACTTGTCAATCCATAAAATTATCCCCTCCCTATTCAAGTTCATTCACTAAATCTTCTTCCTCATTCACCACAGTAGCTCTTCAATCACCAGCCTTTTGGGAATATTCATAAGCTCTACATCCTTCTTCACCACAATGAAAAAAAGTACCCTTAAAGGCAACCTTACATGTCCTCTTCCTCGACTCAATAAGTTTTGGTTCATCTTCAGCAGTCGGCTTATCCTTGATTGAGTGAGCTCTTTTCTCCTTGCCTCAGGATCCACCTTGGTGTTTTCTCTTCAACTTATCTTCTTCCTTCAGAGCATACTGATAAGCATCATCAACTGAATTAATCTTTAGCATACCAATCTCATCCTGAATATTGAATCTCAATAATTAATATACTGAGATACATTTTCCTTGGAAAGTTCTCTATGTCTAGACTGAACATCCAACTTATAGAACTCCTAGATATAATCCTTCACAAAAAAATCCTTCTATTTCAAATTCTACAGCCTCTTAAACAACTCAAGTTCATAGTCAGTAGGTGTGAACTTAGCCTTTAACTTAGTCACCATCAATCTCCATATAGTGATCTTTAGTTCACCTTCCTCTTCTCTATCTCGCTACAATTCTTCCCACCAAAGAGCAGCAAGTCCTTTCAACTTAGTCTATGTGAATCTTACTCTGAGTGGATCACCAATATCCTCTAACTCAAAGTAGTCTTCAAATCCACCAATCCAATCAATCAGGTCTTCAGGATTCAAAGTACCTGAGAAATTAGAAACATCAATCTTATGCTTCAACTTTAGTCGAATACCAGATCTATCCAACCGGTTAGCTTTGTCCTCTCCACTAGATCCAGTAGCTTCAAATTCTTTAGCAACTTCCTTGCAACCATAGTCAGTGCCCGCTTTCCAAGGTACACCAACCATAGCCCTTATGATCTCAATGATCATGTCATTCTTCATCAATTACATCTTAGATCTAAAATCTACTTTAACCTTCTCTGTAATCCTCAACTCTACAGCATCACAAAGATCTATAATCTCCCTAGGGTCCAATGTTCTCAGAGGTATCTTCCAAGATCTTTGTAAACCCAAGGCAAAAAATCACCACCAAATCAACCAAGCTCTGAGAAAATTTACCCAACGCAGGGTCCTGGTGCAAAATGCCTCATCTTTGGTGATCTGTCCACACACTTAGGAACTCCATCTCTGACACCACCTAACATAGTGCAAGGCCAAGAGAGTCTACAAAGGAGATGTCCAAGTCCTTAGCTAAACAACCACACAATGGAATCCAATAGGAAAGTAAAATCTGATAACAATCTAAATTCTTTATTCATGAAATAACTGATTACATGCAATGTGTTGGGCTATAAGGCCTTTCCAGTTATGGCCAATTACAAAGCAAGTAATAGTTTTGCAAGATCCCTCAAGATACAATTCAAACTCTAACCCTAGCTAGCCAAATCTAAAACACATCAATTTGGTAGAAACATCCAGCAAGATCCAAACTTTTTCTCACAATCCACCAAGTGATCTCCTTGTTCCTAAGCCTTAGCCACTAGCTCTTCTCACCAACTTCCTCCCTTAGATTCCTAACTTGAATCTCTCCCCCTTTCACAACTCTACCCCAAACTGATGCTTTTATACTACTTTAGCCACAAGTTAGTTGGAAGAAAGAAATAAATCCTAAACCAAGTTGTCTCCTAAAATAAACAAATATTAAATGCAACACAATTCAGCTCTCAAATAGCCTTAAAAATAATTAATTCTCCATGTCAGCCTCCAGGTCTACCTCAGGAGAATGCAACACACACCACACAAATTAAATGCAACAAGTTGACCAAACAAATCCTCAATGAGACTAGTCAACATGCCCAAACTATCGAGTGACAGCAAAACAACCGAGCAAGCCAAACATAGTCAAGCACATGTCGACTGAGCACCAGAAGCAACTGATTCCTTCAGAGACTGAGCTCCTTGGCCAACACTACATCCAAAAAACACATCTTCAACCAAGCCCCTCGGCCAACACTGTAACCAAGAAACACATGAACAAAACACTCCAGCATGCAGGATGGAAACTTCCCCAGGATGCTCCTGCATCAACATGTCACTATTGGGGGCTACATATAGATGGTGGAATACTTCTAGTGGTGGATTTTTTAGCACAATTTTCTCATTTTATCCCTTTTCATTTATGTTTGACTGATTATGTTATATATGATTCTATGCTCAATAGATTAGTTTTATTTTAACATTTATTAATTGTATCGAGTAAATTTGACCTTGAGTTATTGTATCTGGTGCTACCAGTATGGAGTTGTGTTTAATTAGGTCATACCTTGGAGTTTTCATTAGGAAATTTGTATGTTTACCTTTCTTATACATTTCTAGGTATATGTTCCTCTTTTTTTTGCATATATTATTTTCTCCTGCGCATTTACTCCTTTTTTCTGCACATATGTTAACTGTTTCTATGCATTTGTAACTTCGCTCTATTTTTAGGAATTTATTCCTACTATGTACCATGAATTATCTAAATTGTACATTTATCCTAACCTGATTCTGCACATTTATAATAGTTTATTGTTTTTTAGGGTATGTGTAAAAATGAACTTTTGATTTGGTTTCCTTGTGTTCTTAGGATCCTTTCCATGTATTTACTTTTAATTTTTTTATTTGGTTTGATATCATTTAGCTCACTTTTTGATTTGGCTATAAAATGAACCTAGTTTTGGACTATACTAAGGATGGACTTGTCTCCTTGATGGTCGACCATGGACAATGGTCTTCTTGAGTGTTGTTTTAACACGAGACAATGACTAGGAATTTGGGGTACAAATTCCTCTATTAAAAGTATGATGAAATCAATCTCAAGATTATTTTTTGGTTGTGTCTCAACTGTTTGGATAGCTCAATCAAAGATAAATGTGAAACTATTCATGTGTAGGCCTTTGATGGTTTGATCTTGGAGAGACTGCAAAAATAATCTTAGAAAAAAATGAATGATCCTTTTTTTTTAGAATCTTTTAATGAAAACAATTTCTAAACATGAAAATTTAAATTAATCTATTATGATCAATTTTCAGAAAATGGAAAAATACTAAGGTAATGAGAATTGAATAAAAATTGTAGAAAGTGAACCTAACAAACATAAACCATCATTGCATAACAATCTTCCCAATTTTGCAGATGCAATCACCAATGGAAATAAGGCAAATGTAAGATTTGTCAAAATTCATCAAATCATGAAGCCACCACAAATGTATGCACACATGAGACAAATTAATCTTGAAGCACTAAAGAACAATCTTCCCAATAATTCATCACAACAAGATAACGCAGCAATGATAAACACCGGATTAATAAATTCACATACAATCAATTGGCTCTTCAAAACAAAAGAATGAGAAAATAAACATCCAAAAAATTCACAAAGAAATAATAAATTATCACACCATGATTGAAGCTACAATTGTATATATTGTTATTGCAAAATTAATCGACCATAATTACATTGTTCAGTTACAATTTATAAAGCTTCACCCTTTAGGAAAAACAAGAAATTTGTAGCTAGGGTTTCAGCTACGCAGGAAACTTGGAAAAATAAAATAAATTAAAACTAAAGATTATTAAAAGGAATCTATTCTTAAAGAAACCCTAAACTATCCATCACAAATTTAATCCACGTGCATTACAATTTTAAAGCCTAAAAAGTATTAGAAAACTCAAAATCTGTTTTGGAGTTCCACTGATTTTTCTTCAAATCCCTCTTCAAAACTTGGAGTTCTTCCCATAAATATTCATCGTGGCTCCTCTTCAAGATTCTAATTGATAAATATCCTCAAGGCATGCAAAAATGATCCAAAACAGGTAGTCAATTTAGACTGAAAATCTACTGAAGAAAGTTGGAAGTCTTTGACGGTAACAACCTAGAAATTTTAGACCTCGACCCCTACTCTAAAAAATGACTCTTGAAAAAATGACTAAGTCAAAACTCTATGTCAAGAAAAATTTCAGACTTTCAGAGGCTGAAAGGCCAAAAATCCTGAACTAAAACTTTGGCTAAGTGTCAAAAACTTCCTTCATGCAAAAATTGACTAAGTCCAAAACTGAACACTTAGTCGCTGGGAAGGATTTATAGATGTGACTTTCGGATACTCCCAAGGTGTTGTTGTTTCTTCTCTGTGAAGGAAACTAATTCATGACCAGAAAAAGATTGTATCTCCTCCTCTCGTGCTAGCATCTTCTGCATATCCTCCTTTTGATGGAACATCTGTTGGAGGTCATCCTTCATCTTTACACTATTCAAAATTTCCATGAATTAATGCATGATGTCCTTTATAGGGTACATGGTTTGACTATCATCATCATTGTACAAATCTAGTTCTAGGCCTTCGAAGAATTTATGCAATTCCTCTACCCAAGTCATTCCTTCATCCCTCTTTTTATTGATTCATCTCAAGCATTTATAATAGATATTCAATGCTTTAGTTATATCCTTGATCCATATTTCAAAATTGTCCAACTTAGAACCTTCATAAATCTTTACCAAAATTTGGAAGCATTTCTTCCTTATTATTTTAAGATCATCAAGAACCTTCTTCTATTTCTCTATTTTCTCCTCTAATCCTTCCTCAACACCGATCATATCCACCAATTTGGTGACCTCCTAAATAATTCCTTTGAAAGGTCTCAAAATTATCCTTAAGGTAGCCCTTGCGAACTCCTCAAAGTCAATCTTCCAATCTAAGAAAGCATGAATAAAAGAATGTGGTACATCCATCGATATTTTAGGAGTAGCCCTGTTCTCCAAAATAGCCTATAATTAGATCTTCAGGTTGCTAAGGTCAATGGGACATGTAGTCTTGAGAATAAACCTCTTCATTGCCTCATTTTGTGCCATCAAAACTTTGATCTTTTCCTTATATTTATCCATAAAGACCAAAGCATGCTTCAATTCTAAAGTGGCCAATGTTTTTCTCCCCTCCCTTTTAGGCTCACCTAGATCCACTTCTTCAAAGACATAGTCTTCAAGAGTTATTTATGCCACATTAGTGTCAATTGTTGGCACCACCACTTGTGCTTTCCATTGACACCTATGATCTTGAGTAATGTATGAGAGGGTTCTTACCTAGGAACTTGATTCTCCTTGGTGGAAAGCCTAACCTAGCACCACCATATCAATGTCCTCTTCATCAGAATATACCCTTCCCATTGGTTTTATCTCTTTGGTAAACCAGGTAGGCTTGGTGAAGGTAGTTATCAGCTCATATGGTGCTATAAAAACCAAGGTCACCCATTCTTATTCTTGCTCATGCTCTTTTTCTTTAGGTGCCTCTTCTCTTACCTTGTCTCCTTCCTCTCCTTTTGACTTCTCACCAACCTCACTCTCATGATAAAGGGCTCTTTTTTATTATTTTGTCTCCTTTCCTTTCTCTCGCACCTCTAGTTGGGTTGCATAAGAAGAAGGTATGGCATGAGATGGTGGAGGAGTGGAAAAATTTGGTGGAGGACTAGGCATAAGTGGTGGAGGAATTGGAATATGAGGTATTGATTAAGGATGAATGGGAGCCTCAACTAGAGGTGGAGTCGGAGAAGGAGGTGGGTTAGGAGCAAGAGGTAGAGTTGGAGCAAGAGGAAAAGATGGAAGAGGTGTGGGAATATGCACTAGAGGAGGGGTTGGAGTAGGAAGTTGGATCATAGGAGTCTAGAGTGGAGGTTAAAGTGGAGTAGTTTGGAATGGAGTTGTTGGTATTTAAGGTGGAAGTATAGATGGAGAAACTTCATCATCCTTTTCCAAGGGTACTTCAACTGAAGGTTCCTCTTGGATTGATTCCTTCATTTTCTCTACCAACGCACCTTTTAGAAGCTCTTCAATTATTTCTATTGCCTCATCTGTCATGCCCTGAGGTGTCTATTGAGCAGGTTCATTATCCAATGTTGACTCATCTATAGTCTTTTCTCGAGTTGAAGCACTGAATTGAGTCAGAGGGGGAGAAAATGTGAATGAAAATTGATCTTCAAAAGAAGGTCATGCATTGGGAATTGGTTGTTCTGACATTTTCTCCTTGAACCCATAAATGCACTCAAAATTAGACATGTAAAACTCATCATCTTCCAAGACCTCTCGTGGATCTATTTCTGTCTCTAGAGTCACTGTATCAATGTAAATTTTAACATCCCCTTCCTGGTTATTTATTTTCTTCAAAAAACCTCCTGATCAAGTCCTTCAAACTAGGGGGACGTCATCTTCTTCTAGGTCATCTGCCTCTTCTTCTTCTGGCACAGCCTCCAAGTTTCAGGATGTACATGACCTTTTCCTTTTATAAACTTTTCCTTTCTCTAGCTTGGTAGCCTTGGAGCTTATAACCTTAATTCTTGGTGACCTTTTTCTGAACAACGCCTTTCTCTTGACTATCGAAATACTGAGCATCATTTAGAGCAATACACCATGTCATTTAGGTCTTTGTTGGCTTGGCCCTTGGATTGGATCCATATGATGTTGGTCTTCCATGCCTGTATATTGTCTCTAGCCTTTGTGTAGAAAGTCCCCTTAATTGATGCATTAGTACATTTTCTCCCTTCTTCTTTTCTTTGGAAGGTGGGGGAGTTGTTGTTTCATCAACACTAGATCCATTTTGAAAGGTCTACCAATCCAGGATTTTATTTTCTTTATTACATGTCAAGCTTTGAATTTTATATCATCATTTTCCTCCTTGTCTACTTTGGCATTCAAAATGGCCCTTGTATAGATTTTTTCATGGTTAGAAAATGGGTCTAGAACATCCTCTAAGTCTACACCTCATACTTTTGGTGGAATATAGAGGAGTAAGGTATCTTGTTCCAACACTAAGGTCATTCGGTAGTAGTCATGGATCCTAGCCTCATAATCATCTATACAGTTCATCCAACAATCCTTGAAATGTGGCTCATTAATGTAATGTCTTCCCATAAAATAATTATAAGTGCCTATGGGGTCAAATATGATCCTTATCAAATTGAAATGTTGCATTCATCCCACTCCTACACCAAAGAGTTACAAACCTTCATGTCTTACAGGGAGTGAGGGCTGATTGAAATAGGAAAATCCTACTAGTGCTTCTTCTTATGCTTGATGTGCTCATATGCATCAAAGAGCTACCTGGCCATTTCTAGTAGGATTATCCTATCTGATGGATACCTTGGTAATTTATTTGGAGTCAAAGTACTCTCAACCACCCTTATGTATGTTAAAGTTTTTAACTAAATGTAATATGCCCCAAGGACCTTCAATTTAGATGTAGCCTCTTCTGAGAGCATCTTTATGTAATCATCCTCATTGGAGTAGATGATCACAAAGATGAATGCATCATTGACAATTTTATACTCAGAACGATCTTCCACTAGGTGCTCCTTTCTTACAAGTTGAGGGTACATAGTCAACGACCAAGAAATGGGCTGACCCATGGTTCCTACCTTGACAAGGCTTGGATATACTGCTCGGGCAGTGAGCAGGTAAATGACATATGAAGTCATGTAGAAATGTGGATCATTCTTCACTGTATTTAGCTTCCTATCCAAGTTATCACTAAGGATAGTATCCTAGATGAACCTTTCTCTTCTCCCTTTTATATTTTCTATCAATGGGATCATCTAGGGCTCAAGTTGGATGGACTTTTGCAAACCGTACAATCTACTTATCATGGTGACAATATCTTGAATGTCCAATTTTAGGTATCCCTTCCTCATATCTATCTGCTCTAGCTTGTTCTTAGGAAGAGATTGTATTGGGTAATCTCTTTTGACAATCTCATATGATAATTGGGTATCTGTATTGAAGAAATGCATGCCCTTATCAATAGAGGAGTAAAAATTGTCTACTACCTTGGGTAGATGGAAGACATCTTCATATTATCTGGCCTCAAGTGTAGAACCAACTCTCTCATGGTGTTCTTTATGAGTCTCTCTTCTGGCACATAATGTTGTGTGAGGGTCACTATCAAATTAGAATAAAATATGAAAATAGGATGTGTCGATGCATTAACTAGGCTAGAGTAGACAAATTAAGTGCAATCCTCTGATGTACCTATTGGTTGGGGATATTTCACCTAAAACTTATTCAAGTAAACATTCTTGATATCTATGTCAGTTATCTCATTGTGGAGGTTTCCCACCTTGGAAGGAGCATAGTATAATTTGAGCTAGAACTTCATATTTAGAGATGTAATTTTCTTTGACATTCTCAAGGGTGAAGCAAGAATGGTAGCTCAAATAACATATGGATCAAAGATGTGAAGTACGCAGAAAGATGGAAGACCAACGCTCACAAATCGCTCAGAAAATGCTAGAAGGCAAAAATAAAAAGTGACTAAAAAATTGACTGACATGCATTATATAGGCCTCCATCAAAGGTGACATCAGCCACCTTTTCACATCACCATAGGTTTGGTCTTTTGTACTTTCAGTGTTTTGGAGATCCGAAAAACATCAAACCTCTGACACCCTGAAAGTGCAAAAGTTTGAACCCCTTTTGACTCAAGTTTTGGAATTTTGGACTTTCAGAGGTCCATATGTCCAACAAGGCCGAAATACTAAAAATGAAATAAATATTTCTTTATATGGGGTTTCACATTTTTGCACCTTCAAAGTTTAGAGAACACCGAAAGTGTGAAAGTGCAAAAATTGTGACTCTCTTCTTAAAGGAAGGCTTTGGCAGGGGACAAACAAATAGGAAAACAAAGAAAAGGGAAAAATGGGTCTAAGAGGCACAAACAAATTAAGGAAAAAGAAGAAAAAAGAGGGGGGGGGGGCTGGCCAATCAGCCAATGGGGAGTGTGTTGTGGAACCACAAAAAATAGCCTCGACAAAAAGGAAAGAAATGACCAAGGCATTTCTTCATCAGTAAACTTTTAAAAGGATTTCATCTCGCAATAAAATGAACACAACTATCACTTGTAGTGGTAATCCTCTCATCAAAAAATTAAAATTTGAAATCCTTCACTATCACTTCTAGTGTGTGCATGTGTGTCTTAATTTCCTTGAGCCCTTATCGAAAGCTTCTTGAATTCAAAATCAGTCGGCAATAACCTTTACCCATGGAAATAGATTGGCCAAACTCAATCTAACATTTCTATACTGTTAATCAAGTGTTGATAGCCCTGGTAGAGGTTGCTAAAGTCACCCTTTTCCTTCTTTTGATGATCTTTTTAAGTTTTAAAAAAATTTGGAGGGCTCTTTGACTCAACATTTTTCTTTTTGCACATGTATCTTCTCATTTTCATATGTACCTTCTTTGGACCATTTTATTTTAGCATGACTTGTGATACACCAAGAGTAACATTTTATGTTGTGCTATTTTAGTATTTGAACTCCTAATTGAATGATTTGATTTCTCTTTGCATAACTTAGGTAGTGATTAGGTTGTGTTACTCAAGCATTGGAGTTCTAATTTTTACATTTTTTTTATATTATCTTTTGCATTCCTCCTTTTCATTTTTCTCTTTCTTTTTTTGGGTTGGGACTTAGATGGAGAAGGGTTTTGAACTCTTACTTCCTCCATAACCATGGGTTCCTATCAATTCCAGGTGATACTTTACCCCAAAAAAACCTCAATTTTGGGATCATTTTAAAGTGTATATTTGTGTTGAGGATGATCAGCTCCAAAAATCATGATCTCTAAAGAAATTTCCCTCCACTCTTGATTATTGTACACAATTTCTTGCAAGATAGACTCCAATCAAAATAATTGACTAAGAAATACCTCTACCTCTTTCTCAAGAACCATCTAGTGTGGGAAATTTTCTTGAAAGAAGCCTTCGAAAAACAAAAACAAACTGACACATGACCAAAAAAAAAGCAAGAAAGACAACAAGACCCTAAACTAAGTAAAAGTACAAGGATAGAAGAATTTCTTCAGGATCCAAAATAATGCTTGAGAAACTAGCCATTTATGGGCAATGAAACCAGTTCCCCTTCGAGAGAACTAATCCTAAAAGTATTTTATCCTAGGATTTATGCTATTTGGAATGGGCCCACCCATAGTTGTTGAAATTTGGTTTGGCTTCACGGCTTGTCTCTTGCTTTGTCCCACATTAGAAATAAGTCAAAAATTCTAAAGGCCTTTACATTTTCTCTTTTTTCAAACCAACACTTGACAATAGGCTGATGTTTAGATACGTGTTCTAAGGCCATAGTTCCTTTTTATTCCACATCCAAAAGGTTCATTAGTCGAACCTACACCCTATCCTCACCTTGGACATATTGGTCCATGAATCTCAAAATTGGTATCTTCGAGTTCATAGGAAAAATGGGTTACAAGCCATAGACCAACTGGTTCGAGGAAGTCCCTAAAGCATTTTTTATCCTCACTCTCTTGGTCCACAAGGTGTATTTTAATTATGTATGCCAATCTCAAGGATTTTCATTTAGGAGACATTTGATTACAATAGTCAAATTCTTTATTTTGCAACTCCATTTCCTTGCGGGTAGTAATTAGATGAGAACTTCACGATTACATGATTCTCAAAGGCCCACTGAGTGAGGGGTAAAAATGAAAAAGAGGGTGCATTATCACATACCAAGAAGAAAGGAATGCTAGACAGTGTTATGATATACACCTCCATAAATTTGGTTATCAATTTAGTGGTGCAATTTCTTAGAACTTGGGCTTTGATCCACCGTGTGCAATAATCTATTATTGTCAAAAGGTATTTGTGTCTTACTGAGGAAGGAAAGTTAATCATTCCTACAAAATCCAATCCCCATTGGGAAAATGGATGTACCTCATAGACTATCTACAGAGGCATAGTGGGATACCTTTTAAGGGTGGCACTGGTTTGGCAAACGTGACAAGAATGCATGTGTTCACTTGTATCTTTTAATAAGGCAGCCAAGTAGTATCTTGATATCAAAATTTGATGTGCAGTAGCCTTATATGACCCATGGATAGTGCCATATTTATTATGAAACTTAGTGAGGACTTGTTTAGCTTCCACCCTATCCAAAAATCTTAAGTAGAGACCATCGTAATTGCATTTGTAGAGATTTCCATTTTTTAGAATGTAAGAACTAGTCTTGATCTTCAAGGATCTTCTTTGGGAACCATTTATTCCTTCAGTACATTGGTTTTTAAATAGGTAATAGACTATATCTTGATACCAAACATCAGTTATAATCCCTTCATTAGTGTATACTTCACACACCAACCCTTGTTCTGTCTCAACTATCATTTTTGTGAGGCCTTGGCCTCTTACTAGCTTCATAGGTTGAATTTCAATATCAAACTCCTATAGTATAGCCATCCATTTTCCCCTTCATTCTCCTAGTTCATTTTGTATCAGCAAGGATTTGATGGAGGGATCAGGAAAAATGGCAATGAAAAATTCATTGCATGAGTGTTCTAAGGTGAAAGAGTAAAACTTAAAAGGAAAAGTATAATCTGGACAAACCAAAACTAGAGCAGTAGTAATGGAGGTCTTAATTTCTTTGAATGATTCTTTTACTAGGATACTCCATTCTATTTTAGCATCCTTTTTCAGCATGTCATTTAACAGATGTACTATCTCAGCAAACCCACTAATGAATTTCCTAAAAAAATAAATCTTCCCAAAGAAAGACTTCAATTCCTTCATGTTGTTGGGCGGGACTAGTTTGAGAAAGGCTTCAACCCTTTTGGGATCTATAGATATCCTGATCTCTGATATGATGTGTCCCAACAACTTGCCTTGGGTTATCCCAAAGACACATTTCTTAGGGTTAAGAAAAATTTCATAACTTTAACATCTCTTCAATACTTTGCGTAAATCATCAATATGATAAGCCTGGTTCCTTGAAAACACGGTTAGGTCATCCATGTATATGATGATACACTTGTTTAGAAGGCCTCTAAATGCCTCATCCATTTCACATTGAAAATTTTCCCCAATTTTGATTAACCCAAAAGGCATGTGGCAGTAAGAAAGAGTCTCCTATTTGGTAGTGAATGTCATTTTCAACCAATCCTCTTCTTTTACCATGACCTGAGTATATCTAGAATAACCATCGAGAAAGAACATCATTTTTGACTCGTTCACTATCTTCAATAGTTTTTCGAGAGATGGAAATGGATAATTCTCTTTCTGAGAGGATCTATTATGGTTGCAGAACTCTACACATAACTAGACTTATCCACTCTTCTTTCTCATGGGAACTAAGATTGCAACCCAAGTCGAATGTTGGACGGGAAAAATTATCATTGCGTCGAGCAATTTCTGCACCTATTTTTGTATCATGGGTTTGATTACGGGATTGACTAGTCTCTATCTTTGGTAGAAAGGTTTAGCATCAAGGTTAAGCGGTATATTGTTCACAATGATAGAGGGATCGTAAGTCTTTAGATCCTCATAGGTCCATGTTATAAGATCTTTGTATTCTCTAAGAAATTCTACCATTCGTTGTTTCTCTTCATCTATACCAATCTTCCCAATACGAACCTCTCATCATTCATGTTGGATACCCAAATTATACACTTCACAATCATCACCACCCATGACTCCTACCTTGATAAGGCCTGGATATACTCCTCGTGTAGTGAGTAGATAAAAGACATATGAAGTCATGTAGAAATGTGGATCACTCTTCATTGTATTTAACTTTCTATCCAAGTTATCACTAAGGATAGTAGCCTAGTTGTGTAATACCCCAAAAATGGGCTATATGTTCATTAACCTCCTACATCCTCAAATTGAATGAAATCGACATCAAAGTCTTAATCTAAGGCACATCTAAACATCATCGAATCTTAATTGATTATCTTAAATTTTGCATCGGGGAATATTCCTAGCAATATTCCTAATTATCTTAATTATCTTTAATTTAATGATTATTTGGCGATAAATCATATTTATCCTAAGTTTGATTAATTGAATATTTTCATATTTAATTAATTAGATTTAAATTTTCCACTTAATTATTTAATTAAATTTAATTCTATCTATTATTAATTGTATTATTTAATTTTGACAATAAATCCAATAGCCTATGAATAATTGATTAAATTCTTATTTAATTAATTAAAGCAAATTGTCATTATTTAGTAATATAGTTTTTAAGTTTGATTAAATGATTGATTAACCCATAAATCAATTATTTTAATTTCAAAAATCAATTAAGTTGAGGATAAATCATTTTATTATTTATTTAATTCTTAATTATTATGCACATTCAAAAGAAACAGTTAAACTCCAAATCAAAAAATCAATGCAAAGTGTTGACTTTTTGGAACTCAACATCCTTTTGGAGTTCAAAAAGTTGATCTAAACTCTAATTTGAGTTAAAAAGCTATTTTTGCATGCTTTTGCATAATTTTGAGAATTAACTATCTTTCATGATCAGATAACTCAAAAATCAAGATGAGTTTATCTAAATGATTCATGGCTTTTTCCATGCATCCTCCAAGCCCCGAATTTCTATAAATTAAAGCTTAGCTCTTAGCAAATCATCTCATATTTTGCACAACTACGTTGTCAAATTGGAGGCTGAGGAATCATTTGGTGAATTTGAGCTTTGTGAGATCAATTTCAATTGCATAGCTTTCATATCATAGCATAGAATTTCATAGCTTTCATATCATTGTTAGATCATTTAGCATTCATTGCACATCAGTTTTCAATATCATTCATAACATATCAATTTATCATCTTATTGCATAGAAATTTTTTTTTTAAAAAGCTTAATTTGCATTCATTTTCATATCTAGAATTGCATTCAAATCCTTCATTTAGGTGTTGTCTAGGTCACTGATCTTGATTAAAATCTGAGAACATCAATCTCGCACCTATTAGAAGGCAGAAAATCGCTTGGTTAGATTAGATTTCAATTTTGCACGATTTTGATTATAGCTAACCTCTAATGTTTTACTAAAGTGTTGTGTCTACAAATCAGGTACAATTTTCACACACATTTCTGGCGCCCACCGTGGGGCCCTGAAATGGGTTTCCAATTCAATTCTATCAATTTCTATCTTTTTCTCCTCGGTTTCTATGAAAAATTATGATTTTTATTTTTTTTGTCCGTACAACAATCATACGAGTTTCTAACAAAAGTCATTTTAGTTTGCACCCACTATCGTATGATAGTCTATTAGATCGAGTGTCATTTCAAATAGAACCCACTGTCATTTGGGAGCTCAATTGTCATATGATAGCATACCCAATGTCGTACGAGTTTCTGGACTGTCATCTGGGAGCATACCCATTGTTGTACGATTTTTGGTACTAGATTTCAATTATCGTTTCATTTTTGCAGGCAGTTTGTCAGATTTGATTTTTGGATTTTGACTGACATCTAACCCTAACAATAGAAATTTACTATTTCTGATTGATTTATGTTGGTTTTGATTGGGAAAAGCGCAAGAATTGCTAAAAATCAGGTAAAATCTACTAAGCACGTTGCGAGGATCTTAGGTATTCTCCTTCATCTAATAACATCTTGATTTGGACTTAAAACAAATCTCTTATGTGTCTAGCTTGTGTGCATCTTTTCATGCTTTTGTCTATTTCTACACACTTGCATAATTGATACTAGGTTGTGACCCCTTAAGGATTCATTAAGTAGTCTTAGATACCTGTGATTGATCTTAATTTCTATTTTGGGTTATTGGACTCGCTAATCCACCGACCCCTCATTCCACCTTGTGGTTGCAAGGTCAGCACCACATTAAAGGGGAGGGGTCAACAGGATAGAAGCGTTAAGTGTTCCACGTGGCAACCCATTTGTGCTTTTAAGAACTCACTTGTTTTCTAAGTTGGGGACTCATTTTTAGCTTGTGTGAGGTGTTAAGTGTTCCACCTTGTGGACTCATCTCATATTTTCTTTTAAGTGTTAAGTGTTCCTCTTTCTTCTTTTTTGGGTACTTTTGGTAGATTTTCTTTTGCAAACATACATCTATGCTCACATAGTAATTAGGCCCTATGAACACTATTCATGATTCTTGAGAGATTGGATTCCTAGTGAAATCCTTCTTGATGATAGAATCCTTGTAGGTAGGGAGGATACTTAGTGTGTTTCAAATTCAACTTGGTTAGTGCGTCTTCTCCTATTGATCGATACATTCTCTCCCCGGAGATATTGGTAGATCACGTGGGGTTGATATCATGAGCTTTGGTGAATCAAAATTGGTTAGTGCATCTTCTCTTATTGATTGATACATTCTCTCTCCGGAGAGGTTGATAGATCACATGGAGTTGATATCACAGACCTTGGTGAAGAAAATATTTGTCTTAGTGTGTCAGATTTATCTGCCTGCTTTATTTAGGTTAAAAGTGAAAAGGTGTTAAAAACCTTGGATCTAGAGCCAAGTCCCCTTGTGGTATACTATTGTGAGTCACCTTTAGAGAGGGTTAACCGTAGCAGACAATCCCTTCATAAGGAAAAATGCATTGACGAAACCTCAAGCGGTCATATCTATTTTTGTCATGGTAGTGATAGCCGCTATATAAATGTCCTTGTGGAAGAAATCTCCATAGGTATGGTTCATTGTTGGGTTGTCAGATCTCCCTAGCAGCTCCTGAAGATTAAGTTCTCAGACTATGTCAAAACCATGGTGTGTCGGGATTGGAGTTCACCCCTTTGGATCATAAAAGTTGTAGAGTCAAACCATTACTAAAAAACCTAGAGAGGCCAAACTTTCATTTTCAAGAATATGTACATTATTGCAAAACTTTTTTGAACATACACAATTAGCTCTCTTAGGGATTAGCACAAACTCAATCACTTGATTATTCATGCGCAAGGTTGCTTTTTCCCTTGTTCATTGTTTTCAGACATGCTTGAAATCACTTGCTTGCTGGTCTACATGCTTGTTTATCTACTTGGCTACTAAAAATGATCAAATCTGCTATAATCTTCAAATCTAGATAGTACAATTTGCAAACAATCTGAAACTGAAAACTCTAAAATTTGTAAAATTTGACGTAAAATCCTTTCTGGAGTCAAAATTCATTTTAGGAGGTCAAAAGTCATATGATTTTTGTCAAGTGTCATTTCAGTACTGCCCATCTGTCATATGATTGAGTACCCAGTGTCATACAAGTTTTCATGCCAGCAATTTCAAAAAAATCAAAATCCTGCTTGCAACTGTCATATGAAATCTTCAACTGTTGTTTCATTTCTACCCAACTGTCATACATTTTTTTCAAATGTCATTTCATTGACTACCCACTATCATATGAGTTTTGCAACTATTGTATGAGTCTGCAGAGCGTCGTTTGGGAAAATTTTGAAAAGTTGTCAGAAAATTGTTAAAATTGCCAAATACTTAGCTTTTTTAGCCTAATTCCAGAATCTATTGAACAAATCACTGTGTTAGGAATAGAGTAGTAGCTATTGAGCATCCTATCATTTTCCAAGAGTGGTCTTTTGAATTTGATTCAGCCTTCTATTTAATCAATTTGAATCTTCTTTATCTTGTGTCAAAACCTTGTCATAACTATCAATCAGTCAAATCTTCAATCAATCTTCAATCTGACTAAGTGTTGTGATATCTGTCTACTATATTTTGGGAAAATCTACCCATACATCTAGGGCACAGTATCCCTCGTCTAAGTCAAATCTATGCTTCAATCAAACCTTGACAAGGTTGCGCCATCTGATCATCTTGACTCAATTCTTTCTTCAGTTGTCTGGATCCTATTCCTTTTATTCACGTAAGGTTAATGGTGGAGACTAGAGCTTCCTCACACAAGAAATTTGGAGAAGGATCTCAGACCTTACCTTTGACTACTACCCACGGCCCAACTCTTGAGTAACTCTACAATTCTGGTCTTTATGAAGAAGACAGTCTTGGCAACTTTCGATTGAAAGCTGGTTACATACCTCCTCCATCAACTCACGGAGGTACTCAACATACCCCTCCTCAATCTATTCCAAGGAGCCCAAAAACTCCTACCATGTCTCAAGTAGGAGGGTTCCAAGTAGGAGGATCCCAGGGATACCATTCTCAGCATGGCACATATCAGGAACCCACGCCCTCTGAAATCCTTTGATGTCAGAATGATGATGAATTCAAGAGAATGATGAGGCATTTCTTGAAAGCAGATAAAGAGGCATACTTTTTACAATTAGCTCAGGAAGGAGCTAAACTTCCTCCCAACTTTAATGTTGAAAATATCATCACACATGAGGAAGAAAATCTGATGATGGCCATAATGAAACAGATGCATGCTATGCAAGTTGAACTTAACAATCTTAAGAAAGAGAAGGAACCCAAGGAATTCTCCATGGAGGCCCTTTGTCCTTTTCCTTTTGACAAAGACTTGTACATGCCCCCATTCCCAAAAAGAGTGGAAATACCAAAGTATGATAAATATGATGGACACTCTAATCCTCAAGATCATGTCAAAGAGTTCTGTACATAATCCATGGAGTTCATGCATGAACCGACCTATCTTATGCACCTCTTTCCTAAATATTTGGGGGGAGCATCCATTCAATGGTTTTCTAGGTTTCCATCTACTATCAAGACTTTTGAGGAGTTGATCAAATTGTTTTATCAACAATACTCCTACAATATTCAACACCCAGTCACCATGATTGATATCTGTAATCTCAAGCAATATCCGAGTGAACCATTCCTAACATTCCTCAAAAGATGGTGCAAGAAATTCTCTCTATATGCCAAACCTATTCCAGAGACTGAAAAACTGGAGATCTTCATCAATAACCTTGCTCCAGATATCAATTATCTCTACAAATGCAAGATCATACATCTTTTGACAAAATGGTAGATAATGCTATCAAAATCAAAAAGGTACTTGTGAAAAAAGGAGAAATCACACTTCAAAAGGACAAGTTTGAATCTAGATCTAGCTCAAAAGATAAAAATAAAAGATGGAACAAGAACAAAGGCATCATCACAGATGGAATTGTTGACACTATCTATGCCCCATCAAAGGCACCAGCCTACAATCTCACTCTTGGCACCAAAGCCATTAAAGCTATAGAGCAAAAGTCTTCCAAACCATCTCAAAAGAAGCCAAAATACAAGCGATGGGATAATAAATGAAAGTTCAGTCCTCTTGGAGAGTCTTTCAAATCAACTATGAAAACTCTACTGGCTAGTAACTACATTTCTTTACCACCAATCCAACCAAATGATCAGGACCCTAAGCCACATTGGTGGAAAGAAAATGAATTCTGTGATTTCCATCGGACTAAAGGTCACAAAACTAATAACTGCGTCCACTTGAGACATACTATTCAGGATTTGATAGATCAAGAAGACATCATGGTTGACAATCCTAAAAGAAATAATGATCATATGGCATTCATAGAACTATTTCCGAAGCATGGTCAAGAAGTTTCATCTTTTGAGCCTAATATAGGGGCAAAAGTCAACTATGCTTACCCTGGAAATAATGTCGTCATCAATATGGTCGAACCATGTCTCTATGAGAGTTGCAATGTCATCACAATTGTATAAAGAGATAGGGATCATTCCTCAGCTAACGCAGTTACTCAGTTACAAGCTCAGACACATCTAAAAGGACAAATCACATATTCATCTAATGTCCCTAAGATACCTTTCAATCTTTCATATGCTTCCAAACAGAAGGTTGTTTCCAAATCTTCCAGTCCTAAAGATACAAGGCCTACATCTTATAGCATTGTTCAACAACTCCAACACACTAATTCAAAAATTTCCATGTTTGAGTTGCTTCGAATATCTCCAGCTCACAGAGCCATTCTAGACAAAGCTTTGCTCGAATCCAATGTTCCTGACGACCTTGATTTTGATAGGTTCCAGACTATGGTTGGACATCTTACATCTCCGCAATATATCTCCTTTTCAGAGGAAGATGACAACTCCTTGAGTCACCCACATAATCAGCCATTGCATATAGAAGTCATGATCCAGAACCGTAGAGTCAAATGTGTGTTGATAGATGGGGGTGTTGGCCTAAACATTTGTTCTTACAGCTTGATCACACAATTGGGGTTCACAGAATTGGCTGTTGATCCTAGAAAGAAGATAACAATCAAAGCCTATGATGAACAAGAAAGATCTTCTAAAGGCACCATTGTCTTTCCCATCAGAGCAGGTCCAATAATCAAAGATACCATATGTCAAGTGCTTGATCTACCTTTGGCTTACAACATTCTTCTAGGAAGACCATGGATACATGAAATGCAGGCTATTCCTTCTACATACCATCAGTGTTTGAAGTTTCCCTATGAAGGAGTAGAGGTTACTATCCTTGCCGATCTGAACAACACTTGCAATACATTGAAGGAAAGTATTGATAAGCTTGTTCCCAATAATACAGAATCTCCTACTGAGCCGTCAAATGTTGCTTCAACATCTAAAATGGAGGATATTGCTAAAGAAATCACTATCAAAGAGAATGGGATAGGAGAATATATTATAGAGCTAGTTTTATCTTTGACGTCTCTCCCTATCTCACCTAAGTCTTATGGACAAACTCTAAAATAGTCCAAACCAGCACCTCAAGAACTCCTTGAAGCATATAAGAAGAATTTTGTGACGAAACAAGTGTCCAAGAAAGAGTTTGAAGAAGATGAAGTTGTACTTTCATGGCTCTATTGAGATTAATTTGAATCTCAAAATGTTCAAACTAGTGGCTCTACAGTACCCAAGATCCCTTCAAAGTCATATGGTCCAGGAGATAAATTGATGGCTAAGATGGGATATTCAGGTCAAGGACCTCTAGGAATCAGAGGGAAAGGTCTTGTGACACCTATTCCACATACTAGTAGAGCACATAAGGATACTATTGGCCTAGGCTTTAAGAAGAAGCCCCATCATCTCAAAGGTGATTGTTCTCATGTCATAGAACAAATTGCACTAGATGAACCTCTTCTCAATAAGGGAGAAACTGAATCATTAGATGGTGATTCAGATAGTCCTGAACTCATTCCTTATGAGTGCTTCCCACAAGAGATAAAAGATCTCCTTGCTAATGGAGATGACCCCGTAAAGAGAATCAATGTAGTAGAAACACAAGAACCTACTATCAAACTAGAGATAGTTGCCACATAAGAACCAGCTAATCTCAAAGGTAATCAAAATAGGGAAGAAAATCCTATCACCATAGCCAAGCATTTACAGTGTTCCATTGATTTGAGACAAATTCCCATGAGTATGAATATAAATATAAATCTGAGGGTAACCCTTCTTGGGGTATTCACCCTGACTTTACTCATGTTCTTAGATTTCCTAGAGATCCAAACTCAGAAGCCGAATCAAATGACTATGAATGGGGAGCCATTCCATAGGAACATGAGCTTATCACAGAGAAACATGTTGTTGTTATTCACCAATATGTATCCACACCCAACGTAAGTCAAGAGTGAAATAATGAACTTAACGAGTATGATCCACCTATGCCTGAAGTGGACTCCCACAATGACGTTGAGCCTATTCATGAGTTGAATATCTTAAGTTGTAATATCACCTTTGAAATCGAGCGTTGGGTTAGGATCAATGATGATAGATCCATATCCGTGAACATAATCTACCAAGCCTTTCACACTTTGACTATCCAATGCCCTAACTTTATTGACCAAACTTCCACAGATCCAAACTATGGTGTCTACACCTTTCCCAATGACTATGCCCTTACTTGCTACCTCAATGCAGTTGAACCTATGAGGACTTCCATCAATGAACCAAGCATCAGCATGAGTGATTCGGACATCAAATATCTTAGTCAAAAGAATAAAAAGAAAAAGAAAAGGAGTTCTGAGGGTGAAAACCACTTTGTGGCAGTCTTAGAACCTACAAAAGTAAAAATAAAAGACATATCCAAAGGTGAAAACCTCTCTGAGGCACCTAAGGATGAGATATTTGATGTCCTTCTAAATCATTTACAAGAAAGATCTCTAGTTCTCATTGAGCCCACTCAATCTATCAATTTGGGTACAAAGGAGGAACCACAATTGGTACATGTAGCACAACCCTTATCAAAGGAAGAGAGATAGAAGTTCACTATATTCTTAATAGAGAAAAAGTTCAATTTTGCATGGAAATATTTAGACATGCTGGGATTGGATCCTAATCTTATAATGCAACATCTATCCATTGCTCCTAAAGTAAAACCCATCAAGAAAAAATTGAGAAAGATGCATCCCCATGTTGCACTCTTGGTAAAAGCTGAATTAGAGAAACTCCTAGGAGCTGGATTCATCTATGTCATCAACTATGCTAAGTGGATTTCTAATATTGTACCTATATCTAAACCAGATGGTTCAATCAGAGTATGCACAGACTTTAGAGATGTGAAAAGAGCATGCCCTAAGGATGATTTTCCACTACCTAACATTGATATGATAATGGACATGACTGTGGGTTTCAAGATGTATTCCTTAATGGATGGCTTCTCTGGATATAATCAAATCAAAATATCTCTAGAGGATCAAGAGAAAACTACTTTCACATGTGCATGGGGTACCTTCTATTGGAATGTTATGCCTTTTGGGCTCAAAAATGCTAGTGCTACTTATCAATGAGCCATGACATCTATCTTTCATGATATGATGCACAGAATAATGGAAGATTATGTTGATGATACTTTAGCCAAATCTATGATCAGAACTGAGCATTTAAAGGACTTGAGCATGATCCTAGACAGAATGGAAAAGTTTAGTCTCCGACTAAATCCTAAGAAATGTGCATTTGGTGTTACATTTGAAAAACTCTTGGGGTACATAGTGTCAAAGAAAGGCATTGAAGTTGATCCAGCTAAGGTCAAAGCTATCATCAAAATACAACCTCCTAAAAATATCAATCAAATGAGGACCTTACAAGGAAGAGTGAAATCTATTAGAAGGTTCATATCACAACTTGCTGACATATCACAACCTTTTACAAAGACATTACATAAAGGTGTGACCTTTGCATGGAATGAAGAATGTGAGGCAAATTTTAACCACATCAAGACATATCTCAAAAATCCTCCTATCTTGATGCCTCCTATTCATGGGAAGTCACTGATCTTATATGTCTCTGCAATAGATACCTCACTAGGGGCATTGCTAGCACAACAGGATGAGAATAAAAGGGAAAGAGCTATCTATTATATCAGCAGAACTTTGGTGGCATATGAGAAGAACTATTCAATGATCGAGAAAGCTTGTCTCATTTTGATCTTTGCATCACAAAAATTGAGACATTACATGTTAGCTTGTATCACTCATTTGGTAGCCAAAATTGATCCACTGAAATACCTGCTAAGCAAAGCTGCCCTCATAGGTAGACTAGCTAAATGGGTCATGCTATTGAGTGAGTTTGACATTGAATATGTTGAGAGAAAAGCTATAAAAGGATAGGTAATTTATGATCAATTGGCTGAAGCACCATTATTCGATGATACACCACTACAAATGGAATTTCTAGATTCTTCTATCATGCATCTTTCTTCTAGAGAATGGCATTTGTTCTTTGATGGCTCCTATACGCAGAATGGATCTGGAGCTGGCATATTGTTCATAACTCCTCAAGGATACTCGATACCTAAAGCATTCAGATTAAAGTTTCCTTGCACAAACAATATTGCTGAATTTGAAGCCCTTCTAAATGGCATTAAAATGGAAATTGAGTGGAGAGTGATAGAGATACACATTCATGGAGACTCACAAGTTGTTATTCATCAAGTCAATGATGTGTACCAAACTAAAGATGACAAGCTCATACCTTAAAAAAGAATGGTAGATGATCTCAAGAAATACTTCATATCTATCACCTTTGAGCAAATACCTAGAATGGAGAACAAGGCTACCAATGCAATGGCGACATTATCTACTCTTTTACAAAAACTAGAACATGAGCTACGTTATGAGTTCCTAGTGGAAGCCCTATCTTATCCTGCATATGATTCCCCTTAAACTTGCATGATCTACACCGTTGTAGTTCATGATTCATCCAGATATCAAACCCTTTTCTCCTACCTCCAAGACCAAATCATTCCCGACTCCTTTTACCGATTTGAGAAATGAAATCTTATCTGTACTACATCCCAATATGTCATCATTGGTAATGACCTATACAAATGAGGTCTAGATGGTACACTACTTAGATGTTTAGAACGGGAAGAGTCTCAACGTACATTAGAGGAAGTCCATGAAGGTATATGTGGGTCACACTCAAATGGTTTAAAATTAGCTTGAAAACTTATTAGGGCCGAGTACTATTGGCCCAAAATGCAAAAGATTCAATCAAATTTTCTAAACACTATCAAAAGTGTCAAGTACATGGTAACTTGATTCATGCTCTAGGGAGAGATATGATTCCCTTCACTGCACAATGGCCTTTTCAACAATGTGATTTTGATCTTATCGGTGCTATCTATCCACACTCTTCTAATGGACATACCCATATAATCACAGCTACATATTATTTCAAAAAATGGGTAGAGGCGGTTCTCTTAACACAAGCAATGGGGAAACAGATATCTATGTTCATCTTGAACTACATCATTTGCAGATATGGGATCCCACATTCTATAATCACAGATAATGGGGGACAATTCAAAAATAAGGACCTAGAGGATTTATGTGCCAAATTCAAGATCACTCAACATTGGTCATCTATCTACTATCCTCAAGGGAATGGACAAGCAGAGGCATCCAATAAGAATCTCTTGAAAATCTTGCACTGAATAGTGAATAAAATAGGAAGAGACTGGCATCTCATGATCAATCTAGCTCTCTGGGCCTACAGAACAAGTATCAAAATGCCCACAGGGGCTACTCCATTCACTTTATTTTATGGGTCTGAAGTGATACTACCTGTTGAGGTTGAAATCCCATCGCTGAGAATTAGAATGCAGAGTCTCGTAACTGATGATGACTATAGAGTGTCTAGGTTGCAAGAACTTGACCTACTAGATGAGCATAGGAAAGTAGCATTTAATCATCTCAAAGTGTATCAGAAGAGAATGTCTAGAGGCTACAACAAGAAAGTCAAACATAGAGAATTTCAGGTTGGTGATCTAGTCTTGAGAGAAAATCCTAAAAATCAATCACATAGAGAGTACAAGGGGAAGTTTGAATCCAACTGGTTGGGTCCCTTTGTTGTCACTTCTACTTTGGCTCTGGTGCTTATCAACTCTCAATGACTGAAGGAGAACAGCTCTGAGAACCAATCAACGTTCTCCATCTAAAGAAATTCTATGCCTAAGGCATTCAGTGCTTGGTAAAATGTCCTAAAAAAAATCTTTAAAATTGGAAAAAGTCCTAAAAAATGAACATCTTGGTGAAAACCTAGCAATATGCGCCTTGATGATTCATAAAAAAAATCAAAAAAATATCAAAAAATATCAAAAAATATTAAAAAAAAATAAAAATTGAAAAATGAAAAATACAAAAAAATGGAAAAAAAAAAAAAAGTGCCTTGGTGAAAACCTGGAAACAAGCGCCTTGGTAGAAAAAATAGAATCTCTACCAAGATGGTGAAAACCCAAAAAATAGGTGCCACTTGTTCAAAATGCTCCATCTATCAGTGCAATCTTGGTCTTTCCCAGCTTTTAGTCTTGCTTTAGTTTGTATATATCTCCCGATTAGTTTCAGCTTTCCAGTTTTCAATAAGTCAGTTTGTACACCAATCAGCAATAGTGTCTGTATCCTATCAATGCTTAACACTTGGGGGCAACCAATGTTATATCCTATGGTCTCCCAGTATATCTTAGACATGTCATATCCAGTTAGAGTCCTTTTGAAGCTTCATGTGAGTCAGTCAATCAGTCTCATCTCCAGAAAGGATTTTGCATCTACAACAACAATCAAACACTAACTGAAAACAATCTATGCTTTTCGTGCTTTTATCTCCTTGTATGCTTACTATTTTGCATTGAGATTTTTGCATATTGTGTCCCTTCGAGCTCTTTGATAATGTCCTTTATAGGATTTAGAGGGTGATGACTTGGGGCATAATCTTTTCTTTGTCTTCTGCTTGTATGTGAAAATCTAACAACTTTGGAAATTTTGGATTGAAATGGTGTCCAACTGTAAGAGCCTCTATCTCGAATTGGATGGCCACGCGTACCTCGACCATTGATACCCAGAAAATTCAAGGAAGTTTGATCTAACTATTATCTTTTTGAGTGAGTTCTTTGTCCTACTATGAAACATGATCTTGCCTAAGGAGGTGAACGATAAAGGGTCACTACGGGTAATTCACACTGGATTTAGAATGAACTCTTGATTGTTTGATTTATGTTTTGATGCTCATGCAAATTGCTATATCAAAATAGACATGATATTCAGGTCATCCTGGAGTTTGTGCCTTGGTGCTTATATCTAATCTGACATTCCAAAAATAAAACCAATATTCATATGTCCATGGTTGTTTTGACCAGTGGTTGTTGTATTGGTTCTTGAGCATTACAAATCGATATTCATACGTCTATGGTTTCATGGCTAGTGGGCATTGTATTGATTTATCCAGTTACCTAAAAGTTCAATGATGATAACAAATTGACACATGATCAATGAATAGGTCCTAGGGTTGCATATCATTTTGCATGTTTCTTTGCATTTTTGCATGTTTGCATGATCTCACAAATTGTTTGAAATCTTAAACGACTCTTCAATCACCTATTCTAATCTAACAAGAGCTGATGCCTAAACGAAGGTCTCTTCATAGACTTGCAAGTAGTAACCATCCTGGGTTAGACATCCTTTTTGACATAAGACTGAGTACTTGTCTTCATCAACCTACAAAAACATATCATGTGTATCATTGCATATCATATCATAATCTTCATTTTTCACATCATAATCATTAGCATTGCATTTGTTGCATAAGCATAAACCATACATATATCTTTTCATAATCAACTACATATGCATAACATCCATACATGAGAAAGAAATCATTGCATTGCATCTATCCATACATTCATCCTACACTACTCATAGCATGAACATCACATGATATCATCATAAATAAAAAATGGCAAGTACGAATGAAGTCACAACCCAAAATCTCGATCTCATATATATCATAAACTCAAAATAGTTAGGGGTGCACTACTGGCACAGTGTACAAAAGAATAGGCTCCAGTGAGCTATATGAATCAATAGTATATCACTAAGCAAAAGAATATATCAAAACATAAGTGAAGGAATCAACTGTCAGCATGCTCCTCTGCATCTGGTGGAGGATGAGGCGGTGCAACTGGTATAGTCTCTACTCTCAGTGCCCTCACTCCCTCTGATGCTGCCATATAATCTGAATAAGATGGAACCCTCTATGTAGTAGGGACAGCGGCAAAATAAGCTAACACATAATATGAAGCCTGAGAAGTCTGATGATTCAACTCTTTTTGTAATCTCCACACCTCTGAATAGAGCTCTGCACGAAGCTCTATACACTGCCTATCTGCCTCTCGGTATCTCTCCTCCAACCTGGCATTCTCTATCTTCAGGTCCTGGACCTGAACTCGGAGCTGTCTAATAATCTCAGTCGAAGAACATAGAACTGAAGGCTCTACCTTAGCTATGGGCATCTATGTGTCCTATGCTGGTTGCCCTGGCTGCTATGGCTACTACTCAGAAGTACTGGCTCTCCGCACCTTACGGTGCCTAATCTCAGCCCCTAGATCAAAGGGGTCATCTATGCACATACCTGTATCACCCCCTGCCACCTGCTCAGCTGCCAAATCCTCATCTAATGGACCAACACTACCTAAAGTGCCACTCTCTCCTCTGCTCCATCTTTGAGAAGCTGTCGATGTCCTTGCAGTGGAAGTAGGAGGATGAGGAGGTCTCATCTGTGCTGCTAGTCTCTGTGGTGGTGTCATAGCTCTGGGTCTAGGTGTTGTAGGATGCACTACCTGTGGTCTCAGACCTGGTCTCATAGGAGCACCTGTCACATCCATTGCCTCCTCCATGGAGGGTATCAACTCAGTGGGATCATAAAATCTGTATATGGGGTGATCTACCTACCAAGCAATGAATCCATTTGTGACCCCTGCATCGACAACCTATGGAAGGTAGTCCCAGTCTCACCCAATGATCTAACTATACTCATCTGAACATATTGAATATGTGAGCCGAGTTGTCCATCTGAGCCCAATCTCACGAACAATCCATGCATCAACTGTATAATCCAGTGGGACATCCTGAATGCGTCCATACTGACGCCAGACTCTGGTAATCAAAATTTCTCCAAAATGGTGGAGGTCTGCCCTATGAGTATTCGACTCTGAAACATGAAACTGAACTGCTCTCTCACAGTGGGTCAGGCCTCTATCTACAAATATGGTCTCCATACCAAAAAGGTCATATCATCTAAGAATCGTCGGAAGTACTCAGTATGACCCATGCGAACTTGTGTAACATAGCCAGTATATGCATATATCACTGGCTCCTGTGGCTATCATTGTGTCTGAAAGACTGGTCTCAAAACTGGGATATGCTCCCAGGCCCATATTTGTAGTACAAGAGCTCCTAAAGTGAATGTCTTGCAATCCTGATATACAACCTCGTGCATCTTTGAAAACATGTGGCCCAACAAACACTGATCCCAAGCAAGCTCTGTAGGAGTCACCATCAGAAGAGCTACCATCGGTGCCCATCCCATCAAAAAGATGTTCTGCTAATGGCCAGGCATGATAAGCTCCCCGATCATCCTAGCAATGATACACTCCAAACAGTGCATCTAACCATATCTCTACACCAGTGTCTCCCAAGAAATCAACTACGTCAAATGGGTGTCATCACCAAATAGCTATCTAAAAGCATGAAGTCCAGTCGATCCTCCGCTCAAATACTCTAGATGTCGAGGGCTATGGAAGGGAATGCGGAGAATCCTATAAACATCCTCAGGTGTAATAGTAATCTCTCCAGTCGGCAAATGAAAGGTCTGAGTCTCCGAGTGAAATCGCTCTATCAGCACAGTCAATAGGCCATGATTTACCCTAATATCAGGTAAATGAATGAGATGCTCAAATCCACACGCAGCAAGGTGAACCCTCATCGGGTCAGGAAGTGAGACACATAGTCTCTATGTCATTGGGTACAAGTGACAAACATGGACGTCTGGATATGTGACCTAAATCATTCAGCAATAGGGTGTTTTATCATAAATTCAGTTCAAAATCAAGCTAATAGTATCAGAATGGCATAGTTTGATATTCCAGAAGGTGGGTCAAAGAGTCAGCAATCAGATAAAAGTATCAGAAAAATCAAAATTTTGACCCAAGTATTAGTTTTTAGCTTGTTGTTTCTCAAACGACATTTCAGACTGGCACAGAGTGTCGTACGACACTCTACATAAGCCCAAATGACACTTCATGGTCATACGACACTTGGGCGGACTTGAAACAACAAAGTAAATGGAAATGAAATGTTGTACGAGTCTGGGCTGGGACTCATACGAGTTTCTAAACATACAAAAATGAAAAGCTAAAAATGCATACGAAAAATTACAAAAATGCTATAAACATCAAAAATTTGCATTTTCAGAGGGGCACAGAGGTCCACCTACCAGATGTCCATACTGTCAGGGTCTCTGGTATCTCTGACTGCGCTCAAATCGATGTGAACTCATAAGTACCTTTGGTTCTCCCTGTTCTACCATTTTCTTTCTCAGAGGGCTCCACAAGATCTCTAAAGTCAAATGGTTGAAATGAATTGAAAATGACCCTTCAGGCCTTTATATACCTTTTGACCTAATTTTCAAAAGTGCTTCATTTTTCACAAAAATTGCACCCCTGGCTAATTTCGAGGTTCTAAATCCATTTTCAGGATCAAAATTGAAATTTGAAATCATTTAATATGTCAAAATCGTGATTTAAAATTTTTGGACCCAGGACGGTCTACTGCTTGCCCATTCGACCTTCAATCATTTCAAAAATCTAGAATTCAGCTTAACTGATTATCTTACATCAAACCATCAAAATTTCTACTTGGTTAACTATGGTCAACTCATGGTTTAACCTAGTCAAACTTGGTCCCCAGGACCTCTAAACGATGTAGAACACGTTCTCGAACGTGCACAACCACTTCTCAAATCAATTAACATGCTTCTAAACTATAACGCTGACTTCTCTTGTCAGATTTCAATTTTAATCCTGAAGGGGGCATGGTATTGCACATCATTCAAGTCTGTAAATCTAAATCTATTATCTTTCATTAGTGATCAAGACAACAACCACTTCTAGTTGCTGATTCATCAAAAGTCCTCATCGCTTGGGGAAAATCTATCATCACTTGGGCCATATTAGATTCATCGATCCATATCAATCTGGTATTCTCCTAATCTTGTAATCTGTATCAGCTTTTCACAACCATCGGTTCATTAGTGTTCTTTCCTTGGTTCTTCGGTAACTGAAGGGATCAAATGTGATACCAACGTGGTTCTGCTAAGACAATCGAGTCTAGGATCATGGTTCTGCTAAGACAATCGAGTCTAGAATCAGTCACTCACTTCTTCACAATCCTAAGGTTTGGAATCATGCATTGTGGCACTCTTTCGCAATCATCGGTTCATCACAGCTATAGTGAACATTATCTTTGGTCATTTAGGACCTAATATCTCCATATCTTTCAATCGGTTTCAATCTTGGAATCGGTTTATCTGTCAATCAGTTTCATATCTTTATCATACATAGACTATCTTTGAACCATTGCGCTTCACACAGTAATTCAAAGAGGGGCAAAATGTAATACCCCAAAAATGGGCTATATGTTCATTAACCTCCTACATCCTCAAATTGAATGAAATCGATATCAAAGTCCTAACCTAAGGCACATCTAAACATCATTGAATCTTAATTGATTATCTTAAATTTTGCATTGGGGAATATTCCTAGCAATATTCCTAATTATCTATATTATCTTTAATTTAATGATTATTTGGTGATAAATCATATTTATCCTAAGTTTGATTAATTGAATATTTTCATATTTAATTAATTAGATTTAAATTTGCCACTTAATTGTTTAATTAAATTTAATTCTATCTATTATTAATTGTATTATTTAATTTTGACAATAAATCCAATATCCTATGAATAATTGATTAAATTCTTATTTAATTAATTAAAGAAAATTGTCATTATTTAGTAATATAGTTTTTAAGTTTGATTAAATGATTGATTAACCCATAAATCAATTGTTTTAATTTCAAAAATCAGTTAAGTTGAGGATAAATCATTTTATTATTTATTTAATTCTTAATTATTATGCACATTCAAAAGAAACAGTTAAACTCCAAATCAGAAAATCAATGCAAAGTGTTGACTTTTTGGAACTCAACATCCTTTTGGAGTTCAAAAAGCTGATCTAAACTCTAATTTGAGTTAAAAAGCTATTTTTGCATGCTTTTGCATAATTTTGAGAATTAACTATCTTTCATGATCAGATAACTCAAAAATCAAGATGAGTTTATCTAAATGATTCATGGCTTTTTCCATGCATCCTCAAAGCCCCAAATTTCTATAAATTAAAGCTCATCTCTTAGCAAATCATCTCATATTTTGCACAACTATGCTGTCGAATTGGAGGCTAAGGAATCATTTGGCAAATTTGAGCTTTGTGAGATCAATTTCAATTGCATAGCTTTCATATCATAGCATAGAATTTCATAGCTTTCATATCATTGTTAGATCATTTAGCATTCATTGCACATCAGTTTTCAATAGCATTCATAACATATCAGTTTATCATCTTATTGCATAGAAAATCTATAAAAAAAAAAGCTTAATTTGCATTCATTTTCATATCTAGAATTGCATTCAAATCCTTCATTTAGGTGTCATCTAGGTCACTGATCTTGATTACAATCTGAGAACATCAATCTCTCACCTATTAGAAGGCATTAAATCACTTGGTTAGATTAGATTTCAATTTTGCATGATTTTGATTATAGCTAACCTCTAATGTTTTACTGAAGTGTTGTGTCTACAGATCAGGTATAATTTTCACACACACAAGTTAAACCTTTCTCTTCTCCCTTTTATCTTTTCTATCAGCAGGATCATCCAAGGCTCAAGCTAGATGGACTTTTGAAAATTGTACAATCTTCTTATCATGGTGACAACATCATGAATGTCATCTTTCAGGTATCCCCTCCTCATATCTATCTTCTCCAGCTTATTCTTGGGAAGAGATTGCATTAGGTAATATTTGTTGACAATCTCGTATGATAATTGGGTGTTTGTATTGAAGAAATGCATGCCCTTCTCAATAGAGGAGTAAAACCTATCTACTACCTTGGGTAGATGGAAGACATCTTCAATATTGTCTAGCCTCGAGTCTAGAACCACCTCTCCCATGGTATTCTTTACCAGTCTCTCTTCTAGCACATAATGTTGTGCAAGAGTTACTATCAAATCAGAAGAAAGTATAGACATAGGATGTATCGTTGCATTAACTATTCAAGAGTAGACTAATGAAGTGCAATCCTTTGACCTTCCTGGTTGTTGGGAGCATTTCACTAGGAACTTATTCTAGTTAACATTCATGATATCTATGTCAGTTATCTCATTTTGGAGGTTGACCACCTGGGAGGGAGCATAGTATCCTTTGAGCTAGAACTTCATAGTTGGAGATGGAATTTTCTTTGATATTCTCAAGGGAAAAGAAAGAATGGTAGCTCAAATAACATCTGTATCAAAGACATGAAGAACACAGAATCATAATTCTCCACTCTTCTTTCTCACACATACTAAGTTTGTAGCCCAAGTCAAATGTTGGATAGGAAAAATGATCTTTGCATCTAGCAATTTTTGCACCTCTTTCTGTATCACAGGTTTGATTATAGGATTGACTGACCTTTGTCTTTGGTAGAAAGGTTTAGCACCAGGGTTTAGCGGTATATTGTACCCAATTATAGAAGGATCGTAAGTCTTTAGATCCTAATAGCTCCATACTATAACATCTTTAAATTCTCTAATAAATTATACCATCCTTCATTTCTCTTCATACGTACCAATATTCCTGATACGAACCTCTCTTGGTTCATGTTGGGTACCCAAATTATACACTTCACAATCATCACCACCCATGGCTCCTACCTTGACAAGGCCAGGATATACTGCTTGGGTGGTGAGAAGGAACATAACATATGAAGTCATGTATAAATGTGGATCACTCTTCACTGTATTTATCTTCCTATCCAAGTTATCACTAAGGCTAGTAGCCCATTCAAACCTTTCTCATCTCCCTTTTATATTTTCTATCAGCAGGATCATCCAAGGCTCAAGATGGATGGAATTTTACAAACTGTACAATCTTCTTATCATGGTGACAACATCTTAAATGTCCTCTTTAAGGTATCCCCTCCTCATATCTATCTTCTCTAGCTTATTCTTGGGAAGAGATTGCATTAGGTAATCTTTGTTGATAATCTTGTATGATAAATAGGTGTCTATATTGAAGAAATGCATGCCCTTATCAATAGAGAAGGAGTAAAACCTATCTATTTCCTTGGGTAGATGGAAGACATCTTCAATATTATCTGGCCTCAAGTCCAGAACCATCTCTCTCATGGTTTTCTTTACTAGTCTCTCTTCTGGCACTTAATGTTGTGCAAGGGTCACTATCAAATTAGAAGAAAGTATAGACAAAGGATCTACCACTACATTAACTAGGCTAGAGTAGACTAATGAAGTGAAATTCTCTGACCTGCCTATTGGTTGGACACATTTCACAAGGAACTCATTCTAGTTAACATTCTTCATATCTATGTCGGTTATCTCACCGTGGAGGTTGCCCATCTTGAAGGGAGCATAGTATCCTTTGAATTGAAACTTCATAGTTGGAGATCTAATTTTCTTTGACATTATCAAGGGTGAAGAAAGAATGGTAGCTGAAATAACATCTAGATCAAAGATGTAAAGCACACAGAAATTTGGAAGACCAATGCTCGCAAATTACTCCAAAAATGCTAGAAGGCAAAAATAAAAAGTGGCTAAAAAACTGACTAACATGCCTTATATAGGCCTCTGACAAAGGTGATGTTAGAAACCTTTTTGCATCACTAGAGGTTTGGTCTTTCAGACTTTTGATGTTTTGGAGGTCCAAAAAACATCAGGCCTTTGACACCCTAAAAGTATAAAAGTTCGAACACCCTTTGGTGTGGGTTTTAAACTTTCATAATTTCAAAGATCTACATGACTGACAAGGCCGAAAGACTAAAAATGAAATAAATTCTTCTTTTAATGGGGTTTCAGGTTTTTGCACCCTAAGAGTTTAGAGAACATCGAAAGTGCAAAAGTGCAAAAACTGGGACTCTCTTCTTAAAGGAAGGCTTTGGCAGGGGACAAACAAACAAGAAAATAAAGAAAGGGGAAAAAAGGGCTTGAGAGACAAAAACAAATGAAGGAAAAGAAGAAAAAAGAAGGGGGCAGCCTGGCAAAGTGACCAACGGAGAGCATGTTGTGTAACCACAACAACTAGCCTGGACAAAAAGGAAAGCAATGACCAAGGCATTTCTTCATCATCAAACTTTTAAAAGGATTTCATATCGCAATAAATCTAACACAATTGTCACTCATAGTGTTAATCCTCTCATCAACACATCAAAAATTGAAGTCACTTCCAGTGTGTGCATGTGTGTGTTAATTTCCTTAATCCCTTATTGAAAGCTTCTCAAATTCAAAATCAGCCTGCATTAACCTTTACCCATGGAAACAGACTGTCCAAACTCAATCTAACATTTCTCTACTGCCAATCAAGCATTGACCACCCCAATAGAGGTTGCTAAAGTCACCCTTTTCCTTCTTTTGATGAGCTTTTGAAGTTTTAAAACTTTCTGGAGGGATCTTTGACTCAACATTTTTCTTTTCGCACATGTATCTTCTCATTTGCATATGTACCTTCTCTAGACCATTTTATTTTAGCATGACTTGTGATACCCCGAGAGTAACTTTTTCAGCTGTGCTACTTCAATATTCAAACTCCTCATTGAATGATTTGATTTCCTTTCGAATAACTTGGGCAGCGATTAGACTGTGCTACTCAAGCATTGGAGTTCTAATTTTTACATTTTTTGTTGATATTATCTTTTGCATTCCTCATTTTCATTTTGCTCTTTTTTTGGGGTCAAGAGACTCAAGACTTAGATGGAGAATGGTTTTGAACTCTGACTTCCTCCATAACCATGGGTTCCTATCAATTCTAGCTAACACTTTACCCCAAAAAAAACCTCAATTCTAGGATCATTTTAAAGTGTGTATTTGTGTTGAGGATGATTAGCTCTGAAAATCAGCTTTATTGATTAAAAAAAGTCCCTCCACTCTTGATTATTGTACACATTTTCTTGCAAGATAGAGTCCAATAAAAATAATTAACTAAGAAATACCTCTACCTCTTTATTGAGAACCATCTAGTGTGGGGCACTTTCTTGAAAGCAGCCCTTGACAAACAAAAACAAATCAACACATGACCAAAACAAAAGAAAGAAAGAAAAAAGGACCCTAAACTAAGTAAAAGTACAAGGATGGAATAATTTCTTCAGGATCCAAAATAATGCTTGAGAAACTGGACATTTATGGGAAACAAAACCAATTCCCTTTCAAGAGAACTAATCCTAAAAGTGTTTTCTCCTAGGATTTTTTCTATTTAGAATGGGCCCACCCATAGTCACTGAAATTTGGTGTGGTTGTCCAGCTTCTCTCTTGCTTTGTCACACATTAGGACTAAGTCAAAAATTATAAAGGCCTTTACAGTTTCTCTTTTGTCAAACCAATGCTTGATAATAGCCTGATGTTTAGATGCATTTTCTAAGGCCATAGTTATTTTTTCTTCTAGGTCCAAAAGGTTCATGAGTCTAACCTGCACCCTATCCTCACCTTCAACATATTCGTCCATGAATCGCAAAATTGGTATGTTTAGGTTCATAGGAAAAATGGGTTAAAAGCCATATACCAACTGGTATAGGTAAGTCCCTAAAGAATTTTTTATCCTCACTCACTTGGTCCACAAGGCATATTTTAACTATGTATGCCAATCTCAAGGATTGTCATCTAGGAGATGTTTGATTACAGTAGTCAAATTCTTATTTATTGATTCTACAACTCCATTTCCTTGTGGATAGTAATTAGATGAGAACTTGATGATTACCTGATTCTCAAAGGCCCAATGAGTGTGGGATGCAAATAAAAAAGAGGGTGCATTATCACATACTAGGAAGAAAGGCATGCCAAACCATTTTATGATATACTCCATAAATTTTGTTATCACTTTAGTGGTGCAATTTCTTAGAACTTTGGCTTTCATCCACCATGTGTAGCAATCTCTTTCTATCAAAATGTACATGTGTCCTACTAAGGAAGGAGGGTTAATCATTCCTACAAAATCTAATCCCTGTTGGGAAAATGGATGTACCTCATAGATTGGCTATAGAGGCATAGAGGGATACCTTTCGCAAGTACCTTTGGTTTTCCAAACATGATAAGAATGCACTTGTTCACTTGTATCTTTGAATAAGGTAGGCCAATAGTATCCAGATCTCAAAATTTGATGTGCAGTAGCCTCAGTTGACCCATGGATAATGTCATATTTATCATGAAACTCAGTGAGGACATGTTTAGCTTCTACCCTATCCAAACATCTTAAGTAGAGACCATCATAATTATGTTTGTAGAGATTCCCATTTTTTAGAATGTAAGAACCACTCTTGATCTTCAAGGCTCTTCTTTGGGAACCATTTAGTCCTTTAGGACATCAGTTTAAAATAGGTAATAGACTATATCCTGATACCAGACATCAATTATAATCCCTTCATCAATGTATACTTGACACACTAACCCTTTCTCTATCTTAGCTATCATTTTTGTGAGGCCATGGGCCCTTGCTAGCTTCATAGGTTGAATTTCAATATTAAACTCTTATAGTATAGCCATCCATTTTCCCCTTCCTTCTCCTAGTTCATTTTGCATCAAAAAGGATTTGATGGAGGGATCAGGAAAAATGGCAATGACTTTGCTCCTGAGAATGTAATGTTTGAACTTCTTGATGACTTTCACCAACACAAAAGATTGTTTATCTAAATAAAGATACTTAAGCTCATAATTCTTTAAATGATAGATCATGAAGGCTATCAGTCTCTCATCTTTCCCATCCCTCTATTGAGTAAGGATCCCTACGTATGAGTTCTTGTATGTGAAAGAGTAAACCTTAAAAGGAAAAGTGTAATCCAGATTGACCAGAAATGGAGCGGTAGAAATAGACATCTTAATTATTCAAATGATTCCTTAACTAGGGTAATCCATTATATTTTAGCATCCTTTTTCAACATATCGTTTAATGGATATACTATCTTAGCAAATCCACTAATGAATTTCCTAACAAAATTAATCTTCCCAAAGAAAGACTTTATTTTTTTCCTGTTGTTGGGTGGGACTAGTTTGAGAATGGATTCAACCCTTTCAGGATCTATAGAGATTCTGGTCTCTGATAGGATGTATCCCAAAAATGTTCCTTGGGTTACCCCAAAGACGCATTTCTTAGGGTTAAGCAATTTTTTTTAACTTTGGCATCTCTTCAATACTTTTTTGTAAATCATCAATATGATCAGCCCATTTCCTTGAAAAAATGGTTAGGTCATCCATGTATATGATGATGCACTTTTTTACAAGGCCACTAAATGCCTCATCAATTTCATGTTTAAAATTTTCCCTGACATTGATTAACCCAAAAGGCATGTGACGGTAAGAAAAAGTCCCCCATTTGGTAGTGCATGTCATTTTCAACTGATCTTCTTTTTTTACCATGACTTGATTATATCTAGAATAACCATCAAGAAAGGACATTATTTGTGACCCATTCACTATTTGCAACACTTTGTTGAGAGATGACAATGGATAATTTTATTTATGAGAGGATATATTAAGGTTGTAGAATTCTACGCATAATTGGACTTCTCCACTCTTCTTTCTCATGGGAACTAAGTTTGCAACCCAAGTCAAATGTCAGACAAGAAAAATGATCTTTATGTCGATCAATTTTTGCACCTCTTTTTATATCACGAGTTTTATTACAGAATTTTTTGGTCTTTGTCTTTGGTAGAAAGGTTTAGCATCAGGGTTTAGTGGTATATTATGCACAATGATAGAGGGATCATATTTCTTTAGATCCTCATAGCTCCATGCTATCACATCTTTTTATTCTCTAATAAATTATACCATTCATTTTTTCTCTTCATTCATATCAATATTCCTGATACAGACCTCTCTTGGTTCATGTTGGGTACCCAAATTATACACTTCACAATCATCACCACCCATGGCTGGGGCCTTCCTCTTTTCCGAAGAATAGTCATCCTTGTCAAAAATCCTCTCTGACGCCACCATCCCTTTTAGAATGAAGTTAGTTTTTAAATTCAGGATCCCTAGGTTACTAGGTTCTTCAATTTAATCAACTTCTTCATTGATGGTTAGTTTTTCAAAGACTCCAGCACTCATGATGAACTCAAGTATATGTTGATCATCCTAGAATACTTGAAAATTAGTGATGTTATTAGGAACAACTGGTACGATGATGAGCTTAACTAAAAAATTCTTTAACTTTGATCCTTCCAATGGATGTAAGGAACTTGTTGATACTACTAATGCATCAACAACTACATTCTTTCTCCTTGGTATGCTTTTAATATCTAATGCGTCAAAATCCTTGATCGGATCCCAGACACAATTATGGTATGAGGTCAATCATTTATCATTGCATGATTATTGGCTATGAATCTATTGAATTACTAATTAGGAATCACCTTCCACTACCAAGTACTTGATCTTATTTCATGTTCCATGAGAAGGCCTCATACTAACACCTCATATTTCACAACATTGTTAGTACAAAATAATTGTAACCTATAGGCAGCATAGTAAGAACTACGTTGGGGATTAATCAACTTGATTCCTTCTCTAGCCCCTTGTTTGTATTTAGAACCATCAAACCTTAACTTCCATACTATATGACCCTTGGGGGATTTGTGTTTAGGTTGAGGTTTGGACTAAATTTTGGGCATTTGGGATCCAATCTTGAATTTTGTGGAATCGTTTGACAATATGGTATCTTCATAGGGGGGAATTATTTCAACTCCTGCATCTAAATTTTCTTTTCCTAAGATGCGTACCCATTTTATTTTTTTTTATCCTTGTTTTCTTCCATGTCTCTTGAAATGGTGGAAAAGACTTATCATCTGAAGAGGTCCATTCCTCTTGTAGAGGATTCTTTGTCTAGGGACTGGGTTTCCTTCCTCCACTTGAACAATGATCGGGAACTCTTTATCATGAGAGTGTTTGTCATAGTTTTGTGTTGTTTCCCCCTAGGTAGGTTTGACAGTTTGGGATATCTAGCCTATTACTTGGGAAACGTAATTTTGGCAATCATGGCACTCAAACTCAAAATGACTCACTTGGTGCAAGCGATAGTATCTTGGTAGTATCAGTATGTTTGGATCGGCCTCATGCACAAGATGTTTCATATTCTTTGTCATATTATTGATGAATTCTTGATGGATCTCTTTAGATACCTGAGAGTGTATCAGTCCATTTACAGGGCTACCACTAGAATCATCCTCTTCTTTGATCTGAAACATCATGACTCTATCAAATCGATATACTCGCAAATCAGCCTGTGAGAGCAAAACTTAATTTGGGGCATTGTATTCAGCGATCATTTGTTTCAATTTTGGTTCCACATGAATTTTAATCTGGTTATTTAATCCTTTCTAGGGTAACCACAGTTGTGTGAAGTCGGTAGAAAACTAACCCCTTAGGGATCTAGTCCATTCCCTACTAAGAAACATGCCATATGTTTCCAGGATATCCACTATGTGTATATCTATGAAATCTTGTATCCTTGGGTCTATTGTTATCTATATGCAAGCATCCTTTAGGGCTTTGATAACCTTGACTTCAGTCTTATCTAGTTGAACTATGACCCTTTTGGTTGGTTCAGGATTCATTCCTAGCTTCTGACATATAGATAAAGGAATGGCATTGCATGAATCCCCTTAATCAATTAAATAAATATTTAAGTTTTTTCCAAAGATCTTAAGGCTTAGCAAGAATGGAGGCACTTTGACTCTATCCTTGAACATTGTCAGTGTGGCCTCAGCCGTGTTAACATTGGATGGGGAATTTTTCACATTGTTGCTTGACACGGCCGACCTAGAATTATCTAGTGATTTCAAGAGTGCTTCCCTTTGTGAAGGACAACTTTGTAACATGTGATACATTGAAATATTAGCCTTTACTCATTTTAGTTCCTCTCATGTACTATATTTCTCAGTATATCAAGTTGTGTTCTTGAGCATGGTAGGCTGGTGTTGTGATACTAGGATAGCAACACTCGAGCTCCTAGGGGGTGAGGTATTATTGTTAGCTCATGGATCTAGAGGGGTGGGTTGTAATCCAAGAGGAATACCATTGGTCAAGGGTTCCCTCCTACTTCTTAGGTTGTAGTTATTCTATTTGTTGTTTTGAAAAACGTGGACTTTAAAGTATTTAGGATGACTTTGTTGGTGAAAAGGGAATACAAATTCTTCTTCTGGTATGCTATTGTTAGAACTCTCTTCAATCATTGGTTCATAAGAATAAAAAACCATAGCATTGAAATGCATCAGGGGATTTCCCAAGTTTTGGTTTTGTTGATTGTCAAATCCATTCCTATATTCATTATCTGCATGGCTTGCACTTGTAGTTTCTGTAAAATTAACCTTAGTTTAATTACAAACATTGGAATTGTTAGTGGGTATGCTTCCATTGGTGGATTGCATGTTCCAAGGCCTATTGGTTCGATTCTATCCAAAAAAAATTCTTTCAATTTGTTACCATAGTTATTGTTTTTTTCGTAATTATTGTAATTACAATTCTAATTTTGCAGATAATAATTTGGAAAATCAATTAGTCATCAGTAGTTCCCTTGGTTTTGAGATGGATTTAGTTTCATTCTTGTAAGTTTGCTGGCCAGTTGTGATAGCATCTTCTTCACCGCATCTAATTCAGTCACCAAGTTCTTATCAGGTTCATTTGGCATAGTAGCCCTTTTTTCATGTCATGTTACTTTATGTGAATCATATCTCGAGTATGTGATGGAAAGTGGAAAACATGTAGCATATGAAGTTGGGATCAGGTTGAGATTTGGAGCATGATGAACTAGAGGTTGGTTGTTAGCCGCAAATGGATTAACCATGGCTATGTTTCTCAATAAGGGCAGAGCACCATAGTTTCCACCAACTTGTGGATCCATTTATTGCATGAAGGTAATGGCCATGTTGCACACCTTTTCCAAGGTATCTATATTTGATGGTGGCAATATTTTCAAGAAGATGGATGTTAAAGGATCCAAGGCTCGCAAATATACTTGTATGGTAGCCCCAATGGGTATGGTGTAAGGATCTTTGAGTCTCTAATGCATCTTGTAGAAATAATGATTAAACATTGCAATTGGCTCATTGTGGTCCTTTCTTACATAGATGAATTGATGATGGAGAGTGGTGGGATTAACGTACAATTTGAATTGGTTGAGGAATTTTGTCTCAAATTCAAGCCAACTAGTAACAGACCCTCATGGAAAATTCAAGTACCAACTATACATGAATTCTCCTAATGTGTATGGGAAAAGATGACACACCACATCTTGATGTACAATCTCCTTATGATTTCATATTTCTTTGAAAGCACAGATGTGTTCTTTCGTTGTCTTGGATTCACCGTAGATGAAACATGGACAAAACTTTTTAGGATTCTTAGTTATTTTATGGAGTTGGTCTTGTATATCTAGTAGATAACTTTGTGCATTTGTGAAAAAGGCCATCAGAGGTAGTGGCGGGACAAAAAAAAGTGGAGTAGCAATATGTGGCAACAATAGATGGTTGTGCCGAATCAATTGATGAGGAAGAATTTCCTTTGGCTTCACTTTATCGTAGTGAGATCTATGAAATTATTTGAGTTCTAGGAATTCTCCTTTATTGGGTGATGATGTAAGGATTCATTCAACCTTCTCGGGTGAGAACAATCCAATATTGTGTGGTGTCCCTTTTGAGGGCTCTCCTTCTAGTGCCACTTTTGTTGAGTGTCATTTTTACATGAGACAATGACTAGGAATTTGGGGTAAAAATTCCCCTCTTGAAAGAATGATGAAATAAATCTCAAGGTTCCTTTTCGGATGGGTCTCAACCATCTGGATAGATCAATCGAAGATAAATGTGAAACTGTTCACGAGGAGGTCTTTGCTAGTTCGATCTTGGAGAGATTGCAAAAATAATATAAACAAAAAAAATGAATGATCTTGTTGAATTTTTTAGAATCTTTTAACGAAAACAATTTCTAAACATGTAAATTTAAATTAATCTATTATGATCGATTTTCATAAAATGAAAAAATAGTAAGGTAACAAGAATTGAATGAAAATTGTACAAAGTAAACCTAACGGAGATAAACCATCATTACATAGTCTTGCAAATTAAATTACCACAAAGATGGATAAAACCCACAAAATATAGATTTGAATAACTTGTTAGAGTAATAAAGTGTTTGCTTATTAATTGAATTATATTGATTTAATTATTAAGTCACTTATTACCTCTTTCGACTTAAGCTAAACTTTAGGCACATAATAATTAATTATCTCTATTAATTACTATTATGCAACCTAGAGTTTTACCTTTTTAGGTTTTCTGGTATCCTTTTATAAGGATTGATCTCATAACACTTTGTAACTTTTTTTGACATTTCATTATTGATTGTAACTTTTGTTTTTGCACATCAAGGATTTCTCCTATCTTGTGGATCAATACGTTCAGGCCTCCATAGTTGTTTTCTTCTCTCTCTTTCTATGACAGGTGTTTTCGTGCATGTGTTCTTGGGAGATGTGGGTTGTTTTTCATCAACTCCAACATGGTATCAAAGCTTCAGATCTGCTTGCCCAGGTCCTCTTCCTGAGAGATTCAGTCATGTTCATCAGATTTACATTTTCAAAGAGAGTTTCCTGTCAGATCTGGGGGTGACCTATTTTTTTGGTCATCTTGGCTTCAAACGGACCTCACGATTGCATTTAGAGCATCCAAGGACCCCAAGATCCATATAAAATTTGTCCAATTTGAACAAAGGTTGAATCTGTGAGAAAAAAAAATTTGCAATCAGCCCCAGCATGGATCCCGAGGTGATCACTATTTTTTGGAGCACTTCTGGCCCAAACAGACCTCACGGTTGTGTCCAAAAGGCCTGAGATAGTCAAAATTCATATAAAAGTTGTCGATTTTGGACAAGTTGGCTTCTAAGGCAAATTTTTGAGGGGGTGTCGGCTGTATAGCCTGACATGCAAATCGAGGCAGAATCTGAACAGCATTGCACCCAAATCAAGGCATAATTGTACCAATTTGGCATGCAAATTGATGCAAAATTGTACCAATTTGGCATGCAAATTGAGGCAACCATTTTACTATTTGGCGTGAAAATTGAAGCAAAAAAAAGTGGCACACAAATCGAGGCAAAATTCTAAACTACCTAGCACAAATCCCAAGGCACACGTGTAATTTTTATTTAAAAAAATTATTATTTTTTTATTAAAATTAGGCGGCAACGGCCATTTGGTCATCAAATTTAAGCCCACCGATCGCATGTGTGTGTGTGAATTTTTTACCTAGCTATAGACACAACACTTCAGTAAAACATTAGAGGTTAGCAAAATTGAAATCATGCAATAAATTGAAACCAAACTAACCAGGTGATTTACTGCCTTCTAATAGGTGCGAGTATGTATTCTCAGAATGGACCGAGATCAGTGACCTCGATGACACCTAAACGAAGGATTTGAAGGCAAAATCTAGATATGAAATGTATGCAAATTAATCTATATTTTTGGTTTTTTCTGTGCAATTATGATGAAAAATAACTAATATGAATCTAAACTAGAATGAAAAATTGATATGAAATGATTCTAAGAATTGATATGAAAACAAAATTGATCTCACAAATGTGGTTGATTCGCAAGAAGCTTGATTCTTCAGCTACCAATTCGCCATCGTGATTGTGCAAATTCCTGATTTATGAGCTTGACAATTTGGCAGAGTAAGTTTGCAAATTTATGAGATGAATTGTGAAGAGCTAAGCCTTGTTTTTATAGAAATCTGAGGCTTTGGAGATGCATGGGAAAAATCCATAAATCACTCTTGATAAACTCAAGTTGATTTTTGAGTTATCAGAAATAAAAGATAATTAAATCACAAAAATCATGCAAAAGCAAGGTTTAACTCAAAATAGAGTTTAGATCAAATTCCAACTCATCATCAAATGTTGAGTTTAAATTTAAAATTGATTGTTAATTTCTAGTTGTTTTCTTTTCTGATTGTGCATGATTTAATTATAAATTAATTTAAAAATAAAGTGATTTATTCTCAACTTAACTGATTTTGAAAATTAAAACAATTGATTTATGGGTTAATCAATCATTTAATCAAACTTTTATTCAAAAATAATATCATTAAATATGACAACTTGCTTTAATTAATTAAATAAGAATTTAATCAATTAATGATAGGAATTTTGATTTTTTATCAAATTTAAATAATAATAATTAGGAATAAATAAGATTAAATTCAATTTAATAATTAAGTGGCAAAATTAAATCTAATTAATTAAATATTCAGAATATTCAATTAATCAAACTTTAGGATAAATAGGATTTATCGCCAAATAATCATTAAATTAAAGATAATTAAGATAATTAGGAATATTGCTAGGAATATTCCCTGATGCAGAATTTAAGATAACCAATTAGGATTCGATGATGTGCAGATGTGCCTTAGGTTAGGACTTCGATGTCGATTTCATTTGATTTGAAGATGTAGGAGGTTAATGAACCTATAGCCCATTTTTGGGGTATTACATTTTGCCCCTCTTTGAATTATTGTACAAAGCGCAATGGTTCAAAGACAGTCTGTGTATGATGCTAAAACTGATATGGAAAGATAAACCGATTCCAAGATAGAAATAGATTGAAAGATTTGAAGATATTAGGTCCTGAATGACCAAAGATAATGTTCACTATAGAAATGACGAACCGATGATTACGAAAAAGTGTCAAAACACCTGATTCTAAACCTTATGATTATGAAGAAGTGAGTGACCGATTGCAGACCCGATTGTTAATAAGAATCATGTTGGTATCACATCTGAACCCTTCAGTTACGTAGAACAAAGGAAATAACACTAACAAACCGATGGTTGTGAAAAGCTGATATAGTTTACAAGATTAGGAGAACACCAGATTGATATGGATCTTGATGAATCTGATATGCCCCAAGTGATGATAGATTTTCCCCAAGCGACAAGGACTTTTGATGAATCAGCAACTAGACATGGTTGTTGTCTTGATTTGATTATAGATTTGAATGATGTGCAATACCATGCCCCCTTCGAGATTAAAATTGAAATCTGACAAGAAAAGTCAACTTTGAATGGTTTAGAAGCATGTTAATTGATTTGAGAAGTGGTTGTGCACATCCAAGAACGTGTTTTGCATCATTTGGAGGTCCAGAAGACCAAGTTTGACTAGGTTAAACCATGAGTTGAACATAGTTGACCAAGTTGAAATTTTGATAGTTAGAAATATAAGATAATCAGTTAAGTTGAATTCTAGATTTCTGTGATGTTTGAAGGTTGATTATGCAAGTAGTTAATAATATAAATGATCTCAGATTTTGATTTTGATCCCGAAAAAGGATTGTACGTTCCATTTCATTGGAGGAACCTTCATGTTAGGTTTCAACTCTTGTTAGATTTGAAGAGGTGATTGAAGAATCGTGTAAGCTTTGAAGTTTGTTCAGCCATTGTGAGATCATGCAAAGTGCAAAATGAAATGCAGAATGAAATGGAACCTAAGACCTAGGACCTAGTCACTGATCATGTGTTGGTCATTTTCATCATTGAATTTTTAGGTAATCGAATAAATCAATATAATGCCCACTAGTTATGAAACCACAGACATATGAATATCGATTTGTATGTGTAAGTATCAATACAACACCCACTAGTCAAACAACCATGGATATATGAATATTGATTTTGTTTTCAGAATGTTGGATTAGATATAAGCACCAAGGCACGAACCCTAGGATGACCTGAATATCATGTCCATTTTGATATAGAAATTTGTATAAGCATCAAAACATAAACGTTGTGATGACCTGAATACACCTTGTATTCAAACACATTAAACAGTCAAGAGATCATTCTAAATCTAGTGTGAATTACCCTTAGTGACCCTTTATCGTTCACTTTCTTAGGCAAGGTCGCATTTCATAGTACGAGAAAGAACTTACTAAAAAAAAACAATAGTTAGATCAAACTTCCTTGAATTTTTCAAGTATCAATGGTCGAGGTATGCATGACCATCCAATTCGAGATAGAGGCTCTTACAGTCGGACACCATTTCAATCTAGAATTTCCAAAGTTGTCATATTTTCACATACAAGCAGAAGATAAAGAAAAGATTATGCCCCCAGTCATCACTCTCTAAATCCTATAAAGGACATCATCAAAGAGCTCAAAGGGACACAATATGCAAAAATCTCAATGTGAATCAATAAGCATACAAGGAGATAAAAGCATGAAGCACATATTGTTTTCAATTTTTGTTTGATGTTCGATTGTTGTTGTAGATACAAAATCCTTTCTGGAGATGAGACTAACTGACTGACTCAAATGAAGCTTCAAAGGACTCTGAATAGATATGACTCATCTAATATGTACTAGAGACCATAGGATATGACTTTGGTTGCCCCCAAGTTTGAACATTGATAGGATATAGACGCTTGAGCTAATTGGTGTACAGACCGACTTATTGAAAATAGGAATGCTGAAACAAATTGGGAAGTATGTACAAACTAAAGCAAGACTGAAAGCTGGGAAAGATTAAGATTGCACTGATAGATAGAGCATTTTTGAATAAGTGGCGCCCATTTGCCAGGTTTTCACCATCTTGGTAGAGATTCTATTTTTTCTACCAAGGCGCCTGTTTCCAGGTTTTCACCAAGGCACTTTTTTTTTTTTCTCATTTTTTTGTATTTTTGATATTTTTTACTTTTTTATGAATCATCAAGGTGCCTATTGCTAGGTCTTCACCAAGGTGTTCATTTTTTTAGGACATTTTACCATAGGCTAAATGTCTTAGGTATAGAATTTCTTCAGATGCAGAATGTTGATTGGTTCTTAGAGCTGTTCTCCTTCAATCATTGAGAGTTGATAGGCACCAGAGCCAAAAGTAGCAGTGATTACAAAGGGACCCAGCCAGTTGGGTTCAAACTTTCCCTTGCATTCTCTATGTGATTGATTTTAGGATTCTCTCACAAGACTAGATTGCCAACCTAAAATTCTTTATGTCTGACTTTTCTTGTTATAGCCTCTAGACATTCTTTTCTAATACACTCTGACATGATCATATGTTTCTTGTCTGTGCTCATCTAGTAGTTCAAGTTCTTGCAACCTAGACACTCTGTAGTCATCATTAGTTACTAGACCATGCATTCTGATTCTTAGTGATGGGATTTCAACCTCAATAGGAAGTACCACTTCAGACCCATAAACTAAAGTGAAAGGTGTAGCCCTAGTAGGCATTCTAATACTTGTTCTGTAGGCCCAGAGAGCTAGATTGATCATGAGATGTGAGTCTCTTCCTATTTTATTAACTGTACGATGTAATATTTTCAATAGATTCTTGTTGGAAGCCTCTGCTTTTCCATTCCCTTGAGGATAGTAGATAGATGACCAATGTTGAGTAATCTTGAATTTGGCAAATAAATCGTCTAGGTCCTTATTTTTGAATTGTCCCCCATTATCTGTGATTATAGAATGTGGGATCCCATATCTGCATATGATGTAGTTCAAGATGAATATAGATATCTGTTTCCTAGTTTCTTTTGTTAAGGTAACTACTTCTACCCATTTAGTGAAATAATCTGTAGCTATGATTATATGGGTGTGTCCATTAGAAGAGTGTGGATAGATAGCACCTATAAGATCAAAAGCCCATTTTTGAAAAGGTCATTGTGTAGTAAAGGGAATTAGATCTCTCCCTAGAACATGAATCAAGTTTCCATGTACTTGACACTTTTGACAATTTTTAGCAAATTTGATAGCCTCTTTTTCCATTTCAGGCCAATAGTACCTAGCCCTAATAAGTTTTTGATCTAGTGTTAAACCATTCGAGTGACCCACATATACCTTCATGGACTTCTTCCAATGCACATTGAGACTCTTCACATTCTAAACATCTAAGTAGCGTACCATCTAGACCTCATTTGTATAGATCATTACCAATGATGACATATCGGGATGCAGTGCGGATAAGGTTTCATTTCTCATACCGGTTAAAGGAATCAGGAAGGATTTGGTCTTGGAGATAGGAGAAAAGGTTTTTATAATTGGATGAATCATAACCTACAACAATTCAGATCATGTGGGTTTCAGGGGAGTCATATGCAGGATAAGATAGTGCTTCCACCAGGAACCTGTAGCGTAGGTCATGTTCAGGCTACTATAAGAGAGTAGATAATGTCGCCATTGCATCGGCAGCCTTGTTCTCCATTCTAGGAATTTTCTCAAATGTGATAGATATGAAGTATTTCTTTAGATCATCTACCATTCTTTTATAAGGAATGAGCTTTTCATCTTTAGTTTGGTACACATCATTGACTTGATGGATAAAAAGTTGTGAGTCTCCATGAATGTGTATCTCTGTCACTTTCCACTCAATTGCCATTTTCATGCCATTAAGAAGGGCTTCATATTTAGCAATATTGTTTGTGCAAGGAAACTTTAATCTGAATGCTTTGGGTATTGAGTATCCTTGAGGAGTTATGAATAATATGCTTGCTCCAGATCCATGTTGTGTATAGGAGCCATCAAAGAATAATTGTCATTCTCTAGAAGAAAGATGCATGATAGAAGAATCTGGAAATTCCATTTGTAGTGGCATATCATCAAACAATGGTGCTTCAGCCAATCGATCAGCAATTACTTTCCCTTTTATAGCTTTTCTCTCAACATATTCAATGTCAAATTCACTCAAGAGCATGACCCATTTAGCTAATCTACCGGTGAGGGAAGCTTTTCTTAGTAGGTACTTTAGTGGATCAATTTTAGTGACCAAATGAGTGGTATGAGCTAACATGTAATGTCTCAGTTTCTATGATGCAAAGATCACAGCTAGACAAGCTTTCTCAATCATTGAATAGTTCTTCTCATGTGCAACCAATGTTCTACTAATATAGTATATAGCTATTTCATTGTTGTTCTCATCATGTTGTGCTAGTAATGCCCCCAGTGATGTATCTATCATAGAGACATATAAGATCAATGGCTTCCCATGAATAGGAGGCATCAAGATAGAAGGATTTGATAGATAATTCTTGATATGGTCAAATTTATTTTCACATTCTTCATTCTATGCAAAGGTCACACCTTTATGTAATACTTTTGTAAAAGGTTGTGATATGTCAGCAAGTTGTGATATGAATCTTCTGATAGATTGTACTCTCCCTTGTAATCTTCTCATTTGACTGATATTTTTGGGAGGTTGCATCTCCATTATAGCCTTTACTTTAGCTAGATCAACTTCAAATACCCTTATTTGAAACTATGTATCCTAAGAGCTTTCCAGAAGTGACACCAAAAGCACACTTCTTAGGATTTAGTCGGAGACTAAACTTTTCCATTCTATCTAGGATCATGCTCAAGTCATTTAGATGTTTAGATCTGATCATCGATTTTTCTAAAGTGTCATCAACATAATCTTCCATAGTTCGATGCATCATGTCATGAAAAATAGATGTCATAGCTCTCTGATAAGTAGCACCAGCATTTTTAAGCCCAAATGGCATGACATTCCAACAGAAGGTACCCCAGGCACATGTGAAAGAAATTTTCTCTTGATCTTTAGGAGCAATTTTGATTTCATTGTATCTAGAGAAACCATCCATTAAATAATACATCTCGAAACCTACAGTCATGTCCACTATCATATCAATGTTAGGTAGTGGAAAGTCATCCTTTGGGTATGCTTTGTTCACATCTCTAAAGTCTGTGCACACTTTGATTGAATTATCTTGTTTAGAAATAGGTACAATATTAAAGATCCATTCAGCATAGTCTATAAAATGGATGAATCCAGCTCTTAGTAGTTCCTCTAATTCAGCTTTTACCAAGAGTGCAACATAAGGATGCATCTTTCTTAACTTTTTCTTAACAAGTTTTACTCTAGGAGCAATAGATAGATGGTGCATGATAAGATGAGGATCCAACCCTGGCATATCTGAATATTTCCATGCAAATTTGATCTTTTTCTCTATTAGGAATGTAGTAAATTTTTTCTTCTCATCTTCTGATAAGGATTGTGCTACATGTATAATTTGTGGTTCTCTGTTGTACCCAAATTGATAGATTGAGTGGGCTCAATTAGAACTAGTGATCTGTCCTATAAATGACTTAGAAGGACATCAAATATCTCATCCTTAGGCACCTCGGAGAGGTTTTCACCTTTAGATACATCTTTTCTTTTTACTTTTGTAGGTTTTGAGACTGCCACAAAGTGGTTTTCACCCTTAGAACTCTTTTTCTTTTTATTTTTATTCTTTTGACTAAGATACTTGATGTCCAACTCAGTCATGCTGACACTACAGAAATCAGAGGGCAGAAAGAATGCCACGGGTAACTTCTGAGAAAGAGAAATCCTTCCTTTACAATTGTCAACTCTGAGCTCTAAAAGCTCTAAAAAACACTATATACATCTTCTTAAACGCACATAGGCAAGAGTCAAAACCTAACTAGGGTTACATATTTTCATGATAAAAACCCTAATTATGTCAAATCTGATCATAAATATCATGGAAATATCTCAACTAATCAGATATCATGTCTGTGTGCCCATCTCTGTACTGCATTTGCCTACAAACAAGCCACCTTGATTTATCTACCTCTCTGTAATTCGAGCTCACCATGATTGCTCAAATTGGTACTCTCAGGAAGCAAGAATCGACCTATGATGGCTATCCAGGTCTTCGCATCATTTTCCCAACTGCAATCATCATGGAAAAATCAATTCTAAGCTACCCTTTTTTCTCTCACGGTTCACTAGATCAAATCAACATGAAACCCTGCAGAAAGATTTAAATTTGAATAAAAATTGCTAACAGGTTCAGGTTTAAAATGCGACCATTGATTTATTTATTTCCTGACAAATTAGGTGGTTCACATTAATCTCCATAACTGTCATGAACCCTTTAAAAATTCCATGACCATGTCAGCAATCAGCAACCAATAAGACATGAGCATGTCAGCACACCAGGCACATCGGACCCACCTTGACTTTTCACTACCTTTAGTTATTCAGCGAATGCGTAACTGAAGGCATTCTCCAAGTCACAAAATAATTCTCCTAACCCTTGTCTGGTCTAGTGATTACGTGAACAATGTAGTTGCCGAATCTCTAAATCTCCCCTTAACCCATGGTTACATTCCAAGAACAAGCGAAATCCTTCATTCGTCAAGTCACTAAATCATTTAGAGTATCGCCACATTATTATGAGAATAAGCGAACAAAGGAAGAACTTTATCAGAGCCACCAAGTTAGAGGACTCTGACAAATACTCGGTCGCTGAATTGCTGAATCACCTCATGTAAGACCCACACACAGGCCCGCCTAGTGCCACTCGTCATCAAACCATTCATCATTTTTGCCCAGTCACCATCCAGCCAGCCAATGAAACATGAGCACGTCACCAAGAAAGGACCCACCTGACAGAGCCTTGGCAATAAAACAAGATCAATGGCGGGCGTATGATCACAAGGGCTAGGAATATTCTTTCAAATCATGCACGAGCCCTTAGATTTAAAAGTTGAGACAGCACTCTAGGCCCGCTCTGACAAGCTTCCAAATCACAACCCTTCGACCAATCAGGAACGAACACGTCGGATGACATGGTAATGGACCCGCTAAAAAATGAAGCACTGCATTGAAATGAAGATCAATGGTCAGCGCATAATCTCATGTGTCAAAAAGTCTCTATGAGAAGATATGTCAATCGTCCGATTAAACTTTAATAGAGAGCTGGGCCCAAGGAAGAAAAGGCCGTCGAGACTTAGGAAAAATTAAAGCGCTAGATGGTAAGGACTTAGGGGAATATTAAATGGGGACTAGCTTAGGATAAAAGACATGAAAACATGACCCCGTGGGTGATAAAAATAAAGCACATACTTTATAAATCAGTTAAGTGGCCCGAAAAGTAATTGTGAATTAGAACAGGGCCAGGGTCTTTTAGGGTTTTCTGCTATAACAACTAGATTTATGAAATTCAGACTTAGGGTTTGAAGCCGGGGACACATAAAATAATGCAGAGACCAAAGGGAAGGACACAGAGCCACAAAAATTCTCAGAGGGAATCAACAGGGTTTAAACACAGACCTCTAGAAATAACTTAGCCAAATTTGTATGGAACAGGAAAAATTGGGTAACAGTACCTTCTACAAGATGTGGATATGGTATGTGAGCATGTTTTTCTTAAGGCCAACATGGTCATAGGGCAGTGTAGTGTCCTTAGAGAGTTATTCTAGGAGCTAGTCAAAGGTAAGATACATCTGATCCTATACTAGGAAACATATGAAGCTCCCACAAAGTTTTTGAGATGGTTGATAACCATCAAGATGAGTATCAGGGCACCATTGTTGAGACTACATGTGTTTATTTGATTAAGGAAAAAATAAGTTTTGAAGGGACCCAAAACTTTTACAAATAGATTTTTAATGGATCTAGAATGCACAACTAAAATATTGTCAAAATACGGCAAATTTAGATCATCAAGAAACCTTGGGATCTAAAGACTCCCATTACCAAAAAAATGGGATTTACCAATAGGCTCCCACAACCTAAAACATAATCTACAATAAAACAACCACCAAGTAGCCAAAAACCAACAAAAAGACCCAAAAAAACTCTAGCCCAAGTACCCCTAATCAAGAGCCATCAATATGTACCTTTAACACTACCCTTCTAGGACCAAAGAGTCATGTCAAAAGAGGGCTTAGACATCTTAGCCTTCTTACCCTTAACAATTAGCCATCCATCTTCCACTTTCAATGACTCAGCATGCCAATCCAACAGACCAAACATTGGACCACCATTATCTTGTGAGAGATTTCTTGCAAAGAGAATGACCCCCATCTTAGGGGTAACATCAGAAATCCTCCCTACAAGAAAAACATTATAAAAATAACCACCAAAATTGATAGCCATAACACTATCAGTGGAAATAGAAGCTTGATCCACATTCACACCCACATTTGGGGAGAAAATAGGGAGATCATGTATATGCACTCCAACCTTAGTACCCCCTCCATTAGAAACTAGATCAACCTGAGAAGAAGCTAAAAGACATTGAGAATCCTGCATAACCACCTGGGAAAAACTCATTTGAATTTTAGATTTCTTCTCAACCGTATAATGTTGATTTGAAGAACCTTTCCACCATAAAGCTGCCATTTTATTTTTCTCTAATCCATATTGAGCAGCTACATGACTAATTTTAAAACATCTTCTACCCCTAAATGGAATCCCTTTATAGTCCAAAATTTGGACCCAACTACCCTTAAAAGAATTGATTAAGATCTCAGTAGGAAACCCTTTAGTGACATCCATTTCAACCAGAATACATGAAAAGGTGTGATGAATAATATTAGGTGATGCAATATCCAACATCAAAAAATCCCCAAGTACACCTCACACTTCCTCTAAAAGAGAATCAACCCATATACAAAGGGATAACTAAGGAAGTTGAACCCAAATCAGAATCATATTAAGCATTTGAGAAGGACTAAAATTAGAGAGTCATGGTTTTACCATTGACAAAAATATATCCTCCCAACTAAAAAAATGATCACACAAGATTTTATTTCTGTCCTGAGCATTCTCAAATTTTGTAATCAAAAAACCCTTTTCCATAGGGTAAATATGAACTGTACCCAAAAGGAGAGGCTCAAACTCTTGTGATATCCAAGCATGTAGCTCAGTGAGGCTAGGCCAAAAAACCCTAAAATGACATATCACATCATGAGAGGAGAAAACAAAAACATTATGATCTATTTCCTCATCCATCTCCGCATTCAACTTAATAGAAAAGGCACTTGATACTAGTATAAACCCTCTATCAACATGCACACACTTCAACTATTGTTATCTCCTTTCCAATGGATCCTCACCATTACACACATGTGAATCCCCTGGAGCATCACCACAAAGGCTGAAATTAACTAGATATCCCTTGCTAGACCACAACAAAATAGTCGCCACACCACCACTAGTAGAAACCCTAGAAGAAGAGGGAAACCCAAATGGGGTGGAAGATAAAAGGGTAGATGGTAAGACATTTGCAGACAGAGGGATCCAAACAATGGAACCAATCGCAATGGAACCAAAATGCGGAGAAGAACCTCCCCCAGTAACAGATGTTGGAACCCTTGGTTTGGGAAAGTGGGGAGAGCCATTCGAAGCGGTAGTGGACAAGGACAAGATACTTAACATTCCCCCTTATTGTAGAACCATGATACTATAGGTATGTTACATTGTATATCTACCTCTATTGTTTTTAATTTTGGTATTTTAGATTCCTTTATTTCTCCTTCCTTGTGGAGCGATGTGGGGTAGTGCCAATATGACAGGTTGATAGTTGGTAGGTTGAGTTGGCCATATATTCTATAGTGATTTTGGAGTCCCTTGTTTTTATTTTTGTGTTTGATTTGGGAACCTTCACCACCACCATAGATCTTTTTATCCTACCCTTGGGCTCGTATGGAAGTTTTAGGTATGGATTGGTTAAATTCCCACTAGGTATGTGTAGATTACCAGTGTAAGTCAATACAGTATGTGGATGGCAAAAATAGGCATGTTGAGCTTATAAGGGTCTATGTAGGGTTGGGTGGGAGTGATAGGGTTAATTAATTAGCTCATAACTTAACCCCCCTGGGCCCCAACCCCACATTAATGGCATCAGAGACATATTTCACTTCACATGAGGTCTCATTCATGCAGCTGAAGTAGGGTATGTGTCAAGGTTACTAGTCCTTCAAAATATCTATCAGTGACCTTGATGGGTTGGAGAGTTGAGAGGTATCTCTTGATGATCACCCACTTCTTTGAGAGTTTATATATGTGTTTTAAAGTGATATCCATGGAATGTCACCTAAGAACAATATAGATTTATGTATCGATCCCATTTTTATAGCTAAGCTTATTTCTCTGGCACCTTATTGTATGACCTTGTAGGAGTTGAGTGAGCTCTATTTTGATTCAAAGGAGTCATTGGAAAAAGGCCATATTAGTCCTAATTTTTCCCCTTAGGGAGCACCAATCATGTTTTTGAAGAAGGATGGATCCTTGCATTTTTGCATTGATTACCGATAGTTTAATAAGGTGTTGATTAAGAACTGATATCCCTAGTTGAGGATTGATGACTTGTTTGATTGGATGAAGGGAGCGATAGTGTTCTCAAAGATAGACCTTAAGTTGGGATATCATCAGCTTCACATCCATGGGGCTCACATTCTTTAAATAGTTTTTTATACCCAATATAGGCACTGTGAGTTTATGATTGTACCATTTGGGTTAACCAATGTGCTATTGGTGTTCATGAGTTTGATGAATGGTGTGTTTCACACCTATCTTGATTATTTTTTCCTTGTGTTTCTTGGTGAAATTTTACTATATTTGACAAACTATGGAGGATCATGAGGGTCATTTGTGTCATGTTTTGCAATGTCTTTGTGACCATCAATTGTTTGGAAACTTGGCCAAATGTGAGTTCTTCTAGACTAAGGTGAGGTATTTGGTCCATATCAATTCAAGAGAGGGTAACTTAGTGGATCCTTTGAAGATATTGGCCATAATGGATTGGCCAATTCTGACCAGTGTTCCTAAGGTTTGTAGTTTTATGGGTTTGGTAGGTTACTACTATCAATTCGTAAAGGAATTTTTCCAATTGACACAACCTATTACTTATCTTTAGAGGAAAGGGAAGAAGTTTGTTTGGTCCAATTAGTGTGAGTCAATGTTTTGAGCTCTTAAGGAGTGATTGACTAGTGTACCTTTCTTGGTAGTGTCATATCCTACAAGTGAGTTCATGGTGTGTACTAATGCATCATTGGAGGGTTTTTAGGAAGTTCCAGTTATGTAGGATGGATGAGTGATTTTGTATGAGTCCTATAAGATCAAGGATTATGAGATGAACTAGCCCACCCACAATTTAGAATTAGCAGTTTTTATGCATGAGCTAGTGCACTGGAGGAATTTTTCATTTTGGTAATAGGTTTGAGTTGGATAGAAATCATTGTAGTTTTCAATATATCTTTAATTAGTCAAACCTAAATGCATGATAGTGTCATTGGATGGAGTTCCTTTATGACTACAATTTTGATGTTCATCACATCAAGGGGAAAGAGAACATGAGATGCCTTGAGTAGAAGGAATGAGATCTTAGTTTTGTCCCTTGGTGTGGATGTGTGGTCATATTCATGAGGCTTTACCTAGTGACACTTGGTATTAGGAAGTTAGAGTGGAGATTGAGTCTGCACATACCCTTGTGGACCAATTTTTAGGTTACTCTTTGGAGTTAGATGGACTTTTGCAACACGTTGGGCACATTTATGTGCCAATGTCAAGTGATCTTCATTCTTTAGTTTTTTCTATGGCATATCATGCACCATATTCTGCACATCCTAGCATTAATAAAATGCACTCCAACCTTAGGAAGATGTACTTTTGGATAGGGTTGAAGCATGATGTTGTCAATTTTGTGGATAGATGCCTTGAGTGTTAGAGAATGAAGGTAGAATATCAATATCTGGTAGGTATTTTGTAACCACATTCCATTTCTAAGTGGGAGGGGGACATTATATCTATTGATTTCATTAATGGGCTACATGTGTCATCACATCGTCATGATGCTATTATGGTTACTATAGAAAATTTGTCCAATGTGGATCAATTTTCTCCCACTAGAGATTCTTATACTACTACTTTGGTAGAACATGTGTTCATGGAATATAGTTTGGATGCATGGGATACCTCATAGGATCATTTTGAATTGATAGCTAGTGTTTACTTTCACACCGTGGACATCTTTCTAGCATACTTTGGGAACACAACTCAATTTTAGCTTAGTGTAACACCTTGAGACTAATGATCAGATGGAGCAGGTGAATCGGGTTCTTTTGGACATTATTCATGTCTATATGATGGATCATAGGTTGAGGTAGGAGGAATACATGTACTTGGTATATTTTTCCTCTAATAATGGGTACTATAGTTCTCTTGGTATGTCTCCCTTTCGAGCCTTGTATGGTCAACTATTCCATAAATCTCAGTAACATGTTTTCTTTGCACCTAGGAACTTGAACTTTTCTAGAAACTTGTTCCATTTCTTTTTGCTGCTTAGATCTTGTCATAGATCTTCATCTTGAATTTTCATAGTTGTATATCTCTTGTAACTAACTCACCTCATCATCATGATCATCCAGGTCATCATAGCTAATCATTAAATGTCGATTCCATCCTTATTTAATATATTTTTCTTACTCGGTGTTCTTCATTATAATTGTGGTTATATCGACCGATGTCTAAACCTTTCTACTTTACCAAGTGACATTTTTACCTTTACCTTACCGAGGACTTTTCCATCTTGGTAGCCAAAACAACTTATCTTACCAAATTGTCAAATCTTCATCATCATTCTTTACCAACTTAACCAATTATATCAACATAAGCTAATCATTGTCTGATCTATTTCAGTTGCCCATTTAAGTTCTTCAACTTCTCATTTATTCTTCTCATTAACTCATTCATCTTATATCATTACTGAATGATATGGAAACATAATATAAACTAGAAATCAATTGCTTAACATCAATGACAAGACTATAACTGATCTAATCTTTCTACTATCATATATACCTCTGATCTTGGTCAGTCTTCATCACCAACTCCATCAGATAATCAAGCTTCAACATTTTTATCAGTTATGATAACATGGAGTTCAATGAAGGGCCTATGTCTTAGACAAGGAATAATAAGGTGGTTGTATAAGAGCTTGTCAAAGTGGTTAGACCTTATTTTGGTCTTTCAAATCTATGGACAACATCATAGATTTTGTATGCGCACTTAAGATTGTGACTATATTTAATGAATAAAATAGCTACTTGGAATAACAAAGAAATAAATCTAATGAATTTCATCCTTATACTAGTGTACGGAAAGAAACAAAAGAAATTGAATAATCATTCAATTGCCAAATATTAAAAATATAAATCTATGATAAATTTCAAAACAATTTGAAGAACATAACAATCTTTTGTAGGAGATGAATGCAAGCAAAATGGAGAATTTGCCTAAATCAGGGACTTAAAAGAAAGAAAATCAAAAGGTGATTTCCTCAAATCAATAGGGGCTCAAGGAGAGCAACTGTTTGAAGTGTGAAAATAGGAAAATGAGACAAAATCACTCAACAAAAGAGAAGAGTAACTTCTCACATTACTTTTCTAAAATAAGAAAAGAAGAAAAGAAAAGGAGGTGAACTCACTCAAAGGAAAAAGAAACAACACAACCTCTATTCTTAAATAAGAGAAAAGAAGAATTTATTTATCATAACAATGATGTTGTAAATGAAATTTGAAGATATGAGAACAATATAAGTAAAATCTAAAACAAATCATGTTCTTACATATAATATAGAAGAACAAATTGAAGAACTAAATTTTGTCCAGAATAAGATAATTGAGAATCTCAATGATTGGTGATTTTACTCATAAAGTTGAAATCCTTGAGTGTTAGAATGACCGTTTTGACAAATTACAATAAAAATGTCTTCCCAATACTCATGTAAATCTCCAATCAATTACAGTTGTTTAATAAAAAGAGTGAGAATGAGAACTCTTGAAATCGAAATGATAAATATTGTGAAGATAACTATCAAAACAAGAGTGTTATAGTTGAGACAATTGAAAAATAAATTAATAAAAAACCTTAATAGAGCAAGAATAGTAACCTAGAGAGTTAGGATGAATAATTATGAATAATAAATGGTTACTACAAAGGTTTTTAAATAGATAGAATATTTGGAGACAATGAAAACAACAATGTGTTTAGAACGTTTGGTTGACTACAAACTAGAAGAAAAAAAAAAGGTTTCATCATTCATTTCGTTGACACTATAAAATGAACAAAATTTCTACACTATAAAGAAATGGTTTGTACTCAAATTATAAGTAAAGGATATCTTATAATCGGAAGAAACCTAAAATTAGTTTTGTTATATTTTTATAAGTAAGACTATTATATCAATTTCCATTTTATTTTTGGTATACGTGTTATGTAATTAGCATGTTCCCATGCAACTATGTAATAGGCTGATTTTGGCTAGTAGCTGCTACTCAACATTTTTAGGAGTAATTTCTGGAGCTGGTGGCCCCATGGAAATAAAATTTTTGTTTTTAAATAAAACAATAAAACTTTGAATAATATTTGTTGAAAATAAAATGTGGAAGAAAAATTTTAGGCAAATAAAAATGAGAGGAGAAATATTTTTTGAAGACATGTCACTTTTTTCAATAAGCAGTTGTTTCTTATTTCTAACCCCCCCCCCCCCCCCTCCCCCCCCCCCCCCTTTTCTTCTACAACTTATTTACAATTACTAAACAATAGATGCTTATTTCTAGCCTCCCCCCCCCCCCCCTTTCTTCTACAACTTATTTCCAGTTCCTAAATAATAGAAGCTCCACTAAAGTAGAAAAATATTCTAATTTATCCTTTTCCTTAAATTAAAAATTTGCATGAAAATGTTAATACAAGTCTGATTATTGAGAGGGGAGGGGTGAATTAGTAATCAACAAATTCTCTAATTTAAAACTCTTCAAATTTTATGCTCCAAAACATTCAACATCAACTAACATGAATAGAAACTTTCAAAGCATGCATCTACAAATAATCAATCACACAATGAAGACACCATATTTTTCTCATCGAAACCCAAATGGGAAAAACCACAGTGGGAGTTGGTATCCACTAAATTTGTCCTCTTCTCGAATATGCCCTATGAGGAGCTTACCCAGTTAAAGTTTTACAAAAGCATTGTTAAGTGTTATCTGGTTAAGGGATTTGCCTATAGGCTTGTTAGGATCTTTTCCCTGTTAGGAGCAGCCTTGTTAGAGGACTTTAAAAATTTAACACGAATGTCACCTTGTTAGAGGATTTACAACTAAGATCTGTTAGGATCTACCTGGTTGATGGATTTCACTGTTACAATGGTTAGAAAGCAACAGATAATATGATCTGTGAAATTGGACTACCTCTACATGATCAGATCCTATTAAGATCTGAAACTCTTCTCCACACACTATAGTCTTTCCTAACTTGATCACTCTTGATTCCTTTACTTTCTTTGTCACCGCACCCTTCTGCAATTCATAATCAATAAATAACTCCTTTTCGACTTTCCAATATATAGCTTTTCTTGCACTGACTTAAAGTAAATGCTAGATATGAGATACGAACAATCCATATCATGTTAGGTAATATACAAGGTATCTAACAAGTCATAAACCATTTTTCTCTAACCGCGTCAGCTTCCATATAGATTTCACCTTGGAAATTGAACCATCTTCAAAAAAACTTTTGACCAAAAGAAACTTTTTGAAGAATCCACCTTAAACACATACCTTGGACAATGTGATGTCAAACACTTTACACAAATCACAGAACTTCCTTACTACTTCACTAAAAACATCACTGATCCCATTGCCACTTCGGATTTCTTCACTGATTCACAAATCTTCATTACCTTCCCAAGAACTTTGTCTTGTTTATCTTTTAATTCTGTCAATGTCGCTTCCAGTCATTTAAACCATTTTCATTGGTCCACAATATGAGTCACAATCCTCAACATAGTAGCTAAACAATGTTATCAATCATATCCTATGACCACTTCGTCCAACACTTTACCGATTTTAGATAACATTCAAATCACTTGTTGTCTGTCACTAATTGTTTTAGCAGTTACCTGGTTTGATTCTATTTAAACATAACCAACACAATACTTCATATCAAAATTCGCAGTTGCAAAATTAATATCACAACACATAAAATATTCTTCTATTAGAATAACAACTTTAGAAACATATTGCAGCTCATGATTTACTCACACAATATCTGGGAACATATTGAAAACACTAAGTCAATCAGTGGACATCAATGACAACCAAATAAATAATTCACCTGTCATTAAATTTGTACCAATCTTCATCAATGAAACACTTAGCATCATTGCATTAGTTATGCTAACAATCTCCCCATTTGGCATTGATGGCAATGCTCTTAACTTCTCCTCTTAGCTTCTCCTCTTCACTTCTAAGTTCTTCTTGGAAACACTATGTCTCTCTCATGAAAAACCTCTTTTGCAAAAAAAATTATCTTTTGTTTGTACCTTTGATCATAGTTCTTCCTTTATAATGCATATTCTCCACATATTCTCCTTTATAATACATATTATCCCCCTTTGACAACAATGCCAAAGTTGTCTAATCATTTAGTCATCTTGGATTACACTTGATTGTTCTTTTCTTGTTCTTTCCTCATCACTACATTACAAAATCATGCTAAGACTTCTCCCCCTATGGAATAGTCCACCTCTACATCAATTCATACAAATGTTATTCTTATAAGCACGTATGAATTGATGCAATCAGCATCATCTAATTAACTTCAGATAGGGGAATAACCTCTAATCTACCTCTGAGATACTCAAAGGTATCCTTTGGTAATGGATTGGTGAATATATCAACAACTTTTTCTTTAGTAGACACATAGCCAAGCCTTACCTCATTCTTTTGTACCTGTTCCTTTAGAAAATGATGTTTTAATATAATGTGTTTTATCTTCGAGTACATCATTGGATTTTTGGAAATGTTTATTGCACTACTGTTATCACAATATATAACAACTGCATATGTGACTTTCTCATGAATTCCCTCAAGAATATGTTTTATCCATATCATTTTCTAACAATTAATAGCAGCAGCAACATACTTTGCCTCTACTATAGATTGTGAAATATAATTCTTCTTTTTACTAGTCCAGGAGACTAAATCTTTCACCAAGAAAGAATGCTCCACCACTTGTGCTCTTCCTATCATCAACATTATATGCCCAGTCTGCATCAGTAAACACATTCAAAGAAACATCCTCATTCTTACCATACCATTGGCCATAATTTTCAATTCCCTTGAGATATCTAAAGATCCTCTTCATTGCAACCATATGTGAGTCCTTTGGATTAGAGAGAAACCTTGCAACAATACCAACAACATGTGCAATATCCAATGTACTATGACCAACATACTGCAACTTACTGATCATGGATCTATATAGAGTTTCATTTACCTCTTTGGATTCATCCTCCTTAGATAGTTTGCAGTCTGTGACCTTAGGTGTTCCCACTGGTTTTGAGTCTTCCATGCTAAAAGTTTTCAGAATCTCCTTCACATACTTGGATTGACTAATGTATATCCCTTTCTTCATCTATACTACTTGAAGACCAATAAATAATTTGATTTCTCCTATCATTGACATTTCAAATTCCTTCCTCATTGCTTTTGCAAATGACCTTTTCAATACTTTATTTCCACCAAATATTATGTCATCAACAAAAATTTCAACAATCAATATCATGTCTTCACTTTCAAATTTTAGATATACATTGTTATTGGCATTAGTTCTTGTGAAACCAATCTGAATAAGATAAGCATGTATCCTTTCATACCATGCTCTTGGAGCTTGTTTCAGTTCATACAATGTTTTATGCAATTTACATACCATGTCTTTACCTTTTTCAGTAGAAAAACCTTCAAGTTGTTCAATATATACTTCTTCTAACACACCATTCAGAAAAATAGATTTTATATCCATTTGATAGACTTTAAAACTTTTATAAGCATAAGCTAAAAGTATTTGTACACCTTCAAGTCTAGCAATAGGTGCAAAGGTCTCACCATAGTCCAATACTTCTTCTTGTGCATACCCTTTGCAAACTAGTCTTGTCTTGTTTTTTATTACTTCTCCTTTCTCAGACAGCTTATTCTTGAAGATCCATTTAGCACCTATAACATTCTTGTTAGTAGGCCTGGGGACTAAAGTCCATGTGTTATTTTTCTCTATTTGCTCTAATTCCTCTTTCATAGCCTTAACCCATCCATTGTCTTCCAAAGCATCTTTAACAGATTTAGGTTCTAATTCATATAGCAAACAAGTACTTTCCCTTACCTTACTCCTTGTCATCACTCTAGCATTTTTGTCTCCAATAATCTGGTCTTTAGAGTGATTAAGTTTCACATACCTTGGAAGTACCGGTTATGCTCTTTGGTTACCTTCATCATCATTCACCGATTGTGGTACTATATATGGCTCCACTTGTTGAACATAAATAAACTTGTCCTAGTCTTTTGGTTTCTTCTTGTTATCTTCTTCATTTTTCTCAGAAAATTCATCAATTCTAATATTTTCACTTTCAACCATCTTGTTGGTACTCATGTTCAAATATTTATAAGCTTTACTTCTAATAGAATATCCTAGAAATATCTCTTCATCACTCTTAGAGTCAAATTTACCATTTTACTCATCCTTATTTATGTAACACTTCCAAAAAAATTAAAATAACTGACACTAGGAGTATGACCATACCACAACTCATAAGGTGTTTTGTTTATACCTTTCTTAAGTTGTACCCAGTTCAAAGTATAGACAGCAGTACTTATAGCTTCTCTCCAAAAGATTTGAGCCACTCATTTTTGTATCAAAGGTGTTCTTGCATAGTCAATTATGGATTTGTTCCTTCTCTAAGCAATTCCATTTTGTTGGGGTGTCCTTGGTGCTGACATTTATCTCTTGATCAATGTTCTTCATAAAATGTTGTGAACTCTTGTGAGGTAAATTCACCTCCTCTATCATATCTGAGACACTTAAGTGTTTTACCTGTTTCTTTTTCAACTATTTCTTTATACACCTTAAACATGTAAAATGCATTAGATTTATCCTTCAAAAACATAACAGACATCATTCTTGAGTAATCATCAACAAACAAGATAAAGTACTTATCTCCATAGTAGCTTTGTGTTCTCATCGGTCCACACAAATCAGTTTGTACAAGGTCAAGAATGCTTTGTGATGAATAGACTTTACTAGTAAAGCTAGACCTGGTCAACTTTCCCAATTGACACTCCTTACACATAGCATTATCAAGCATAGCTAAAGTAGGCATACCTCTAACACATCTTTGCTTACAGACCTTTACCAGATTGTCAAAGTTAACATGACAAAATCATTTATGCCACAGCCAACAATCTTCAACTTAGCAAATAAACAGTGTTTTTTAGTAGAGTTCAATCGGAATAGGTTACCTCTAGTCTGTTCACCAACAACAATCAACTCTCCAAAGTTTCCTAAGATCTTGCAAACACCATTACTAAATTCCAATATGAAACCTTTGTTATTCAATTGAGAAACACTTAACAGGTTATACTTTAATCCATCGGCTCAATAAACATCATCACAATTAGTGTTTTCATTAAGTGCTATTGAACCTTTACCTCTTACCACACATGGAAAACCATTACAGAATCTGACTACTCCTCCATCACATTCCTACATTTGAAATAAATTTTCTTTTGTCACCGGTCTTGTGATGTGTACACCCACTATCTATTATCTAATCACTATTGTAATTCATGCTTGAAATCAATGTTTTTTCCTCATTATCTCCATCTACACCAGTTGAGGGTTCTTCTTTGACTGCAACAAAGACTATCTCAAACTCTTCCTCATTATCTCTTCATCTAATTCTTCATCGGTCACTCCTTCTGCTAGGTAACATGCCTTGTTGCCTTTGTCTTTGAAGTTCCTAAATCTCGTGTTTATCCTTCTTGTCGTTTTCAGGACATCTAGATGCTATATGACCAATTTTATTACATGCAAAGCATTTTAAGGGAAGTTTACCTTTGTACTTTCATTTTCCTCTACGTAATCTCCTTGCTAATAGTGCCTCCAACTCTTCTTGATCTCCTTCGTCATACAAGATAGAATCATAGTCATGATTTCCTTTAAAACTGTTAAAGATTTATTTTCCTTCCTTGATGAACCAATGGTTAGGGAAGCTTTGAATGCAGATTCTATTCTAGGCATACGGTTATCAAAATTACTTAACTCAAAAGCAATAAGCTTGTTGACCAAGGAATCTAGAGTCACATTTGTAGGATTAATAGATCTCAATTCTTGTATAGCAGATAATCTAATAGCATACTACAGTAGTAGGGTTCTCAAGATTTTACTTACCAAGTCATCTTCTTCAAGTTGTCCACCAGCACCTTTGATTGTAGCAACAACCTCCTTTATCATATAGATGTATTGAGCAATGTTCTCACCTTCATACATTCTCATTTCATCATATTTTCCTCTGAGACTATCTACCTTTTCTTTTTTAACATGAACATCACTGCCATAAATTGTTATCGACTTGTCTCACATGTCTTTAGCATTATCCATATCTTTGATATCTACAAACTCAGCATCAGATAGGGCACTAGCTATTTCTATCATTACAGAGTTATGCTCCAACTTTCTCTTTGTTTTTTCATCAGTTAGGGTTATAGTAGGTTGAACATACTTGTTTGTGAGATGAACCAATGCTTGATCTCCAATGCCAGATAGATGCAACTTCATCCTACTTACCCATGTAGAGAAATTGTCCTTAGAGACTTAGGTGCTTCCTTCCTATACATCTTTAGATCTTTTCCCTCAAGCCGTTAAGCTTATCACCAAGAGGACCAAAGCTCTGATACCAATTGTTAATACAGATCTAATTACTGAGAGCGGAGAGGTGAATCAGTAATCAACAAATTCTTTGATTTAAAACTCTTCAAACTTTATGCACCAAAACATTCAACATCAACTAACATGAATATAAACTTTCAAAGCATGCATCCACAAATAATCAATCACACAATGAAGACACCGTATTTTTCTCGTGGAAACCCAAATGGGAAAACCATGGTGGGAGTTGGTAAATCTATACTCTTCTAGAATACACCATGTGAGGAGCTTACCCAGTTAAAGGTTTACAAAAGCACTGTTAAGTGCTACCTAGCTAAAGGATTTGCCTATAAACCTGTTAGGATCATTGCCCTGTTAGGAGAAACTTTGTTAGAGGACTTTAAACATTCAACGTGAATGCCACCTTGTTAGAGAATTTACAACTAAGATTTGTTAGAATCTATCTGGTTAAGGGATTTCATTATTACAATGGTTATAAAGCAACAAATAAGATGATTTGTGAAATTGCACCTCACATGATCAGATCCTATTAAGCTCTAAAACTCTTCTCCACACACTATACTCTTTCCTAACTTGATCGCACTTGATTCCTTTACTTTCTTTGTTTGTGCACCCTCTCGTAATTCGCAATCAACAAATAGCTCCTTTTTCAACTTTCCAATATATAGTTTTTCTTCCACTAACTTAAAGTAAACCCTAGCTCTGAGATACGAACAATCCAAATCATGTTAGGTAATATACAAGGTATCTAACTAGTCATAAACTATTTTTCTCTGACCACATCAGCTTCCATAGAGATTTCATCTTGGAAATTGAACCGTCTTCAAAAAATAATTTGACCAAAATAAACTTCTTGAAGAATCCACTTCAAACGCATACCTCAAGCAATGTGATGTCAAATACTTTCCACAAATCACGAAACTACCTTACTATTTCACTAAAAACATCACCGATCTCATTGCCACTTCAGATTTCTTCAACGATTCACAAATCTTCATTACCCATTTAAGAACTTTGTCGTGTTTATTTGTTCATTCTGTCAATACCGCTTCTAGTCAATTAAACCATTTTCACTGGTCCACAATATGAGACACAATTTTCAATATAGTATCTAGACATTATTATCAATCATATCCTATGACCGCTCCATCCAACACTTTACCAATTGGAGATAATATTCAAATCACTTACTCTCTGTCACTGACTATTTTAGCAATTACCTGGTTTGATTCCATTCAAACATAACCAACACAATACTTCATATCAAAAGTCGTAGTTACAAACTTAACATCACAATAGATAACATATTCTTCCATTAGAATAGTAACTTTAAAAATATACTGCAACTCATGATTTACTCACACAACATCTAGTAAGTATGCATCAATTATGCTAACAAGAAACACTTCAAATTTAAGCAAAAATTGTACTTAAGCAACTACACAGAAACATGAGGTTATAAGTAGATACTAGCTTCTATATTGTGAAACTATTACAATGTATTAAAGCCATATTATTAAAGCTATTCACTATGTTTGTACTTTTACTATATGAGAGCGATGTGACAATTTTTTAAAAAATATTTTGAAAACTTAGATATTTTTTAATCTATTGTAGAGGTTAAGCCAAATTTCATGTTTAAAGGTGATATCCTTTCAAAATAGCATTTGATTTCATTCAATATACCCAGACGTAAAACACATTTGGCTCTTATTTGTCCAGGATAAAGTGTTGTGTCAGTCTCTAATCTTACTTTGTTTAGGCTTGCAAACGCCTCTGATATCATTTCTGAAGATTTGAAATTACATTCAGAATTAAGTGTCGTGCTAGTCTCTGATCTTTGAAAATTTTGGTGCTTTGTAATAATGGATGCCAAGTGGTAAATGTATGCCTGGAATGCAATTTGCTTGTTTAGCTGTGTTTAGCAAACACCAAAAAACGTGCAGGTAAAGTGGCCTGGCCTGCACCGACAACCAAGACGTAAATTCTACATAAAACCTGTCTAGCAGATTTATTCTTCCGCATATTTTTCGTTAGCCAGTCACTAACAGTATGTATTTTCTGTACAGTTTAATAGGGGCTTAAATGCAATCAACTAGGGATTTCATAAATGGGAGTTTTCTTATATCATTGAAACTTGTGTTCAAGTGAAACGAATTGTTCTTTGTTTCAAAAGTAACAATTTTTTTGGAAGTTTATAGTTCTAGGAATTGGTTGATATCTAATTCGCCAAATCAAATAAGAGAAATATAATTTTTGAAGTCACAAATTACTTGCTGTAGTATCATGACTTTAATTAACTTGTGTTAAAGATTATAATCTTAAAAAATGGATAACAATCATAATTAACACAAACACCTCTAAAAATGTACGAATTTGATCAAACCTGAATGTTTTACACTTCAATGAAGAACTTGCACCTCCTTTCAATCGCAAATTACTCAGTATTGTATAGTTATCTTCAATAGCTTGTCTTGAAACAAAGAGAAATCGCCCCTTCGAAAATGACACCAATCATTATAACACAAATACCTCTGAAAAAATATGAAAGTTCGGAAGATCCTTGATGCCTTAGCACATCAAACTGAGAACTTGTACATCAAGGTTACACTTTTTGATAGGTAATGCTCTCCATGAATTAATGTTTTCCAATCATTTCTATTTTTACAATGATTTCTGAAAGGTGACAAATAAATACACTGGGCACTTTTTAGCTATTTTCATTGCAAAAAAATTACAAGCAAAATCTGTTCATTGTGAATCAATCTAGCAAGATATTGACCAAAATAAAATCAAACAAAACACAGCAAACATTTAGCCCAACAATAAGCATCGCACAAAATGTGGAAAACATGTGCGCAAAAACAAATGAAAATTAAACCATAAAAGGCATTGGTCCACAAGAAGACATTATACACAGACAAGGGAAGAAATCTTGAAACCATACAACTAGCATTTCATATTTTCATAAATCCACCTAACCACCGCTCCATATACAAGCTAGACAAGAATGAACTACGCTATTATTCATAGGCAGAAGTACAAATCTTATTTCCATCTTCATTTGTGGCTTTCTAAGGACCTGTCTCACTTACTCTTTATGATCCCCTTGGACAAAAACGAATGAATAGAGCTGTAATTGAGAAAACATTTATAGAGCTGTAATTGAGAAAACATTTTACTATACAAAAAACCAAGTATTACAATTTGACACTCTGCAAGATGACATTCAATGATTCAAGTGAAGAATAGTGCCTTGTCATCTTGCACAATGGCTATTATTATAATGAAGCACTCTGCACAGTGGAACTGGATACACTTCTCCATACATAAAACCAAGTATTACAATCTGACAGACTCTGTATGAGGACATTTAAGTGATGAACAGTGCCTAATCATCTTTCACAATGGCTATTATTTTTTATGAAGCACTCTCCACAAAGGAACTGGATATAGCTCGGAATCATTCTGTGGAAAGAAACAATATAACCACTGACCAGAAAATTTCGCTATACATAAAACCAAGTATTACAATTTGACACTCTGCAAGAGGACATTCAATTGAAAAACAGTGCCTTGTCAACTTGCACAATGGCTATTATTATCATGAAGCACTCTGCACAGTTGAACTGTATACACTTCTCCATACATAAAACCAAGTATTACAATCTGACAGACTCTGCGTGAGGACATTTAAGTGACTAACAGTGCCTACTCATCTTTCACAATGGCTATATTTTTTATAAGCACTCTGCACAAAGGAACTGGTTATAGCTTGGAATCGTGCTGTGGAATGAAACGATATAACCACTGAACCAGAACAACAATCTTAAGGAAAGAGGAACTGATTACAAGAAACTATGAGAGCATATAACATAATAAAGGCAAGTCAAAAGAAAAACTATGATACATTCATATATATAGATGACCTTGTTACCTCATTGGTTTGCAAGGAAACGTTTAATCGTTTTAGAAATGCTTCAGAGTTGCAAATAATCAAGACTGAAGTCAACCAATGCTGATAAGATTGGATCTCAGACCCAAGCAAATTGATTAAGATTGATCCATTATGTACCCCAAACACAATGTCAAGAAATCTGAAACTATGATTAACTCGTGTACTAAAAAAATTAAGCTAACCAAAATGTTACATGCACGCAAAAGAAGAATTTTGGACAATACCAACATAATTATGAGAAATGCATGCATCAACAACCCAATTAATAACTGAAACGTTCTTGCATTGATCATGTATAATTAATAACTAAACACATGTTCACATTGGTCAAGTTGCGTAGATGGCTCTTAAAAGACTTGCATCAAAATCTTGGGAAAACATTTAAGTAGGCTAACTGAGAAGACTAGTCAAAGAGCAAAAGCACCTTTATCGTTGACAAGAGAATTATCTAAACAAAAGAAAAATGCCTGGTAGTCTGCTATCCCTCTTCATCCACCCAAACTATCTAACTCTTAAGTCTTCATGCATGAGATCCGAAACCAGATCTATAACCCACCTTCTAGGCTTTTACACGAGTATAAGATCTATATTTTAAAAAACTTGACATGAACAATGAAATCTCAAGTCTTCCAAACAAGCAATGCAATCTCCGATTCTCTAACTTAGGCACACACCTCATACATTGTCTCAACATTCACACTTTTGACTTTGGCTTGTAGAAAGCTGCAAAAAAATTCATGCACGAGATCCGAAATCAGATTTATAACCCACCTTCTAGGTTTTTACACAAGCACAAGATCCATATTTTAACAAACTTGAGATGAACAATGAAATTTCAATTCTTCCAAACAAGTGATGCAATCCTCTAACTTAGGCACACATTTCATACATTTTCTAAACATTCACACTTTTAGCATTGGCTTGTAGAAAGCTGCAAAAAGAATTCATATACAATTTCTATGCACACTCCATGCCTTTCAAAAAGCCAAAACTTGTCACATGCATCATCCTTGTTCAAAACTTCAATTTCATCTAAATTGAGGTAAAAAGAGAAATGAAAATGAAGATCACCAACATACGAGATGAAAACAATCACCTTAGACCATGTCCTACCATTAAACTATTTACAGGAGACCCCTGCATAGCTATTTATAACTATGAACTCCACATTTTCGTCCTGCATTCATGACATTCATACCAATAAATGTCGACATGGACCCTGCATGTTAATCTTCCATTGTAAGAGTGCAACTGTTCAATTTTAAAAAAATTTAATGAAAGAATCATAGTTCACTTTGGGAAAAAATTGATTCAGACATCTATTGAATGTGACATACTATCATTTAAAAGTACAAAATGTATAACTTTTTCTTTCAAGAATAATATCAGGCCGCAATGGTAAGACTCGGAAGACCACAGGTACAGTTGCAAGATTCATAAACCCTAAACCCAAAATTAACATGTGCCTTCAAAAGACAAATGCATACTCCCGTAACCTCAATTTGACAGCTTTTTTATGACCTCCTGAGAATGTGCAAGAAAAACACACAAAGAAAACATGTTTTAGAACACACCCTCCAAGGAAGTAAATATAAATAAAGATACTTCCTGATACAGACCTTAACCATTAGTACATCTTCCTCAATGTGACTCTTCTCACAGGCTAAGATAGAACATGCTGCAACAGCTCCATGCACTTTACAAGCACCGCCCAATTCAACTTTTGAAGGCACAAACACGTAAGGTACTTTCTGCAACGGTAAATTTTCAAACTAGTGAATATTGAATAATAACAAAACTTCAGGCATCCATTGAAATCGCAAGAAAGCAACTACTTAAACAAATACACAATAGCATCACCAAATCGTTCAAAACACATGGTCAGTATGAGTCCAAAAGTTTGATGTTCCCGCGCAAGTTATGAAGGTTTATTCTCCTACAATTCATCAAAATTAGAAAATTGGGTAGCAAGACGTTAGATTTGACCGTGGGAAAACTTCGCAGTTGAAAGGGTTTTGTGCCATGTCAAAAAACATTTCATTAGTTTCAATCCCACCATTTCACCCATGTGATTACTGCCCTATAATATAAGCGCCGAGCGAACAGTTCAAAACGTGTTCATTTTATTGGTCTCGGTCCCATAATTTCACCTATGCAACATCTACATGATGTAAAGATTGCCAGTAATCCATTTGAACGCATGAGAGACGACTGAAGGAAAGATTTTCAAAAATTAGGGAATAATTCAGGTATTGCATCTCAAGCAGAGTTAACCTAAAAATGTTGCAATGCCCAACTGATATCTTAAGAAGCAGCATTTATGTTGGAATTCAAAATGGTACAAGGACAGAAAAATTCAATACCTTCTCTTCGGCCAATGAGATCAAAGGATCAAGAATGGTAGGAGGATCTATATCGGCCGCCATAATTATAAACTCTGATGTTCTAAAGTATAATGTCTTCTTTGCTGCAGAAACCTAAACTCGTTCAGTATTCGCAAAAATAATTGAAGGTAAAACACGAAACACTCACTCAATGTAAACAAAAAGAAAATAAAGCCTTTGTCAATACCTTCATGGGCGCCCTTTTTCCGTTGATTGCAGACAGTAGCCCGCCATACGAGCTCCAAGATTACGCTGGTTAGCGCGTCGTCTGCTAATGGACGAAATTTGGGGTTCACCGCCTGCAATGTACATGGGCATTAACAGAATACTAAAACCCTAAATCACGAAACAGGAGTGAGCCACAAATTTACCGGCTTGTTGGAGATGCTGCGAAGGCTTTCTCTAAGCGGTTGCCTTAGGAGTTGCAGAGATTTGAAAATATACATTATTACAAGTTCCCTGAGCTTAACAACAACAATGCTACCCCTGCTAACAGCATGGGAACCAAGCCCTAATGTCGACTATCGTCTTCGATAAACAATTTTCATGAGTAGAGTTGTGTTTATTTTAATGTAACTTCCTTTATTCGTAATTCACATTTACAAAACAATTCGTTTTGTTTTCAAAACCTCTCTAGGTAGGACAAGTCGTCTCTTTGGTGTATATGAAAGGAAAGGTTCTTTTATAGTCTATAATATTCTATGCTACAAACGAGGCATACATACCCTACCTCCTAGTGAGATTTGAACGTGACCTCTCTTTCAATAGTACAAGTTCTCCACTACTAGGCTAACTTAGGTGTATTGAGAAGTTAATTTTTTGGTTCACATGAGTATTTTATTTAATGTGGGTCAATCATAAGGGATGAGGGTTGATACTGTCTCAAGCGAATTAGATGTTTGATGTAGGTTAACATAAAGGGATGGGGTTGATGTTGTGGTTCATATTAAGGGATGAGGCTGACATAGCAATTCAAGTAAATTAGATACCAAACTTAACAAATGAAGTCAAGATTGCGCCCTAAGTGAATCAGATACTTGCTTGATATGGATGGATCTTTGTTTGATGTGCATTGACCTTAAGGAAGGTTAGGATTGCACCCAATACAAATTGGATACTTACTTAATGTGGGTTAATGTGGGTACCTTCAATCCCTATCACTCAAGTCAAACAAATATGATTATCAAACACTCTAATCAAATACCCCTTAGTCCTTAATGCTTGGCCAAAAAAGTTTGATTATTTGTGCTTTAGAGCAACAAGATTGTTCAGTAATGTTTTCTTAACACATTGGCCTAATAGCTTAAGGGATGATGTTGGAATCGTGTCTTGGACAAATTAGATATCTCTTGACCCTTGACACATAATCAAAGTAGTTTGAGTATTTGTGCACTCAAATTGGATATCCCTTATGCATGCCTCCAACATTTACATCTTGTTTATATGTTGGCTTTTGCTTGGATCTACTACTATGATTAGTGTTGTATTATAATGTATTGGCTTGCTTTGAGCTATTTGCACTCTTGTATGAAATGATTAGCTTGTATGGCACATTTAATATTATGCATTGATTGGTATGTTTTCCAAAGTGAGATAGCATATGCATTGATTGATATGTTTACAAATGAGATGTATTGTTTGCATTGGTTAGTGTGTATGCCAAATAAGATAATAGATGCAAGTTGATTGACATGTTTGCAAATGAGATGTATTGTATGCATTGGTTACCATGTTTTTCAAATGAGATATTATATGTATTGATTCATATATTTGCTAAGTGAGATATAATATGTATATGATTCATGTATCTGCTAGATGAGATATTATATGCATTTTATGATGTGTGTTTAAACCATGCCCACATGTTTAGAGTTGGGTTGTTTGTTATAAATTGGGATCTCAGGGTACTAATTATCATAAAATAAATAAAATGAGAATGATACGCACACATATTGCACAATAAATACATGGGAGAACTCTTTCGAATGAAAAAATTCATAAAGCATCATTCTATTGTAAAACATTTGCCAGAATGGTTTATTAACATATAGACTATAACCTAGGGAATAATTCGTGTTACATCTACATGGTCAATAATACCTCTTGTGCATAGTAATAAAAATCATCATTAATTTCCTAATTTCATTCACCTCTCAATAGGAGGGAACCAACTTTTAAGTATATGAGAAGGGTTGATAAAATAATTGGAGTATCAATCACACCTATTCATAACTACCATTTGTATTATATATTAAATATAATTGATTCACAATACAAAATTGTCGGATAGTTACTCCAAAGTTACAAATTATAGAAAGTAGTTTTCCTTGAAGCACATCCTATATTAACAATGTGAGTCATATTGATCTACCTAGCGACTATCATGATTATACAAAATGGTATATATAAGATTCTAGTAATTGAAGCAAAACAAAACATATGACAAATGTAATATCAATATATAATGTCACAAAACTATACACCATCTACTGAATCCCTAGTCCATGATGTCTAGCCAAGAGGTCCATCATTCCATATGTACACTCTTCCCCTATTATTAGGGACCTCAACTACCCCATCCACTAGTGTTGGTGGAGCCACAACAATTGGGATCACAACCTTTGCAACCATTGGAGTGGGTACATCCATCTATGCTCTGTCCTCTCGCAATCTTTGTTGTGCCAACTCAGCCATGAAAAATGAAATTTTATAACCCTACCTCAATTGGGGTCCTCTCTTTAGTTCTTCTTGACCAGGTAAAGCCATGTAAAATTTCCCAAGCAAATACATGAATTGTGTCATCTTGCAACAAATTTTTAAACTTGTCCCTAGGAATTTTCATAGTTACAGTAACCTACCATACAATATTGCAACTTATAAGTATCCTACAAGACTTAGTAAGCATTCTATCATAACCACTAAAAACATCATTATTCCTAAGCTTCTAGAGTGACCATAATATTTCACTAGAAAGAACAAACCAAAAAAATTAGTATCTTTCTTGAGATCAACCACATACCTAGCAACAATATCCTAAACATTAATGTTCTTATTAATACAAATAACAAAAATATGTACCATACTTCTTTGGAAAATAAATATTCAAAGAAGATGTAAAAAACTATCTTAGGTAGCCTGCAAGTAGCACAAAGGTTCAAGTCTCCATTGGGTTTGAGAAGGCAAAGCTTCTAAAGCATGAGGCTCCAAATGTCTTTTTCAGCTCAATGGGTCTAGAGTATAGGTTGTAGAGAGTGGCTTGCAAGGAGGAAGGTTCAAGCATGAGTTTCGAGGAACTAGCAATATGAGTGAAGATGTCATCATTATCCACAAGATGAGAATAAATGGTTTTAGCCTTAACTAGAGGAAGGGGGGATCCATCTGTCCAAGAGAATGAGAAATACCTATCAATGTGATCACAAAGTTTAGGAAGCGAAAATACACCAAAAGCCTCCCTAAGCACAATATATGTCCACCAATGAGATAAGGGGACACCAAATTGTTACAAATCTCATGCCAAGATAAGAAGTATCCATCAATAATGATATCACTAAGCACCTTGATGCCTCTTTTAGTCTAGTTCTTTCCCAAGAACCTTTGAAGTAGTGCTAGGGCCTACCTTTATGTTGGAGATTCCACCAAATGGACCTCTCCATGCACACTTTAGAATTTCTATTAACAATGGTATTATGTGAAATCAAGCTTCTTACACATTCCCAAACCTTCTAGAGAGACTTGAAGGCACTTGATCCAGCAGGATTTACATTGAACTTACCTGTTATGATATCATTGATAGGAAGACCTTCCCAAATAGGTCTTTGTTTAGGGACAAAATTAGCTATATTATGTCTAATCAAAACCTTCCAAGGCTCATCTCCTTGTATAGCTCTGAAGATCCATTCTGAAGCAAGGGAGATGCCTTGAGTCCTTAAGTCCTTCATCCCAAGCCCTCCCATGTGTTTACTCATTGTGCACCAAGCCCATTTTACAACATATTTATTCCTATTCCCTTTACCATCTGACCAAAGGAATGTTGGAAATATAGATGCAGTAACTGAGAGGGGGGGTGAATCAATTAACCACAAAAATATTACCATTGATCCCTTAGATATCTTATTAAATTATTTACTGTTACCACTCGGTAAACATACAGAGAGATGTTGAAACTTGATCTTTGTAGTGTGTAATAATTATAATTGTTCTTAAGCATTCATCACTGATTAACATACATGAATAAAGAAAATAACATGAACACAAGAGACACCAGATTTACCATGGAAAACCAATATGGGAACAACCACCAATGTAACTAGTTACTACTTTTCACTCTTCTGAAGTGATGCCCGGTTAGGAGCCAACCCGGTAAAAGGTTACAAAACACACTATTAAGTGCAACCTTGTGAGAGGATTTAATCACCCTATTAGGAGTGGCCTTGTAAGAGGTCTTTTGAAACAATTCAATAGAACTGTCACCTTGTTAGAGGATTTACAAAATGGTTGTTAAACCAACTCGGTTAAGAGATTTGATATCACTGCTACAATTGCAAGAGAGTAACAATGAAATGACCTGCAACTGAATTTCTAATTACAGATCTCTTTTCTGCTTCACTAGATCCTTCCTGATCAAATAAATCTTTGCTGCTCCTCAAGGATATCTAACCATCCTTCAAATTCGCACACACCTTTCTTCAATAATGATTTTGCATGCTATATCCTTAATTCACCACTTGACCTTCTATATATATATGCCATTCAGATTAATCATTTAGATTGTCAAGTCGGCACTAACAATCATTACAACAGTCGGTTGGGATAAACAAACTTTAATAACAAAATCCTTTGAAGGGCCGACCTTGCTCGGTAAACATTAATCCTGAAAAGTTTTCCTTCAGTGACCGAGTGAACTTGGTAACCACAGTGAATTCTGCAACATCCTTTGGAGACCGAGTGAGCTCGGTAACCACTAACTTTCCTTTGATAACCAAGGAGGCTCGGTTAACACTATTTTCTGTCATGTTTTCTTTCGACACCCGAGAGGTCTTGGTAGACACTGAAAACCGCCTGGCTGACCGATTGAGCTTGGTAGACACTGAGAATCGCCTAGCTGATCGACTGAGCTCGGTAGACACTGAGAACCGCCTAGCTGACCGACTGAGCTCGGTAGACACTGAGAACCACCTAGCTGACCGACTGAGCTCGGTAGACACTGAGAATGATTATTGATATGACATTTGTGTGACATCAAAGATAACACATAGCTAATCCAACAATGTCCTTCAGACAATTGTATCCAACAATCTCCCTCTTTGGCATTGATGGCAACACAACATGTCATAGCACAATGAAATTTCACAAAGAAACATAGAGTAAGAAACATATCCTTAGCTTCATTCTGATTCCCATCATCCTCAAACTTCTCTCTCTGACTAAGAACTCTCCCTCTTAACTTCTCAAATTCTTCTCCTTAGAAATTTCTTGAAATGACAAGCAAACTCTCCCTCTTTGACAACACATGCCAAAGACAACTTACATAGTTTCGATGAATATCAATGTACCTTAAGTACTGATTCATATGCAATGATTCCTTGACTATGCTGCATCAACTGATTGATCTTCAACATGTTCTGGTTGATGCATCACTAAAACTTTATTTAGTGAACCTCGGACAGGGGAGTGACCCCTAACTTACCTCTTAGATACAAGAATGCATCCTTAGGTAGTGGCTTGGTGAAGATATCTGCAATCTGTTCTTTTGTATGAACATATTCCAATCTGATTTCCTTGTCCTGCACCAATTCTCTGACAAAGTGATATTTTATAGCAATGTGCTTAGTTTTGGAATGCATTACTGGATTCTTTGAAATATTTATTGCACTTGTATTATCACAAAACATAACAACTGGTTCTTTGATCTCAACCTTCATGCCTTCCAATAACTGTTTAAACCATATAATATTTGAGTAGTTTACTACTGCAGCAACATATTTTGCTTCTGTTGTGGATTGGGATGTGCAGTTTTTCTTTTTACTAGTCCAAGATACTAACCTCTTGCCAAGAAAGAATGCTCCACCACTTGTACTCTTTCTGTCATTAATGTTTCCTGCCCAATCAGCATCAGTAAACACTTTTAAGTCCAGGTTGCCTCCAAATTTATACCACAAGCCATAATCTTCAGTTCCTCTCAAGTACCTCAAGATTCTTTTGATTGCCATCATGTGATTTTCTCTAGGTTTTGCTGAGAATCTTGCTACTATACCAACTGCTAAGGCAATATCAGGCCTTGTGTGTACTACATACTGTAATTTTCCAATCATTGATCTGTATAAGGTCTGATCTACTTCTTTTGAATCATCATCTTTGGTAAGCTTCAGTCCATTACACATGGGTGTACCAACTGGTTTTGAGTCTTCCATACCAAATTTCTTAAGTATTTCCTTGATATATTTAGACTGAGTAATGTAGATACCATTTTTGTTCTGCTGAATTTGAAGTCCAACAAAAAATTTTATTTGACCAAACATAGACATTTCAAATTCTTTGTTCATATGCTCTAAAAATTCTTTGCACTGATCATCATTTCCTGTAAACACAGTATCATCCACAAATATTTCTGCCAAAATAATTTTGTTATCTGGTCCTTCTTTGATGTATAAATTACTATTATCATTAGCTCTTTTGAAATCAATCTAAGTAAGATAGTTATGTAATCTTTCATACCACGCTCTAGGGGCTTGTTTCAGACCATACAATGCTTTGTGTAATTTGCAGACCATATCCCTTTTGTCTGGATTAATAAAGCCTTCAGGTTGCTCAATGTAGACTTCTTCATCAAGAATACCATTGAGAAATGCAGATTTTATATCCATTTGATATACCTTAAATCCTTTATGTGCTGCATATGCAAGTAAAGTCCTCACACCTTCTAATCTTGCAACAGGAGAAAAAGTCTCTCCATAATCTATTCCTTCTTCTTGAGAATATCCTTTACATACCAATCTTGCTTTGTTTCTTGATACTTGACCATCTTCATTCAACTTATTTCTGAAAACCCATTTTGTCCCAATTACATTTTTATCTTTAGGCCTAGGTACAAGAGTCCATGTCTTATTTTTCTCTATTTGCTCTATTTCTTTATTCATAGCCTCAATCCAACTTTCATTTTTCAATGCATCTTTGACATTTTTAGGTTCAAAATCAGCAAATAAACATGTACCTTTTAGTTTACTCCTTGTCATAGTACCATCTGATTTGGTGTATGATGCTTTCTGACATACTTGGCCAATACAGGTTCCTTGCTTCCTGAATGAGTTACATTGTCATCTTCTTGAATTTCATCTTCAGGTTCAGGTTGCTCGAGCTCGGTAGATACTTGCTCAGTAGCTTCAGACTGAGACTCGGTACTTTGTGACTCGGTCTGATCTTCTTCTTGTGACTCAGTTACTGTACTAGGCTCGGTAGATGTAGTTTCCTTATTGATAGATTTGTCTGGAAATGTATCAGGTTCAATGTAAACAAATCTTCTGTAATCCTCTAGTTCCTTTTTGCTTTCTTCTTCAGTCTTTTCTGCAAACTCATCAATTCTCACATGTGCACTTTCTATGATTTTGTGAGTAGACAAATTTAGACATCTATATGCCTTACTTTTGCAAGAATATCCCAAAAATATTCCTTCATCACTCTTTACATCAAATTTTCCTTTTCTAGATTCTTTCAAGATGTAACATTTACTACCAAATACTTTTAGGTAACTTACATTAGGTTTATAGCCATACCATAACTCATAAGGAGTCTTGAATTTGTCTTTCCTCAACTATACTTGGTTCAAGGTATGAACTGCAGTGTTGATAGCTTCCTTCCAGTATTTCATAGCAATTTTCTTTTCAATCATTAGAGTCCTAGCAGAATCCATGATAGATCTGTTCCTTCTTTCAGCTATTCCATTCTACTCAGGAGTTCTCGGAGCTGATACCTATCTTTTGATTCCTCTTTCAATGCAGAAATTATTGAATTCATGGGAGATGAATTCACCACCTATGTCTGATCTCAAGCATTTTATTCTTTTTCCTATTTCCTTTTCTACTCTTGCTAAATACCATTTGAACTTCTCAAATGCTTCTGACTTTTCTCTTAAATACATAACAGTCATCATTCTAGAGTAATCATCAACAAATAGAATAAATAATTTTTCTCCAGTATAGCTCTCAATTCCAATAGGTCCACATAAATCAGTATGCACAATTTCCAAAATATCTTCAGACTGATAGTTTTTACTTTTAAAACTAGACTTTCTCATTTTACCAATCTGACAATTCTTGCATAGACCAACATCAGGTTTCTTCAAAGTAGGAATACCTCTTACTTTCTTGAATTTGCTTATTTTTATCATGTTATCAAAATTTACATGACATAACCTTTTGTGCCATAACCAACTTTCTTCAATTTGAGAAATAAAACATGAGTATTCACTAAGATCAAGATAAAATAGGTTACCTTTGGTTTGTTTGCCTGATCCTATCAGTTTTCCTTTGTCATCCAGCAGTCTTGCTTTGCCATTCATGAATTCAACTTTCAATCCAATGTTAATTAGTTGTGCTACACTTAGAAGATTATGCTTTAGTCCTTCAACCCAATATGCATTATCACATATAAGTTCTTTGGTTAATGAAATTCATCCCTTTCCTTTTATACAACAAGGTTCATTGTTTCCAAACCTTACATTACCACCATCATAGTCTTCAAAGTGTTCAAACTTAGTCCTATCACCAGTCATATGATGTGAACATCTACTGTCTATAATCCATGTATCAATCTTGCTTATATGAGAGATAAGTGCCATTTCATCTTCATCATCATCAGATTCATCTTTTACAGCAATGAAAACAATTTCTTCTTCACTATCATTCGAATCTTTAGCCAAAAAACATGTTTTCTTACCTTTATCCTTGAATGATTTGAAATTCTTCTTGCCATTGTACCTGTAACCTTTCTTCTCATCTTTTCTTTTCTTGTTTGGGCACCTAGCTGCAATATGACCAATTTCTTCACATGAGAAACAGATTAAGGGAGTTTTACCTTTGTATTTTCCTCTGCCTCTTGAATATTTCTTTGCAAGTAATGCTTCAATAAATTCAAGATCACTATCAGAACTTTCCTCTGATTCTTCTTCACTTTCTGATTGGATTTTCTTCCCCTTCTTAAGTGAAAGTTTGGCCTCAAAAGCTGATTCAATATTTTTAGAAGTTGGAACATAATTGTCATAGTTATCCAGTTCAAAAGCTGTCAATCTTCCAACTAAGGCATCCAAAGTTATATTGTGATTTTCTTCACATCTTATTTCTTGAATAGCAGATACTCTTATTGCATAGATATGAAGTAATGCTCTAAGAAATTTACTTACAATGGTTTCATCATCAATTGTTCCTCCAGAAGCTTTGATTACATTGACACTTGCCTTGATCCTTTCAACATATTTTGCAATGTTTTCATCTTCTCTCATTTTCATCTAATCAAACTGTCCTCTTAGGCTTTCTGCTTTGGCTCTCTTCACATTGTCATCACCTCCATAGATTTTCTTTAGTTTGCTCCAAATTTCATGAGCAGTTGTGCAGTTTTTGATTTCATCAAATTCTTCATAGCTAAGAGCTGATGCAATGTCTATCATCACAGTGTTATGGTTCTTCTTCTCTGCAATGTCTTCAACATTTAATGTGCCAGTAGGAACTGTATAATCTTGATCAATATATTTGCATCCTGAATCACCAATGGAAGCCAGATGAAGTCTCATGAGACCTTGCCATGCTGAAAATTTATCTTTGTTAAGCCTTGGAATTTCTCTTTTGTAAGACATCCTGATCTTTAGCTTAGGTCCGTGAAACCCTTCCTGCAAGCACCAAAAGCTCTGATACCAATTGTTGGAAATATAGATGCAGTAACTGAGAGGGGGGGTGAATCAGTTAACCATAAAAATATTACCACTGATCCCTTAGATATCTTATTAAATTATTTACTATTGCCACTCGGTAAACATATAGAGAGATGCTGAAACTTGATCTTTGCAGTGTGTAATAATTATAACTATTCTTAAGCATTCATCACTAATTAACATACATGAATAAAGAAAATAACATGAACGCAAGAGACACCAGATTTACCATGGAAACCCAATATGGGAAAAACCACCAATGTAACTAGTTACTACTTTTCACTCTTCTGAAGTGATGCTCGGTTAGGAGCCAACCCGGTAAAAGGTTACAAAACACACTATTAAGTGCGACCTTGTTAGAGGATTTAATCACCCTATTAGGAGTGGCCTTGTAAGAGGTCTTTTGAAACAATTCAATAGAACTGTCACCTTGTTAGAGGATTTACAAAATGGTTGTTAAACCAACTCGGTTAAGAGATTTGATATCACTGCTACAATTGCAAGAGAGTAACAATGAAATGACCTGCAACTGAATTTCTGATTACAGATCTCTGTTCTACTTCACTAGATCCTTCCTGATCAAATAAATCTTTGCTGCTCCTCAAGGATATCTAACCATCCTTCAAATTTGCACACACCTTTCTTCAATAATGATTTTTCATGCTATATCCTTAATTCGCCACTTGACCTTCTATATATATATGTCATTCAGATTGTCAAGTCGGCACTAACAATCATTACAACAGTTGGCTGGGATAAACAAAATTTAATAACAAAATACTTTGAAGGGTTGACCTTGCTCAGTAAAAATTAATCCTGAAAAGTTTTCCTTCGGTGACCGAGTGAACTCGGTAACCACAGTGAATTCTGCAACATCCTTTGGAGACCGAGTGAGCTCGGTAACCACTAACTTTCCTTTGATAACTGAGGAGGCTCAGTTTACACTATTTTCTGCCATGTTTTCTTTAGACACTCGAGAGGTCTCAGTAGACACTGAAAACCGCCTAGCTGACCGACTGAGCTTGGTAGACACTGAGAATCGCCTAGCTGATCGACTAAGCTTGGTAGACACTGAGAACCGCCTAGGTAACCGACTAAGCTCAGTAGACACTAAGAACCGCCTAGCTGACCGACTGAGCTCAGTAGACACTGAGAATGATAATTGATATGACATTTGTTTGACATCAAAGACAACACATAGCTAATCCAATAATGTCCTTCAGACAATTGTATCCAACAAGGAAGTCTCTGCCAAGATTCTAAATGTGGTTAAATTGATAATCACTAAATAATTAAATTGATGAATAATATATATTTTATGAGGGCAAGATTTTATGGCAAATTGGATCTTGCCATCCATCGATAGGTATTGCTTATTCCATTTTCTTAATTTCTTATCTATCTTCTCTTTGACTCACTGCCCAATTTCTTTAAGGTTATAACATACAAAAAATGTTATTCCAAGATACCTCACTTGGTAATCTTCCAACCCACCCCCCCCCCCCACCCACACACACACACACGAAAGGATATTTAGTGAACTAGGTAGGAGGGCAGCTATCCCAACCTATCATGATTGATTTGGGGAAATAAATATTGCTCCTAGAAGCTATATAGAACAAGGCATGTCCTAAAGATGAATTTCCTTTGCCAAATATTGATATCATAGCGGATTTAACAAGTGATTGTGAAATGTTGTCATTAATGGATGGTTTTTCATGATACAATCAGATCAAAATAGCCCTAGAAGATAAACACAATGGAAAATTCACATGTGTGTGGGGAACATATTGGTGAAATGTTATTCCCTTTGGCCTTAAACATGCCAAAGTAAACTATTACACTAGAATTTAACACTTTTGTCCTACCTTTTTTATGTCAAGATAGTGCTTAATATCATTTGGGTTGTTCCTTAGATGGTTTAGCTTTGAAGTTTTTGGAATCTCTCTTAGGGTAAAGTACTTACGCCTTAGACATCATTTTTCATTCCTAGTTTTCATTAGCATCCCAAAATCCAAAAAATGAGTTTCCCTTATTATATTTTGCATTTCCAAAATTAAAAATCTAAATAGATTAGTGTCCTAATCTAAATATCCTAGTTGTCTAGCATATACCTTAGTCTTCAATTTGCATTCTAGCACACATCGTTCACACATTCCATGGACCACCCCAATCAAGGACCACCCCTACTGGGGGCACCTCAACAAAAACATCCTAGTGTCCTTCAACCAAGTGTCCCTTTCAATTCAAGAAAACCCCAAATCAATCAAGGGGCACTTTTGGCTAATCCTGATTATTCGATGATTTTTATGAGAATCCTCTAGAAAATGGTAGAAAATGGGTCCATCCCTTCCCATCTTACAATACCACCTCAACATTTCCCAAAATGTCAACATGTCTCAACAACCCAACAAATCCCAACACATCGGCAAGTCCTATCACCTCAATATGTCCCAACATTGCAACATACCCCAACACCTCAACAAGTCCCAACCCCTCAGCAAGTCCTAACATCTCAGTATATCCCAACACATCAGCATGTCCCAACACCTCAGTGTATCTCAACACCTCAGTGTATCCTAACACCTCAACATGTCCCAACACCTCAACTTTTCCTACCACCTCATCATGTTCCAACACATTAGATGGATTCTCATATTCTTCCAAAAAATCATGGATTTATATTTAGAATGTTGAAAAAAATTAAAATTATTAGATGACAAGTTAAATGTATGCCAATCCCTAAACATGATCAAAATCATATACATGTATCTAGAAATGACCTACAAGAAGCCTCCATATGTCCCACCATTCCTTTATCCACTCCATATCCACCATACAATACATACAATGTTGACACCTTTCCAATTGTCACACAAGAGCTATCCACAATACAAATCCTAGCTAGCCCATCCTTTAGTACAAGTCCCTTTTACAATTTAGTAGTCTTAGATCAAATTCCACCATATACTTAACTCCCAATAAAAGCTACTCCATTAAGTCCTAGTGAAAGTCCATCCAATTCATGCTGAAGCATCGAGTCCTTTCAAGAACCCACAATACATATCCAAAATGATATCCCATGTCAAGAGGATAATCCAACATAAAAAGGAACAAGTCCTAAGATTGGTCAAGATAAAGATACTAGAATGTCCAATCCATCCAATATTTGATCAAGATCCCATATTCCTAGAATCTCATGATGATCCCCTTACCCATTTGTTTCTTTTCCAACATGATCTCCTTCCATCCAAAGAGAAAAGCATTCCTCTAAGTCTCATTCATATTCCATCTCCTAAGAAAGACCATGATGTCCCTTATACTCAATTTAATGACCCTTTTCCATGTCAAGATAAAATTAATCCTCCATGTCCACCATAACATCCTATCAACACTCCATCTCCATGTCATAATCCTCCCATTCCACCACAAGATCCTATCCTCACCCCATCTCCATGTCATAATCATCCCTATCCACCACAAGATCCCATCATCCCTCCATTTACATGTCATAATCTCCCCTATCCACCACAAGATCCCATCATCACTCCATCTCCATGTCATAATCCTCCCTATCCACCACAAGATCCCATCATCCCTCCATATTCATGTCATAATATCCCGTGTCTACCTCAAGATTATATTAACCCTATCCAAGTTAATAATGAGCCTATTACATATCAACTTGGTTCATCCACTTTCATCTATTCGGGTCTACTTCGTAGTCCTACTATTCTATATGTGCCTCCTCCACCTCAAAATAGACTCACATCTTGTTTCAAAAACAACTAGTATCACATTGCCAAGAATATTTTTCAAAATATGCATTTAAATGAATAAGATATATTAGAACCCCTTGATATCAAAGAAAATCCATATTATTAGGGCCTTGGCTATATAGCTCACCATCAAGATGTTAATATTCCCTCTACATCTAACATTCCCCCATATGAACCCAAGCATACACATTTCCTATCACCTCCTCAATCCATTTTTGGTCCTCACATCCCAAATTCAAAATCTTTGTCCCTTCCATCCATCTTAGGTCCATATATTCCTCCATCCACTAGTTCACAATCCACTTACCCTTTTCCACATGCAAGTCAGAAAATGCACACATATTTGAGAACCATCTACCCATCCAAAAGGCATCCATACAATTCATATCCAACCATGAATACCAATCCCCTTCCAAGAAATTTGGATGCCAAGCATAAAATCCACAAGTCAAGCAATCCACTTAAAATCAAGGATCAACATTAACTGTCTAATCAACATATAAAAACAAAGAAAAATATGATCCAAAAGGCCACAAAGGCTAATCAAGAAAAAAGAAAAGTCAAAATCTATATGGGTTCCTAAATCCATTGTGCAAGCCATTCATTCCAAGGACCCACAAAAGAATGAATAATCAAGGACCCCAAGCGGCTCCTCAAAGCACAATATTCCAAATAAAAATAAAAATTGCATCTAAGCTTGCTCTCTCAAAGGCTCCCATCAATCCTCCACATAAATGACTTCCATCTTCTAAATCTATTTTGGATCCCTATGTCCAAAAATCCACTACCTTACATACTCGATTTCCTCTTTCATCCATTTTGGGTCCTTGTGTCCCAAAATCCATGTCCACTACTCTATCTAAATCCTAAAATCCAAAATCTATTTTCTTTCCATCACTCAACCACCCCTCAAGGTGCATGCCAAAATTGATCTTGCCAACATTTCCATCCACCCATACACAAGTCTTCCAACACACCATTAATTATCTAGCACCTACTTTCCATCTTTCCATCCCCCTTATCTAAGCCTATGCATAAACTCTTACCTTAGTCCATTTTATAATCCATTTCATCCCATTTTTTCCATCACCTATCAGCATCTTTTAAGTATAATTTCAACAACCATGGTCCATTATAGCACGTCCTTTAGGATTACTATCCAAAGAACAAGATACTTAAGTCCTTTCTTCATATCATTTACTGTGTCCATTGTCTTCCAACAAGTCAAAAAAAAGGAGCAAAAAAATGGTTACCTTGGTGAAAACCTGGCAAATAGGCATCTTGTGTGACAATAGAAAAATAGAAATCATGAGAAATAATAAACCCTATGGTGAAAACCACTTATTGTGGTGCCTTGGGAAAGTACCATGATGAAAACATGGCAAATACGTGTCATGTGTAATCCATTACCCTCTACGCTCAAGGGAAAATTTTATTCATGCAATCCTACCTACCACATCCTTCATGATCCCACATCCATCCATATTTTTTTTTTTCTATATTTGGTCTTGACAAGGCTTCATGCATCTTCTCTGCTTCACTTTATCCATACCCTACAATAAAAATCCTTTGCCTCATACATCTCTTACTTCTATCATCCATTGTCATGTTTCATATTGTCTATCCCAAATCCTTTTCTTGGTCTTGATCAAAATTAAGGATAAAAAAAGGAACATATTTTTAGAAATCCCTTGATATGTCCATTCCCCATAGATCCCATGTCATTCAATGTGTCATGACATTTCCTACATATCCACCATATCCAGTACCTTAACTTGGGTAAACATGTTATTCCATTATGAGGTAGTCCTTACATCCAAATCAACTCTGATTCCATTTTTCACCTATCCATCGTCATCCCATCAACACATTTATTTATTCATAATGTTTCATGCCTTGTTAGACACTAGGGAAAATAATACAATCATGTTTGAGAATAAATTTTGACATATATATTTCACCTCATTTAGTGATTTAAAATGTGATGCAGGAGCATCATGGGTCCTTGGCAATCCTGTGTCACCAAATTTTTTTTGGAGTTTGTCTATGTTGCTCGGTTCCTGCTTTGACCAAGTTGGTTGGTAGTTGGTCAGTTTCCTTTGGATACTGAGTGTGGTCGGTTATCTCCTGGGTGGTTAATTGTTTCACTGGCGCTCAGCATTGCTTGTCTGATGCTCGGTTATCTTTGCTCACCAACTGGTTTAGTTTTAGTTCCTGTTGTGGCTGACTTTTGTATTTATGTTGGGTCATGGATTTAATGTTGGAATCTATCATTGGGAAGCATGTGGTCCCAAATTTGACCATTCCTTCTATTGATTATGGATCTAAAGGCCGACTTAGTTCGGTAGACTTTTGTATAAATGTAGTTGTTTGGTTGTAGTTTGGAGGCAGTTTTTGGTAGAAAATAGAAGATAGTAAGATTAGAGATTGCTGGTAGATCCTCGCATGTTTGAGGAGTTTTGTAAATCATTGTAATATTTGGCCCTAATTGGGAAGTCCTTACAACCTAACATGTATCATTCTAATTGATGAAATATATGGTTGATCTTGCTTTCTCTCTCTCACTGTTGTTGTTTATTGCTTCCGCATGTGTTGAGCAAGCTTAGATCATTAGGGTGTGCCATTGTTTGGCCCCTATTAGCCCCTATCTTATGTCAGGTGGTATCATAGTGAGGTTAGATCTTGATCTAGGTCTGTGGATCTACATTTGTAGGTTCCTCTTGAAGCCCTAGTTGACTGTTGTGGGGTAGCAGATTGCGATCTGACCTACAATTGTAGAGGGTTGTCAAGATGGTTCATGGGAGGTGAGATGCAGATCCAGGATTGGCAGATATGCTAAGGAAGATTGTTGCTATGTTAGAAGTTGTTGAAATAGCCCAAAGAAGAGGTAGACATCTTGAAGATGTTAGTGATGATGAAGTTGAGGAAGAACAGGAAAATGCAGAACCTACACCTGTTATGGATCAAGGTGAAGAAATATTTTTGAAGGATTTGACAAGTCTGAAGTCTACACAACATTTTAATCCTCCTAACTATGGTGGAAAGCTGGATTCTGATGAATTGGTGGACTGGATCACTGAGATGGAAAAGTATTTTGAGTATGAAAACATTCCTGAAGACAAGAAGGTGAAGATTGCAAGCACAAAGTTGAAAAGTCATGCATCCTTATGGTGGGAACATCTACAACTAGATAGGAAGAGGAAAGGAAAAGACAAAATCAAGGTATGAAATAAAATGGTGAACAAATTGAAATGAAAGTTCTTACCTTTTGATTATCAGATTAACCTAGTTCGGGGAATGCAAAGTTTAAGGCAGAAAGATAGCTCGGTAAAGGAATATACTGAGGAATTCTATAGATTAGATATCAGATCTAGACATGATGAAAATAATGTGGAAAGAATTGGTAGATACCTGAATGGTTTGAGAGTTTCCATCCAAGAGGAAATTAGTATGGTCAAGTTGGAGAGTATTGAAGAGGCTTATCAATTTGCATTGAAGGCTGAGGAGAAATTGAACAAGAGACATGAGCAAAGACAAAGAGGTTGAGGTGGTAGATTCCCTAGAGGAAGAGGTAGATCTAATGGTGAAAATGGTAGATCTAAACTAGAAAAGATAAATTTGGACAAAGGCAAGACTGAGTGGAAGGGTGAAAGTTCATCTAGAGGTAGAGGCAGTAACTACCGAAGTGGTTATGGCAAAGGAAGTTTCCGAGGAACTTGTTACAATTGTGGAGAAGAAGGACATAGATATTTTGAATGTACACATGCTAGTAAGAAGGCTGGTAGTAGTAGAAATGATTTGATGCAAGAAGAATCACCGAATGAACTTGAGAAAGAAAATAACTTTATGTTAAGGAGAGCACTATGGAATGAAAGCAAAAAGGAAGATCTAGTAAGGAAAAGTTTGTTCAAGACCAGATGTAGAATTTTTGATAAAGTCTAGAACGTAATCATTGACAATGGTAGCTCAGAGAATCTAGCATCTGAGGAGATGGTCACAAAGTTGCAGTTGGAAAGGTTGGTACATCTGAAGCCCTATCAGATTTCATGGATCAAAGATGAGCATACACTCCTAGTAACTGAACAATGTTATGTGAATTTGAAGATTGGAAACTAATATGATAAGGTGTTTTGTGATATCATGCCTATGGATTGTTGTCATATTTTATTGGGTAGACCTTGGCAATATGATAGACATGCTATACATGATGGGAGATTGCATAAGTATACTATTGTGGCTGATGGAAAGAAACAAATCTTGTTACCTTTGATGGAAGAACCTGTTAGTAATGTTTGCACATCTGTGAAAGTTTGTTTGATGGAGGGAAGAAAGTTTTTTAACTCTTTGAAGAAGAATGATGTATGTTTTGTTGTGATCCCTAACAAACCGAGTAAGAAAATAGAGGATAATGTCCCTGAGGAGATTGATAAGCTACTCAATGATTATAGTGATATCATTTTTGATAATGTACATGATGGTTTTCCACCAAAAAAAAGCATTGATCATTATATGGATCTAATCCTTGGAGCTAGTTTATCGAATAAGGTACCTCATCAGTTAACACCTACCGAGAATCAGGAATTGATCTGACAGATCCAAGAGTTGCTGGAGAAAGGTTTGATTAGAGAAATTTTGAGTCCTTGTGCAATACCTATTGTATTGGCACCAAAGAAGAATGGAGAATGGAGAATGTGTACAGATTCTAGAGAAATCAATAAGATAATAGTGAAGTATAGGTTTCCTATACCGAGAATGGATGACATAATGGACAGTTTGATTGGAGCAAAGTATTTCACCAAAATTGATTTGAAAAGTGGGTATCATCATATCAGAATTAGAGAAGGTGATGAATGGAAGACTACTTTCAAGACAAAAGAAGGTTTGTATGAGTGGTTGGTTATGCCTTTTGGTTTAACTAATGCATCAAGTACTTTTATGAGGCTAATGAATGAAGTTTTGAAGAAATTCTTGGGTAAGTTTGTGATTATATATCTTGATGATATTATGATATTCAGTAAGACCAGAGAAGAACATTTGTTGCATGTTAGACAAGTTTTGCAGAGATTGAAAGAGGAAAAATTGTTGATAAATCTGAAAAAGTGTTCATTCATGAAAGAGGAGATTGTGTATTTGGGATGTGTTATTTTAGCTGATGGTTTGAAGATGGATCCTGAAAAGGTTGAAGCTATTTTGAATTGGCCTACACCTCCGAATTCTAGTGAGGTAAGATCATTTCATGGTTTGGAAAGTTTTTACCGAAAGTTCATAAGGAATTTCAATTTAATTTGTAATACTATGACTGAAACTATGAGAGGAGATAAAAGAGAATTCAAGTGGACACATGGAGTTGATAGAAGTTTTGAGACTTTGAAGCAAAAGGTTGTTGAATTACCTATTTTTGCATTACTTGATTTCAGTAAGGTATTTCAAGTAGAATGTGATGCAAGTGGAAGTGCAATTGGAGCTATGTTGAGTCAAGAAGGTAAACCTGTTGCTTTCTTTAGTGAAAAGTTGAATGATGCTAGAAGGAAATATATTGTGTATGATCAATAGTTCTATGCTATTGTTCAAGCACTAAAGAAATGGAGACATTATTTGATACCAAGTGAATTTGTGTTGTATACTAATCATAAGGCTTTAAAATATTTGGGTAGTCAAGAAAAGTTGAAACAAAGACATATGAAATGGGTTGAGTATTTGGAGAGTTACACATTTGTGATAAAGCATAAGAGTGGAGTCACTAACCGAGTTGTTGATGCATTGAGTAGAAGAAGATCTTTGATGACTGAGATGAAAATTGAAGTTCTTGGTTTTGATGAGATGAGAGATTCTTATGAGTTTGACCTTGATTTTTTTGGGCCATGGAGAAAGTGCAAAGCACCTATTCAAGATCAACAAGATACTAAATGGGATGAATATTTTATTCAGGAAGGTATGTTGTTTAAGGGTATTCAGTTGTGTATACCGAGAGGAATAATGAGAACTAATCTGATAAAGGAGAAACATAGTAGTGGTTTGGCTGGACATTTTGGTATTGATAAAACATGGAATTTGCTAAGGGAGAAGTACTATTGGCGGTAGTTGTATAAAGATGTTCAAAAAGTTGTGAAAAGTTGTGGAATTTGTCAAGTTGCAAAAGGAGTAAGTTAGAATACTGGATTGTATGTACCGATTGTTGTACCTGTGAAACCTTGGATTGACATCAGTATGGACTTTGTTCTTGGCTTACTGAAGATAGTAAGAGGTAATGATTCTATATTTGTTGTTGTGGATAGATTTTCTAAGATGACACATTTTATACCTTGTAGAAAGACATCAGATGCAGTACATGTAGCAAATCTTTTCTTGAAGGAAATTGTTAGATTTCATGGATTACCGAGGAGTATTATCTCTGACTGAGACAGTAAATTTGTTGGATACTTTTGGAAAACCCTTTGGAAGAAATTTGGCACTGAGTTGAAATATAGTTCTACATTTCACCCAAAAACCGATGGACAGACCGAAGTTGTGAGCAGAAGTTTAGGAAATCTTTTGAGATGTTTAGTTGGAGACACACTGAGTAATTGGGATTCTATGTTGGCACAAGTAGAGTTTGCATATAATAATTCAATGAATAGGAGTACTGGAAAGACACCATTTGAGATTTTGAATGGCACACAACCAAGAGGTATATCTAATTTAAGAGACATTGCTAATGAAAATAAGAGAAGTGCTAAAGGAGTAAAATTTGCTGAGTACATGAAGACATTGCATGAAGATGTGAAGCTGAAGCTGGAAGATAGTGATCAGAAATACAAAGATAGAGCTAATAAATCAATGAGACATAAAACTTTTGATGTTGGTGATGAAGTGATGGTTCATTTGAAGAAAGGTTGATTTCCTGTTGGAACATATGGGAAGCTGAAGATGAAAAAGTTTGGACCTTGCAAGATTTTAAAGAAATTTGATAGTGGAAATGCATATGAGATTGAGTTACCTGATGACATGGACATATCACCAATTTTCAACATTTCTGATTTGTATGAGTATCATGAACCTAATGAAGAAGTGATAGTGCCGATAGAGTATCCTAAGAAGCAGAATGAAGAAGTTGAACAGATTTTGAAGGAAAGAGTTGGCAAGAGTACAAGGGGAAAACAATATATGGAATATCTGGTAAAGTGGAAGAATAGACCAATGGAAGATAGTTCTTGGATTTCTCAATTTGAGTTAGATGCAGCTCAGACTAGACCTACCAAATGATTTGGAGAATCATTTCAAAATAACCCCAGGTGTATGATGCAGGAGCATCTTGGGTCCTTGGCAATCCTGTGTCACCAAAAGCATTTTGGAGTTTGTCTATGTTGCTCAATTCCTGCTTTGTCCAAGTTGGTTGGTAGTTGGTCAGTTTCCTTTGGTTACCGAGTGTGGTTAGTTATCTCCTGGGCGATCGGTTGTTTCACTAGTGCTTGGCATTTCTTGTCTGCTTCTCGGTTATCTTTGCTCACCAATGGGTTTAGTTTTAGTTCATGTTGTGGCCGACTTGTGCATTTATTTTGGGTCATGGATTTAATGGTGGAATCCATCATTGGGAAGCATGCAGCCCCATATTTGACCATTCCTTCTGTTGATTTTGGATTTGAAGGCCGACTCAATTCAGTAGACTCTTGTATAAATGTAGTTGTTTGGTTGTAGTTTGGAGGCAGTTTTTGGTAGAAGATAGAAAATAGTAATATTAGAGATTGTTGGCAGATCCTCACATGTTTGAGGACTTCTGTAAATCATTGTAATATCTGGCCCTAACCAGGAAGGCCTTATAGCCTGACATGTATCATTCTAACGACATGTATCATTCTAATTGATGAAATATATGGTTGATCTTGCTTTCTCTCTCTCACTGTTGTTGTTTATTGCTTCTGCATGTGTTGAGCAGGCTTGGATCATTAGGGTGTGCCATTTTTTGGTCCCTATTGGCCTCTTCCTTGCGTCAAAATGTCCTGAGAAAACAATAGAAAAATTCCTTCAAAAAAGCTCAAAAAACTTCACAAAAACATCAAAACTCTAAAAACATTACAAAATTCCTTTAAAATTTTCAAAAACATCAGAAAAAAATAAAACATTCATCTCTGGTGACCATGTTTGGGGTGTCTGTGATAAGGGCCTTCACTTATATTATATGTAACACATACCTTGACTCCAAACATATGAACCCTATGGTGGACCCAAAACATTTACAAAAAGATCCAAAAATTTTTGTTGAAGACAACAGAAAAAATAAAAATACCACAATAAATCTCCTATGTACATAAACCAATCCATTTGAATTAAAAAATAGGCATTGAACGATGTCATACAACAAGTTTGAGCTTCAGTAGTACTAAGTCAAAACTAGTCAATAGGTCCTCAACTACATTACCCAAATTGTCTTGTCTATCAAACCAGTCCCACAACAAAGTATTTTGTCAAAAATCATGTTGTCTTAGACGCAAGAAGGACCACTCAAAATTAGACAGAGCAGTCTTAGACGGGGTACCTTATTCTTAAAATTAGATAGCATCAGCAATACATCAAAATTCAATGTCCAAACTACTGCAAAAACACAGACACATAATCTGTAAAACCATAAACTATTGCAAAAACATAGACACATAATCAGTATAGTTGAAACTTGTTGAGTTAAGTTAGTCTTATTATGTCTTGATTTTTGCAAGTCAAATTCTTATGCATCTTTGGGATGCCCACAAGTGATTTAGAGATGTCATGATGGTTCATGACTTATTTTTCTTTGTCTACTATTTGTGGAATATTTTATGTGAAGTCTTAAAAGAGCAATCTGGGTGTCTATGATAAGAGCCTTCACATCTACATACAAAATGTACAATTACAAAATTGCAAGGGATACTTCAGTTGTGATATGTCGCACATACCTTGACTCTGAATGCTTGACCTAAATGGATCAGCCCACATTTTTTATCTGTTCAGTGTGTCTATTTTTAATGCAAGAGAATAATCATACCTAGATCATTCATATCTTGGTAGGATGGTATCCATTTTTTTATATAATAAAGTGGCTCAATGATGATAAATAAATAGCTCAATTCAGTTGGAAATCAAAAGCATGGTTATTAAAATATTAATCTCTCTATTTACTATAATTTAAGGGTTTCAATCAAGATTCATCCTCATTCTCTCCTCTCCTAACATTCTATTAGTCAATTCTAACATTCTATTGGTTAGTCAATCAATCTATCTATCAACACGATCAAATTAATTAGTCAATCATTCCATCATCATTTTTCATATACATGATTTGTCTTTGTTGAAATAAATCATTCCATCATCATTTGTCTTATATAGGATATGTCTTTCCTAAAACTAGGCACCATCATTTGTCTTATACATGATGTATCTTTCTTGAAACTAGACGTTGTTTCTTGTCTGATACAGGGTATGTCTTCCTTGAAAGTAGACATTGTCACTAGTCTTATACAGGATGGACCTTCCTAAAGCCATACGTGACTCTTATCAACAATCTCTATGTCCAATGTCGATCAAATAGTCATTATCTAATAATGTTCTTCACTTCTTACTAACTAATTCTTCTCTTTTTCCATTAAATCTAACATTCATCATCTTCTTTCAAGAGATCATTCATGCCTTTCTCACATAAACAATCTCTCAAGGGGGCATTATTTACCTCGCCATCACATTGTTCTCAATGGGGCATATTGGGACATAATTTTTATTATTCTTTGAAACAACGCATGAAAATGCATTGTATCAAAGAGGGGCAAAATGTAGACACCTGAAAATGTCCCATGCCTATAAACGACAATTTCACTAACATTCCTCTTAAATTATTAAATCATCTTTATTATTTAATTAATAGTGTCCTACTATAATCTAAATTCAAAATCATTATTTTTCTATAATTTCATAATTAAATGATTTTAAATAATTACCTTAATTATTAATTGTCCAATCAAATATTTCATCAATTATTCATCTATAGTATAATTAAATAATTAAATATTATTTAATTATATTCTATCTCATTATAATTAATTAGATAAAGTATATTATTTAATTAATATTCCCTCTTTCTAATTATTGCATTTATGTAATAATAAATCAAATCCCTCTCACACATAAATAAATTATATTTATTTAATCAAACTAATTATTCCTCTCTCATAAATAAATAAGCAATCATTTATTATAATTCCCACATGTGCAAGTAAATAAATTATTTTATTTATTTAGTAATGATCATTCTTCCAAAGCTAACTCATACTAACTTTTTGTTCCCTCATCAATTACAATCTTAACTATTTAATCAACATTGTTAATTCCTCCCTCAACAATTAGTTAACTATTCAATCTATTCCAGTCTCATATTCCACCTCTTAAATCAATAGTCCAATCAAGGCAGTCAAGTAGAGTTGAACCCCTACTCACTTTGAGTTAACTATTTCCTCTTATTAGTCAATCCCCCAATTAAGGTAGTTCAGTAGAGTTGAACTCCTACTCACTCTAAGTTCAACTCCTCAACACTCAATAAACCCATCAATCATGCATTCTTGATTGAAACCCCTAAAATTCTTATAAATAGAGAGCTAAATCTATAATTTTGGTAACCACACATGCTTTGAATTCTTATGCTGACACAATCTTGAGATCAATTCTGAGAGGCCACATTCCATGAGGAGAACAACAAGGTAAGATTTCATATGGTTTGCATATTTGTTTTGTGTTGAAATGATTTCATATTGATTATCATTTATGCTTTTTTTTTTAATCTTGCATCCTTTCTTGATATTGGGAATACTAATTGCTCTAACAATCTCTTTTTGGTTGAGATTTTCTATGTTATTGTAGGTTTTTATAGATCCTACATCACCCAAGTGTAAATTCATTTACCTCGCCATCACATTGTTCCCACTGGGGCATATCAAGGCATAATTTTTATTATTCTTTGAAACAACGTTTGAAAATGCATTGTATCAAAGAGGGGTAAAATGTAGACACCTAAAAATGTCCCATTTTTTCAAGCGACACTTTCACTAACATTCTTCACAAATTATTAAATAATTTGTATTATTTAATTAATTGTGTCCTGCTATAATCTAAATTCAAGATCATCATTTTTCTATAATTTCATAAGTAAGTGATTTTAATTAATTTCCTTAATTATTAATTGTCCAATCAAAAGTATTTAATCAATTTTTCATCTATAATATAATTAAATAATTATACATTATTTAATTATATATTATAATTAATTAATTAAAGCATAATATTTAATTAATATTCCCTCTTTCTAATAATTGTATTTATGTAATAATTAAATCAAATCCCTCTCACAATCAAATAAATTATATTTATTTAATCAAACTAATTATTCCTCTCATAAATAAATAAGAAATTATTTATTTATAACTCCCACATGTGCAAGTAAATAAATTCTTTTATTTATTTAAATCATGATTATTCTTCCAAAGATAACTCATACTAACTTTTTGTTGGCTCATCAATTACAATCTTAACTATTCAATCAACATTATTAATTCCTCCCTCAGCAATCAGTAAACTATTCAATCTATTTCAGTCTCACATTCCATCTCTTTAGTCAATCGTCCAATCAAGGTAGTCAAGCAGAGTTGAACTCCTACTCACTCTAAGTAACTCTTTCCTCTCATCAGTCAATCCCTGAATTAAGACAATCAAGATGAGTTGAACTCCTACTCACTTTGAGTCAAATCCTCAATCACACTCAATCAATCCATCAATCATGTGTTCTTGATTGAAACCCCTAAAATTCTTATAAATAGAGAGCTAAATCTCTGATTTTGGTAACCACACATGCTTTGAGTTCTTATGCTGGCATAATCTTGAGCTCAATTCTGAGAGCCCACATTCCATGAGAAGGAGAACAATAAGGGAGGATTCCATATGGCTTGCATATTCACTTTGTGTTGAAATGATTTCATATTGATTATCATTTATGCTTTTTGTTTATCTTGCATCATTTCTTGATATTGGGAATATTAATTTCTTTAACAATCTCTTTGTGGTTGAGATTTTCTATGTTATTATAGATTTTTATAGATCCTATATTACCCAATTACACATTCTTGCATCACAAATTGTTCAATGTTTAGAATTAAGTTGATAACACATTCACAAACTATGCTAACATATTAAAATGATTTTCAAAGATCCTCAATTACAATACAAATCGCATAGAGCAAGAAAAATAACCAATAATCTAAAACTCAATGCAAGACATTGTATTATTTCAATCCACATGCTAGTAATAACATCAATTCAACCAATACAACTATAGGATCCAAGCCTTCAAATATACGTCAAAGATGTATTGATATTCTTATACCAATGAGGTTACACATAAAAAAATCCTCCAAACTCAATGTAATAATAGTAACTAATTAGTTACTTACATAAATCAATAATTTATTAGCCAATTATAATATTTTCTTATTCATTTACTAACACCCAAAACATAGTCTAACCATCAAAATACATTTTCAAGGTATTGTAATCCATTAAATGTTAGCAAATAGGTCACTATACCATACCACATTTAAATCTAGGACTCTATCTTGACAAACTACTAAATGTAATTATAACCTACATCCCAATCCACATCTGACTACATCTTAAATTACACTTTAAATCCAAATAAAAACAAACATAACACATATTAGTGAGATCTTGCATTCTATTTAACACGAAAGTTCCAGATTAATAATAATTTACAACAATTATAAATCAACATCTACCCCCTAGATTTCTAGAAGCCTTGAGAGATAAACTAATGAATTGGAATACAATTGAACCAAAGAAATATATGCTACAATAAATACTCTAATCGAATTACCATATTAATAAAAGCCAAAATAATTGCACATAAAGTTTATCAATTATTACAAGATCTTAGTTAAGGAAACCATCCACTATTGGCAAGCTGACTATTAGGTTGAGAATAAGAACACACTACTAAAGAGGTTCCTATGCAACCAACAACATGACAATCCATGCCACAAAATGCATCAATAGCATAAAAAATGACATTAATAGATCAATAGCATCAAAATGACATTAATAGCATCAAATTGACATCAATAGCATCAAAATTGGCAAACACATCAATAGCATTAAAAAATTGGCAAATACATTAATAGCATCAAAATCACACCAATATCATCAAAATGACAATAATGGTATCAAAAATTAGGAAACACATCAATAGGATCAAAATAGAATAAATAGCATCTTAAAAACATCCTCAAGACTGAGGTATTGCATGCACCAAGAAGATTTTATAATATAAATATCACTAAGTAAACTATGAATATTTATGCCCAAGTGGGTATAGGATTGACAAATTCAAGGTAACAAATATGGAATTTGAATTCGTAAGGGGATCTACTAAAGAGGTAATTCCCCTGACAATACAACATCCACGAAGAAATGATAATAGGAAAAAATACACGCCCCCACATACACTGTTATAAAGGACATGGATTCTAACTCAGACACAACTCGATATAAAAACAAGTTCCACTATAATCAAAATGGAGTTACAAAAGAGCCAAATACATGTCAAAAAAAATGATCTAATTAATTATTCTAGTGCAGGCCAAGTATCAATAATATGGTTAGTGGAATAAATCACCTATTTCTATTAATGCCACTTGAGCACATGAAACAACATCCAATACTCCATTAATAAAGAAGCACATACCAATAAATCCACTCAAACATAGTTTAAAAACAATGAATATGCAGCCCAACCAATAATGTTTACTGTTATAATCCTAATTGCAACATCAAAACATCATAAAGTTTGAAGGAAAATGAGATTAGCAAGCAGATTGGAAGGAGGAGACTCCATGACTTAAACTAAGCCATATAACATAAAATAGTTATACCTCTAAAGTAGTTATCACAATAAAAAAATATTCACAACAATGAGTGTCTACAATGGAAGAGATATAACTTAACACCAAAAAGGAAAGAAAGACAAATAACGTCTCCAAATGGAGGTGCAAGTTTATCATAAATAATAACTAATGATGCCTAACTTCCAGCTACCAAAAAACATAAATATAAATAACCTAGCAATTATCATGCCATACACAACAAGGAATAAACTAAACAAAAATCATAACTACCAAATTCTGGTTTAACTACAGCTAACATTCACAAGAAAATCTAAAGATCATATAGAACAAGGGCACTCAAATAAAAATGATTAGTGTATAATATTGATGCCAAATTGAAGGTATACAACTGCCAAACAACGCATCAACTCCCTTCTTAACAAAGCTTGAAGAAAGGTTGTAAAAAAAGGTAGGGAAAAGGAATTTGAAAGCATGAAAGAGGAACACAATAATGTAAAAACCAAATCTTCATACCTCATCTACAAAAATCATCTAGAGGAAAAATATAAATACATATTATAGTCTTATTCCCAGTTGATAAAGAAACCCAAAATCTAGGCTCTAAGAAACCACCATCGTCATTCCCAAAAATTTAGTCTCAAGCAAATCTTACACCCAAATTCATCAAAAAGTGAACACAGCGTGAAACCTCAACCGTCTTTCTTCCACCAAAACCAAATTCCATCCCCCCTAAAAAGAAAAAACTCAAAGCCCATAAAAAGATCTACCAAGCAACTCCTAGATACCACAAATAGTTATTATTGGAAAAATCATTCAATACATGAAAACTCCATAAATACCCACACTTCATTTCATTTAGTTCTTGTTAAAAAATGGAAGAGGCACATAAATCCACCTAGAATTAATATCAATAATCATTTAATACAATAATAATGAAATAACATGGGTCGTTAATAATTAATATTTAATATTTGATACTATATATATATTAGCTCAAAACCAATACATAACCTTTATTAAAATATCTTGGTATTAATCTGAATATCATCTTTGAACAATAATTACTTTATATTGAATTATCATTAAAAATAATAACTAATCACAAAAAAGATGACAAATACACAAGAATCAAAACACAAACCCAAGGAAGGGTATTACATCCTCCCCTCACAAACTTGACTTATTCTTGGAAGTTGGATAGCACATGTTGTCTATATTCAAATGGTAGTAATGATAATATTAAATAACCTAGATAATTAAACAATGTGCCAAGATGCAAATGATCTAACAAGTCATTACGAAGACCCAAGATCGAATAACACCAAGACCAAGATAAGCATCTCAAACACCACTAGCTTGGCATAAATGCAATGATCAAAAGATGTCATGCAAATAAAAGAATAAATAACTTCCTCACATAGAAAGCATACACATGGATCAAGAAGGATTTAGTAATGTCTATCTAACAACCCAAATCAATGACACAATTCATAATCACCTTGGCATAGGATGATGGATGGGGCAATGTCAGAAAAGATTGAGCCATATGCTATCTCCATTGACAACTTCCATCAAGTTTGTATGGAAAAATCAATTTAGATGATTCAAGGGAGTCAATGAATAGTACCCACAAATCTGTAGCATAAATATGAATTATATACATATATAAATATATCATAGAAAATAATGACAGGTAATGAAGGGGATCAAGACATTATGTGGACCTTATGAGTAACTACAACTTTGTCCCTTTTCATACAAACACATCAAATAGAATCAACATAGAGTAATAACATAAACATAGTAGTGAATAAAATGTTAGTGGGGTTAGTACATAAAAAAATCATAATATATAATAATCAACAACTTATAGCCATAATAGACATAAATATTGATCTCGCAGTACCAAATGTCATCAGATTTTGGTAGAAATGCATATATACTACAAACATAACCACAAGGTATCCATGTCATTATAAGTGTACAAAGACAAACCTCATGAGTAATCTAGGAATGGATCACCAACATGTCAACACATACTCGCACATATCAACCAATCTTAGGTCTTGAACACAAAGTTGGATACATAAGTTGGCATTCAAACTATTAATGAGATGGAAAGAACAAAAAAAAATCTCACGACTAATTTCCAAAACATAATAAGGATAAATTATACAACATCATGACCCATAAAATAACATCACATAGACAAACTAAAACATTCTTCCCACACATAATTAACTATTTAATTTTTATGTTCGCAATTTAAACAATATCTTTGTTAGACGTAATTCAAGGATTTGGAAGAAGGAAATTCTATAGTAACTTTATTATACACATGTAATAGAAATCATAATATATATATTAGAATCCATAAGGGCTCTCAAATATGTGAAGACCATTTGACAACTAATACCCCTAGAATCTACCACACATAAGAAATACTTGATTCTCATATATATACTTTGCAAAGAGCACCTAGGTAAATAACATAGTCAATATATATCTAGATAGAATAGTTTCAAAGTTAATATTTTCTAACAATCATCAATACATAACAAAAATAGTTCACCTTCAATCAAATATTCAGTTACTATGCACAACATGATGATATAAAATGAAATTAAACATGGAGTCAAGGGTAAAGAAGATACATCCAGTGATTTACTAGCACATAGAATCATGAGTTAGTCATACTAAGGAAAAGAAAGAATGAAAATACACATCAAGAAAATATAGTGCACACAAAAATCCAAGAGTTCCTAGTGTAAAAACATGAGCTCTAATACTATATGTAATGCCCCACTAGGGAACCCAGGAGAAAATAGCTGAAAACATGTTACTAGGTTATATAATAATTTTTTTCTTATGAGTTTACAAAGAAACAATAAATAAAAATGCAAAATCAATATAACATAAGCAATTACATACTCATAAAAGTAACTCAATCTCTAATTACAAATTCCAAGGGTTCCATGACATAGAATTACATAAGTTTAATTAATCTACTAAGTATAATAAACAATATACAATCTCCACATAATACAAATGAATAACAAGTACATCATCATATAAATGAAACATAGGTACAACTAATGCATCATAGGATACATAAAAAATCATCATCCACTACATAAGTCACAAGGTCTATAATAAAAAATTATACATAAAGTACATATACAACATCATGAAAGATCTCACATTTGATACATTGATATAATATACAAATATAAACATCATAAGATAGATATGAACAAGCCTCTATTGAAGAATAAGAAGAAGGTAACATTAACAAGGATAATCCAACACCATCATGAACATCATAATATCAATGGTAAAAGAATTACTACCACTTGGTCTTGTGGAACCAAAGGTCCACTCTCACCATGCTGAGGAGATAACAACAGACCCCACTCGGATATCAAACACAAAATCAACCACAATAACAAGACTAAGAAAGGGATCCTGAAAGCTCTCTATCTCAAAAGGTACAATAGAATTGCAAAGGTACACATACTAATCTAGAGGCAATCGACACATGTAGGAAACCTGAGATGCATAAAGAGAAGTGTTACCACATGAGTCAACTCTAGTGTTACCTTGGCAGTCTCTTTGGACCCCGACCCCCCAGTAAATCTTTGCGATATCAGTAACCTCTCATATAGACAAGGATACCAACTATGCCTCATCCAATCCACATAGACAACCAGCATCTTCTCACAAACCATCCTATCATATACTAGTGCTCAAGGCATGGGTGAGGAACACACACATCTTATTAATGTATCTCTCCTAATAAATTTTATTAAGTTGCCACTTATTAATTCAATGTACAATGAATTACCTTGATAGCCTCTTAGGGCCCTAATTCCCATTACAAGCCACTCCCCATCTATACACTTAGTTAACCTACCTAGGCTCATAAATCATAAATAAATCTCATAAGTCACATTAAACTAGAATGATCAAATCTCAGTTCCACAAATCATAAGGAACAACAACTAGCTCTCAAAATCATAACATTAAAATGATAATAATGATCCTCAAATCAGTGCCTTAGTACAATAGGAACACACACTGGTCCTCAAAACATAACATCATAAATCCATACTAGTCCTCCAACCAAAACATCATAAAAACATACTCTCTCAAAAAGTTCACAAAATAATGAAGTTAAGAAATCTGGTTGGGAAAAATAATCGCAACCAAGTCAACATCATAAAATACTAAAAATAAATATGTCACATAGACAAAAAAAATACATAGACATCAACATAAAAACCAATCCCAAGCCTCTGATAACAATTCCTATTAGCCAACTTAATGCTACCCATACCAATAATCATACACAACAACCAAAAACTCCAATAATAAATACATCAACATTTAAACTCCCATCAAATAAAATTATATATATATATATATATATATATATATATATATATATATATATATATATATATATATATATATATATATATATATATATATATATATATATATATATATATATATATATATATATATATATATGGGTAAGTGCACAAAGATGGGGGACCAAAAAGGGGGTATAAGTTGCCACTTTTTTCCTAAAAATCAACAAACTCTGAACTTCAACAAGAAATTGAAGATAGTTAGACTCAAAATTTTGAGATGTGACAAAAACAAGAGTTGTAATACTCTGAATCTAGTTCCTAAACTACTAACTTATTTAAAAACGGTGTAGATTAAGGCCCTCAAAAAGGGGGAGCACAAAAAGTGGTCATGTTTTTTGTCCAAAAACATAACATAGCGTCTGGTGTGCTCCCCCTAAAATGTTAACTTTTTTTTTGAATTTTTTAATCACTTTAGTGAGAAGTTAGCTAACACCATGTAGTTTATCTCAGATTTTTTTGGTAATTTTTTTATGAACGTATAGTTTTTTTATGAATTTACGAAGTGCACACATCCTAAAAACATGAAATTTTTGTGTGCTCCCCCTAGAAAATCATTTAAAACTAATCAAAAATTAAATTTTCTTTTTTTTAAAGTGTGTAGAATGGAGTCTAGTTTCTAAAAATGTAACTTATTGCAAAATTTGATGAACGAGCCAAAATCTATGCCCAAAATACTGCATGTTGGTTTTTTACAAAAACAGACATACACAAAAGAAATTAGAGTTGAAAAACTTAACATAATCAAACTTCAAAATAAATTATATGCTTAGATAGCTAACAGAGAGATCTACAATATCACGTTGTCTGATTTTTGCATTCTTGAGCCATGAGTAAACCTGACGAGGAGCACACAAAAAAAGATGTCATTTTTTTGTATGTCTGCTGGAAAACACATCTCAGGCCTACTTCAATCGTCCAAGCCTTTGGGTTGGATCTCCAAGGCAAATCCAAGCCTCAGGATTGGTAAATTCAAATCCTTTAAAAAGCACGCACGCCCTATGTAAATTTATGAGATTTACATAGTGATGAGAAATATTCAAAGTGGGAGGAAGAGAG
>BSBK01002267.1:2500-125000 GCA_027943335.1 Chamaecyparis obtusa
ATAGACAAGAGAAATATCACCCATAAAGATCAAGAATGGCTGCACTTGAGTAGGTGTTAGACACACTCAAAGAAGGTGTTGAATTTAGAAAGAAAGGCTTCTCATGTGCAGTATTGAAGGAGGCATTAGAGACACTCAGAGGAGATGTAGAATTTTAGAGTAAATGTGTCTCATTGTGTAGGGGAGGTGGGAAAAATCATGTTGTGTAAACAACTTTAGGTTTTATGTTCAGGAGATCTATTGATGTAGTCAAATCAATGTTTCTTGAGAATGCTAGGCGGATTGGTGAAGGTGCTTCATCAAAGTCTCCATAGGGTTGGGTTTAAAACCCTTTCAACTTCCACTCTTGTTTGGATTAATGTAATAAGGAGGAGGGAGGCCGATATGTTGGAGTATTACATTAGTTTAGGTTTATATTTAAGTTATTATTTTAGGTGAATAAATAATAAATTATCTTAATATCAGTTTGTGGGAAGTTACAATCTCATAGGTGGTTATACATACAAATAATGGTTTATAAATCCAATGCTAGTCAATGTAAATGTAGCTTTTTGAAATAGAAGATTTCATATTCTAGGCTAGTTTTCTATTCTTCTCTGTTAGATTTAAGCTTTCTAATAAATTTGAAATAAGGTGCATGTAGATATATAGTATTGAAACGATAAATTTTAAAATTTGGTACTTTCAAAATTCAATGTCTATAATTCTTCTAAGGACCATTTTGTTTAAAAACATCTGATACAAATTCATTGTCCATGACTAGTGTTGAGATCTCCTAGATTAGTTCTATATTAAATTGTTTTATAACTCTAAGAGAATATTAAAAAAAGAAATACAAAAGCATTTAGGTGGCCTCTATGTAGATTATGAAAATTTAAGTTTTTTTCTCTTTGAATGACACAGGGTAGGGATAGAGGATCCAATAATGGATAGTTCAAGCCTACATTACAAGTTATAACAACAACATGCACAATGGAATTCAACCGTATAATGTTTCAAAACTAAATCTCATTCAACATGCCCTACTCTAAGGCCTTCCAGGTTTTGGCCTATTACAATAAAATAACACAGTATCAGCAAGATCTCACAAGATCCAAGGAACCACCAACTAGTTCAGATCTGCAACAGGCAACCTTTGATAGGAACAACCACCATAAGATCTAAATTTGTACTCACACTTCCAAGCAACCCCCTTGTTGTCCTAAGCCCGCAGGCCACTAGTTTTGCTACAAAGTCACAGATTCGCAAAACTACTTCTACTCTACTCTTCCTGATGATCTAAGGATCATCTACTACTCAACTCACTACTAAACATCTACCAAAGCTCTCAATATATAGTCAGCTAAGCCACAAGTCAGCCAGTCAAGCTTTAATTACAATATAGGTCCAGTCTAAGGAAAGAAACCAAAACTAATGAGAGAATGATAAAAACATAATGTGCCTTTGAATTTAGGTCCTCAGATGACCCAAGAACATGCCTTTAACTATGCAAGTCCCCATTTGATCACACAAAATCGCGCAAGAAGAAACCCTCCACTTTTCGTGTGAAAACTGCCAAAAAATAGGTCCCTGAGGAAAACGGGCATAACTTTTTACTCATAATGAATTAGGACTTGCGCCCTTGGGAAATGATAGTACTTTTGGTCCTCTTTAAGGCCCTAAGAGTGCAAAGGCTAATTCATTAAAGATCAACAATGCCACATCCTGCAATTAGCTCCAAAACTGCAAGAAAATACTGCTCCGACGGCAAGGAAAACAACTCTAACTTTGAAATAGTTCATCAAATATCTCCCAAACCATGCCACCTCAAGAAGCTCTGATCTTAGACATATCTTCCACATAGATAAAGGAACAAACTTCTTTCAGCGCACATTCCAAAGATCTCCATAGATCATCGCAACACAGAAACTTAGAAAACTACTAAAAACAAAGTATTGCATCCCTCTGCCAGGGAATTCCTCCAAGACTAAGAAAGATCTTCAGGAACCCAAAATGCTCCTGCATCATTCAAAATAGATGTTTAATGATTTCTCCTAGTTTGACCATATGATTTAGTGACACATTAAATATTTATAAATAATAAAATATAAATATAAACTATGCATATATGTACCTAGTTAGTATTATAAAATTAAGGCACAACTATTGTAAGAACTTTAAGATTCAAACTTGAAAAACTCACAATTGAGATTTAGTCTGAACTATTTAAAATTGATAAAGTGACAAATTAAATTTTGATAGAGATTTGATATCTTGAAATACACAACAAATACATGAAAATAAAGTAACAAATTAAACTTTGATAAAAATGTAATATCATAAAATAGAAAACAAATATCTAAAAGTAAACAAAAATATCTTCAAACCCATACATATTTAAGTAATAAACTAAAGTTAAAATGACATTATGAACTTAAAAGCTCAATTTAAAATAAACAGAACAATACGATGAAAGTTAAAATGGCGTTATGAACTTTGAAATTAAATATGAACTCTCTATGACGAATGCCTCCATAAATTGAGCACTAATCAGCTCTAACCAGTGCACGTAAACCATATGGATCCCATTCAACCACCCCATGATAGGACACCTTGCCACCGCGCAATCAATCAACGGACATGATTCTCTCACCACACAACCTTCCTTTCCTCGCCGTTTAATATGGCCGCTCCACTCCTCAACAATCAACCATTCAATAAAAAAATCTTTAAACGCCACCTCTCTGAAACAAAAATATAATAATAATCTCAGCACTTGGTTTGGATACGATCAAACCCACTAATGAGATTCTTCTCAGCTTTTATATAAGCTTAGATACCCACTGATATATGCAAGAATTAACTCCTCTGGGTTCTTAGAAGATCTTAAGCAAGGCAATGGCAATGGCAATGGAGGGAAGTTATAAATGGAAATCAATTTACTTCGCGTTGGCTGTAATTTGCATGGTGGCGGCGGGGATGAGCGGCAAGGCGGATGGCGCAATATCATGCTCAACTGTGGTGTCTGATCTAATTCCGTGCCTTTCCTACGTTTCAGGAAACAGTGCCCAGCCCACGAAGGGATGCTGTAATGGCCTTAAAACTCTCAACACCGCCGCCAAAACAACAGCCGATAAGCAAGACATGTGCAACTGCATAAAGTCGGCGGCGTCTTCCTACAGCAATTACTACGATAAGGCCAGCAAGTTGCCCGGTCTCTGTGGGGTTGACCTCGGCTTTGCTATGACACCCTCGCTTGACTGTAGCACGTAATTTCTCGATTCCTTCGTTTTTTATTTTGTCTTTTTTTCTTGGCCAGGTTTAATTTCATAATGGTTAAGTGGTTTTTTTGTTTTGATTTACAGGATCCGTTGAGATCGATCTGCTCGTTGCAGGACTGGCAGCTTCGTATTGCAGTATATGCTGAAGTTGTAAGAAACCTCAATGAGCATTGAGGGTTAAATAAAATTTAAATATAGCGCTTCATCAGCGATGGGTAGTAAATAATACCATTGCTTAGTCTTCTGTTTACGCGCATATAACTATTGTATAGATGGTGTGGGCTCCTCCACGTAATATATTGAATAATCTGCACCTTAAGCTATTTTAACAAAATTGTGTTTGTGCTAGACTGGTGATGATGATTGCATTTTAGACCAAAATTGTTTGTTCTAGACTGATGATGATGATTAGTTTGGAGTGAAATGGGAGTGGGATAAATAGAGAAACCCTAATGATCAACTAAAATCATATTAGTTTTTTTTTGGTAGAATCATTTATTAATTTATTTTTTAAAAGTTCTTAAGTAGATTCATTTATTAATGTGTTTTTTTACATTGTGTTGGTTAAATTAAAATAAATACAATGGCTATTGTCACCATTAACAAACAAGTCAGCTCGAATGTTTGAAAATTAGCTTAAAGAAGGAGATATTCTAATTAGATATTTTATTCTATATTTCCATTATTTGTACACTCATATTCACAAGAGTTATGGTTCTTACATTATAGGGAAGCACTTCCTAATTATATGAGTTGCTTTAAGAGGTCAAACATATAGATAATGTATGTTAGTTATTTTGTAATCTAAATCAAATTATAAAATCAAATTGTAATAGAAACTAAAACAATTGAATATTTAAATTATTTAATATAAATCAAAATATTATTATATATAAAAAATACTTTATAATCAAATATGAATGTAAAACATTAAATAAAATAGGGAAATGCATCATACGTTATTATCATATAAATTTACAAAAAGTAGAAAATAAAATAGGGAAAACACACCAAAAAATCTAAGGGTGTATATTATTTCAACCTATTGCATATGTATGTGTCATTTTCCATCATCGATTTTTAAAAGTAGGTCATCCATTTGAGATAGGAACACCTTCAATCTAATGAGAAATTTCTTAAGATTGACATTTTAAAAATTTTTGATAAAAACTTAATCATGAATTCCTTAGAAATTCAACAAAAAGTAATCCTTTGTTTTTGGTACAATATCATGGATTCTAATTTTAAATATAACTTATAAACAACATGATCAATCTTCTTATCTCTAACCTTTACATCCAAAACAAATGGAACACTAAGGGTTTTTGATAGTTCTAGAGAATGCAAGTTATTAGTTGTGCTCAACTTTTATATTTATGGGAGGAAAAATTATTTGTATGAAATACTAAAGTATTTATATATATTGATATGACAATAGTTATTCACATAAAAATAGTATTTTTTTAAGTATGACAATAAAGACTTGTTTAAATAATCACCTTATTTTATAAGTGACACACTTATAGAGGATATTTGTGACATTTTATTTGAAACAAAAAACATTTATCTCACTTTGTGTGTGTGTGTGTGTGTGTGTGTGTGTGCATCAATAACGATCACATACAATACACCATATATATTCATAAGTTCTTCTATGTTGAAAGTTTGGGTCTATCTCGACCAACATTTGTTTGTTTATTTATTTCAATATTTATGAACTCATTATTTGACAAAATATTGTATAAATTAGTGGTAAAACTAAATATTATAATAAAAAGTACTACAAAAATACTTGAACCCTACACACCTACTAGAGCCTCTCACTTATGCTTTTTCAATAGTCAGGTTTGATTGATTGGTGGAATCAAACTTCCTGACATTCAATTTTACTCTTTCTTATATGTATATCCTACAATAGTCAAGTTGGATTCATTATCGTATAACATGATGCCATGTATGACCCAATATTTTGGTTTAGCTGGACTTTTTGGTAGTGTTGTTGATTCATCATTGGATGGTTAATGATCCTCTTTAGTGTTGTAGATATTGGAGGATGCCTTGGATCTTATTTTTTAGAAGGGTCTTTTGTATTTGGTTGTTAAATATTAGCAGATGGTTATCTTCATGGAAATTGGAGATATTAACATCTTAAGGACTCAAGGGGTGAGAGAGTTGGGAATAAGATATCTAATTTGATAACCCATAAGAGATCTTATACAATGCAATGTTGGACGGTTACTAACTGTCATGTAGTTGGATAGTTACATGTATTACGCCAACATTCCCCCCCTTAATACATTGATCCTAAACATATCAAAAAAACTATTTTCCCTAGGAATCCCCCCCTCAAGGCTTACATAACAAAACATGCCGATTACATAATATGAATACATATATTGAGAAAATCTTCTTTTTGAAGTTGCAAATCCTGAAACATGAAAGGCTCCATCAAGCTATCTTGTGACCCTTAGAAAGGTGTAGCTTCAAGTTGTGTTCTTAAGCTCCCAGTCCTAAACTCTTGAATCATAGTCTTGAATTATTCAACAATGATCCCTAAGAGATGCGATAGATCTAGATGGTGACTGCGAAAGGGTATACTTCTCGATCATATACTCTGAAGTTCACTTGACAACAATCCATATTGAGCGCACTACCAAATCTTAAACCTGTCTCCAAAATGAGTCTTCACAAGACATACATTCTTCAAATTTGTCAGCATTAGAAAGAAAAACAAAAAAAGAAAGCCAAAAATGCCTCTCGTGCAAAACACCATCTCAAAGCGAGAAGCTAACCTGAGATGATAGAAATTACTCCATCCTCTGATGCCGCCAACCTCCAGATATGTAGGTTACATTTTACCCTCCAAAAATAGCACTAGAAGATGAAATACAACCCTTGAGAGCCCAATTAAAACACTTATGCAAAAGTTCTCTACCAAGGTCATCATGAACATCCTTAATCACATTGAATGTTGTCCCCATGACAATGATACGAACTTCAATCCTAGCTAGAATTATTTTCACATCTTGTATCTCCATAACACATTTGAATCAGATTTTAATATGAAAAGGCCCTCTTATAATACCTTGTTTTCTCTTATGACTCGAAGACTTCACAACAGTCAACAAAATATAAACTCTCAAATACTCTTATCTTCGAGAAACCCTAAATATGCCGATTAAACTCAAATGAAAATATGCCCTTGGAGCCTCATTGCAATCACTCTCGAAATAGCCTTTTAGCAAATTTGAAAGAGACTTTTGTAACAACCTGTAACTTAATGCCTTGTCCCCGCTGCCTTCAGTAAACAACTCAAAAACAATTCACTCAATCTGTTGTTCATATTTCACATTTCTCAGCATACATATCTCCAGCGTCACCTTTCCACGCTCACCGCACCAAATGCAGAAGATAACGATCTTAATGGTCTTCGGAGCCTGTGCCCATCGCTCCACCAGCAAGAAATAGTTAAAACTGCGTGTGCAAAAAATGGTGATTACAGATTACAGCATGTGTGCTCCAGTCTTCCACAAGTGCGTTCTACCGTAACCGATTACTGCGTTGCATGTCTTAGGATCTCCCTTGGATCGAGATCAATTCCCTACACATTGAATAGGATATGACGACCAACGCCTGGCTTTCGAGATGATATTTAATATCATTCTACGGCTCCCATCACAAATAACATGGAAATGATTGTCAATGCATGAACTGTCGCAAGTGGATATTCTTGGAAATGACTGTCAATGCATGAACTGTCAACTGTCAGCCTCCTCTATGCGGGCATAGTTAGTTTCACTAACTTCCCACTACTGTTGTTCACTCCGATCTGCCAGCGTGATCAAAGGCAACTAATCCAACAACAACTCCATTGTCAGTTTCAATCCATTTGCTTGTTCTTATACGAAATGATAGAATCAGGAATATGATATCTAATTCGATAACCCATAAGAGATCTTTACAATGCAATGCTGGACGGTTACTAACTATCATGTAGTTGGATAGTTACATGTATTACTCCAACAAGGGGTCCCTAGTAGAGTTGTAGTTTACACTTTCGTTTGACATATTATCCTTGTTTAATAAGATATTTATTATTATTATCTCATGATGCACTCTTGATTCTAGATTTAAGTTTTATTATGATATAATTATTTGATATGTTCATGTGGAGCATTTTATCTTCAAGGAGCTTATGGTTAGATCATGTTGTTATGTTTATGTTCCTAATTTTTTAGTTGGATCTTTGGCAATGATCTTGTTTCTATCTATTTTTATTGAGTAGATGATTACTTGTTTGATAATTCATGATTGTGTTGTGCAGCATTTTAAGTCTAGCATGGATTTATTAGTTTCAAGTGCTCATGGATGCTTGAAGAGTTCGATGATGCTAATATTCTATTGTGATTAGAAATATGTGTTGAGATGGTTGATGGGTTCATCCAGAGACCAAGGAGTGTTCATCTAGTAAGGATTGAGAGAAGAGTATTCTTAGATGAGTCTTAGAGACTATATCTTGATGAGAATTCTCATTCCTAACTCTTGGTGTACTCACAAATAGACAACTTAAGAGGTACTACCCATTTTTCATTTAAAGTGCATAATGTTTGATGTTTTCTTTCATGGATATGAATCTTTAGCTATAGAGATTTTAGTTCTAGAGGATTAAATTTCAGAGATGTTGGGCATTGGTTATCATCTTGTGTATGTAAATTGTTATTATGATATCATTATGATCAAGTTTAGAAAATGGTTTATTGGGAATATTCCTTGGATTAAAAATGGCATTTTTATTTTAATTTTCTTAGGTATGACAAGCTTACATTCATGTTGACTATGTCATATATAAGTTGGTTTCCTCAAGGGGACTGAACATTTTTGGGTCTTGTTATGTATTTTTGTTTGGGGTTCTATGGAGGAGATTATAATTGACACAATTTTCATTTATAGGTATATGAAGAAGGACATGATATATGTTTTTATTTGTATTGTTCCTATTTTGGTCTTGACTATCTTCTTTAATATTTGGTTTCACTTACATTGGATTTCAGATTGACTAGAAACATGTATTTACTTGTTTGTGTTCATGTGTTGTCATGTGAGAGATGGCATAAAGGTTCCCTTATCTCTTTATTTTGTTGGTTGTAGAGAACATGGAAGAGTATTGGAGAATTTTTGTTACCTTTGTATTTATAGGTTATTGGTTCAATTTTTTTCACTTTTCATTATATGGCTTCCTCCATGAGTTTCATGATCATATGATTTTAGAGGATAGTGACATATTGTGCGAGACTTTGTAGCTTGTGGGTTACATTGTGGAGCATTGTTTTGTTCCTTGAAACTATATGGTTATGGTTACATTATATATTTTATGTTATGTTCTTTAGTATATTCATTTCAAATTTGACATTAACTATACAATAAGATTTTTACATGTTTATGTGGTACGTATTACACTTGGAGATTTTGATTACATGTTAGAGGTTGTATCTATTTATGCTATGGGATTCACACAATATATATTTTTCACACCATTCAGGCATGGATAGATCGATGTGTTTGCACTTGTTGTGGGTGCTATTTCAGCTATGGGTATTGATTCTTGATAGCCACTCATAGTTTTTGTTCCCTTTGTATTAAGTTTGTGTGTTTGGTATATTGGTTGAGATAGGATTGGTGATTCATTTGTGATAGGTTGTGTGGTTTCTCATTGGATGGCCTCTTATGGATGCATAATGGAAATAACATGATGGAGGGTGAGAGCATTTATGTATGATATGGTGGTCACTGTATTTTTGTTGCGAGTGTCTTGCTGGAGAATTTTGATTTGTGATGGTACATGTGGCTAGAGGGATTTTCCATAGTTTATATTTGTTACTACTTATTTACCCTTGTGTAATATATATAACAACTAGTAAAATTGAAGGAGAAAAAGGTGTTGCACACCTTGCATAATAATGTTCCTTATTTTAGTATTTTATTTATTATAAAATGTTGCACTTAGGAGCACCTAAATGGATGTGCAACACAAAGAATCTTTTAGAATATATTGGGGTTTCTTGATGTTATATTACAATATTTTAAAAATATTATATCAATATAAATATTTAATATTAGGAAAAAAAATTAATAGAGGACCCAATATTAAGGTGGGGCCAAGGGGTTAGATAGCACATAGTTTATGTAATACAACTTAGTGGTTTTGTGTGAGCTTATTTCTATAAAATTAATCAAAAGGATATTTTTTGTTACTAGATAGGCTTATCAAATGTGGAGGTTGGAAGCATGGCATGGGATATGTATTTACTTTCTTCTTCACAAGGAGTGTTTTTTGATGTCCAATACTTTGAAGGATTTCATGCATGTATTGTATCACTACATTGTTAAATCATGCATGGATGACGGATGCTTTTGGAGAATGGATTTTTCCGTAATGATGATTTTCCTTACGTATACCTCGTGTCACAATTTTGTGAGTGGTTGTCTATTGTCTTGCATGTGGACTCTAAGAACTTATTTGATAAATTTAAGATATGGGTTATGTGAAAATTATCATATGTTTGGCTGCAAGTTTAATTACAATTACTCTATGCTTGACACCTTTGGCATACGGTTTCATTTAAGCCTTAATAAGGCCAAGATCTTTGTTATTCTCTATTCTTCTTTAGAAAATTTTTCCCACAATTTTTACCACATACATAATTTATTCCATTCAAAATTGCAACTTGTGACTGGACTAAACTATTATTTGATGCCATCTGAGTTTAGATATAATATGATTGTAATATTTAAAGGCAATGAATGGGAACATTCTATCCCCTTTCAAAACAATATTTTAACTCTTTCACAATTGACATGGTTCTTGTTGAATATATCCACTTTGATACCAATTTGAACCTATAGTAAGGAAATTAAAACATAAAAATGATCAAACAAGAATGATTAGTATACAATAAAATAGATTTCTATTGCAATACTAAACTTTATTTATCTTAGTACATTGCATGACTCTAATGAAATCTTTAGATGTCTGCAAGGTAGATGAGGTTAAAGATTACTTAACTAAGATGTGACTGGACTAAACTATTATTTGATGCCATCTTAGTTTAGATATAATATGATTGTAATATTGAAAGGAAATGAATGGGAACAATCTATCCCCTTTCAAAACAATATTTTAACTCTTTCACAATCGACATGGTTCTCATTGAATCTATCCACTTTGATACCAATTTGAACCCGTAGTAGAGAAGTTAAAACATAAAAAAGATCAAACAAGAATGATTAGTATACAATAAAATAGATTTCTATTGCAATACTAAACTTTATTTATCTTAGTACAATGCATGACTATAATGAAATCTTTAAATATCTGCAAGGGAAGATGAGGTTAAAGATTACTTAACTAAGAATCATAATTAGAAACTCTCAAATTGGAAATAATAAATTTAAAAGCCAAAATACTCTAATATTAAAAAGGAGTTTATTAGATGATTTGTTTGTACACTCTCTAATTCTACAAAATAATATTATTTACCACAAGAGTTAACCTTTCATTAACTATCATATTTGAAATCTCTTTCGAAAGAGTTATCAAATGAAATGCGATGCATCTATGTGCCTGTAAAACTATAAAAGTAGGGTGTACCCTGTAACACATATTCATATACTCTAATAGATCGTAAAAGAATAGTCTCCATGATGTGTTGAGTCTCGTTGTCAACAAATATATTATAATGCTATAAAGAATCTGTAATATTTTCTATAAAGTGATAGTAATTTATGAAGGGCCTGTTAAATCAGCCATCAAATTCTACAAGATTGTTTTAGCTCAAAAATCGCATGCTTTTAAACATTAGACTTCAAGCTTTCCTCTTAATCTTCTGGACATCAGTTTAATCTTTAACTCGGCGAAATTTATTATGGACTCCAAAATTTCTGTTCTGCGTTACATCAACCAGCAGTAGTATCATTAGATTGAAGAATACCATTAAAACAGAAAATCACCTTTCTCAGAAGTATGATTAAAGCAGAGCGAGCTGGCATCACGATTTGAGATCGAAACCAACCCTCCCCATCTTCATAATAGAGATAATGATTGTCAGCAAAAACCCACTCACCTACAATCTTTGCAGTTAATGCTACTGCCCCTTTCTGCATCCATGGCATCTGTCTTTACTCTCTCCCTCCATCTATAAATACTGCAAAGTTGCCTTCGATACCTACACAGCTGAAGTAAGCTATTGTGGAGATTAAGGATGGCAAGAGGAATGAAGAGCGTGTGGGAATTCGTGTATGTTATGTTAGCAGTGATGGCGATGATTAGCGCAGGAGAATACGCTGCCGTATCCTGTATGACAGTGGCTTCTGATATACTCCCGTGTACGCCCTTTATTTCATGGGCCGAGGCTGAGCCGGCCAAGGCATGCTGCAATGGCATTAGGAGTCTCAATTCCGCCGCCAAGACAAGTGAGGACAGGAAAGCTGCTTGTAAGTGCATAAAGTCATTAATAGGGGGAGCTCCCATCAACTATACCAGAGCTGCCGAGTTGCCCGAACGTTGCGAGGTAGACATCGGCATTCCCATCAGCCATTCCGTCGACTGCTCCAAGTAAGTCGCAAATCATCTTCTTTCTGTCCTCTTACTTCTTAAACTCTCCGCGAGTTTACTCGCTATTAATGTCTGTTTTGGTGAACAGGATCTCCTGAAATTAGCAAACGACGTCACCACCATGGGTGTGCTTTATACTGTTTAAATAAAGCATCTCTACGCACTACCAAGTGGTTGTACTCAAATAAAGACTCTCCTTCAGGGACGAGGAAAACCAGAATCTGGTCTCTGTTATTGAAAATTCAAATATATGACTAGTCTTATTTTGCTGGACATAATGGTGTTATATTTAAATCTGAAATTTTATAAACATTAAAAGATAAACAGTTGGAAGTTATATGCATATTTACAATAGCAATTTTTTAGATGTCATCCAACGGAAAGTGTGTTGATCTCAGATTATGGCTTAAAAGATCTCAAATGTGTTGGAACATTACGCTACAGTTTACTTACAATGGCTATTATTTAAGTCTGTTGAGTGAAGTTAGTTAATCTGTAGTTCTTGAGTGTAAATAGGTAGCTCTTGTTTGGCTGCATTCTAGTGAACTAAAATAGAGAAGTTTAATGTTTTGAATGATATTGCTATTAGTAATTGTATCTTGGTGGGTAATGGGTATGTGAAGAGTTATTGAAGGTCATATAAGAAAATTATAGTTTATTTTGGGTATACATTTGTGTAGCATGTAGGATCGATTTGTAGATCATTGTAAGTAAATGATGCTTGTGGAAAAAAAACATATACACTTAAAGGAATTCAAAGCATGAATTAAAAACTATTGAATTAGAGATATAATCAAACTCCATTATAGAGAAGAAGATAAAGATAGAAATAGAGAGGGAGAGGGAGTCCTAGATATGTAGAGGACGAGAGGGAGAGATGCTAAGATAAATATAAAAATAAAAAGTTATACAAAGAGAGGTATATATAGAACTAGATATATAAATAGTGATGTATCGGATTAGCTTTCAAAATTGTTCCACTATATTCGTAGTATAATTGCACAAAAATTTAAAGATTGTGGTTGTTGATGATAGGAGATTAGGGTTCCTTGTATTAATCTAAGCTAATCTAATGTTCAAAATGGACACACATGAGCATGAACAAACTTATATTAAATGGTTTTAGCTTAAGGCATGGTAATTGAAATGATATTTATGCTATGTTAGGAAGTAAAATATAATAAGTAGATGTAGTTGGTTCTAGATTCAATATACAGTGATGAATTATTATGACACCAAACATTTGAAGATCATATTCATGTCTAGCATTGATTTGCTCCACAACTAGATATGCATTGCTTTTTCATTAATTAGTTTTATTAATGCTTACTTTTCTCTAAGACTTAGTACTAATAATTAATAATTTTATTAATAATAACTTCAATACTAACAATGGCTTTAGCATTAATGTTAATATTAAAGAATTAAAAACTTACCACAAAAGTTGAAATTAGTTTTAATACTTACCAATGAGATTAAATATGCTAATAGTAAATACATATTCAAGGCATGTTACTAAATATTGTTTCTTAAATAATTATATTAAGAAATTACTTTTTATTAAAGGAAAATTTGTTTAATAGGGACTAGAAACCAAGTTTAACAAAATAACAGAAGAAAAGTCCTAAACAAAGCCCAGGTGAGAACCATACGTCAAAAAACCATAAAAAACAAGGAAAAACACCCTTGTAGGATTACAAAATTTTCACTAGAATTTCATTTATTTGAATGATATTAGCATTATTATTTGTCATATTCCTAATTATACTATCAACAAGGGTCATAAGGTTGTCTTTGTTGCATAATCTAGTAGCAAGGTCTACCATCATGGTCTTCTCAGTATCATCCATGTCAACATGAATTTCCTCAGTAGGCACTCTATCTCTTTTCCTTGTAACAATATCCATGGTTTTGATATTTTTGGCCAACTTGATTCTATTAGTAGGTGAAAGGAAATTACCTTTAGAGACTACCTGTAGCACTTCAGCTTGTTCATTGAGACTGTTAATCCCTTCACTAGTATTATTCATGGAAGTCTTGCTAATAGCCATAACTGCTCTCATTTTATCCTAGGCCTTGTCAAAATCATCCTCAAGTATCTTTTTTATTCTCTCAGGATTCTTCCTTAAGATCCTTAATGTCTTTCTTGACCAATATGTTATCCACATACTTGGTGGATGAGGAAGCCTTCTCTTCCAGGGAATTAATCTTAGATATAAGCCATGTAAATAAGGTAGTTTGACTTTCCAAAAGGTTTTTAAGATTGTCATTGATAATAGGATTAACATATGCATATAAGATCCCCTTTCCTTGGGGGTTTCCCTACCCACATCAACAAGAGTTTTCATGTCAATCTCCACATCCATAGAAAGGCCCATAGAATCTCGTTGAGAAAGGATTTTATTTAGTCAAGAAGACTTTATTTTCTCGATTATAGAGGGGGGTCCAAATATATTTGTTTTACCTTTAACACTATCCTAGGAAGACCTAGGTAAACCTCTTCCTTTGACATTGACACCAAGGTCCAAAGAATTTGCCACAATATCATTTGATAGGAAATACTCTAGGTCTTCATCATTAGTCACAGAAATTTTCTTTCATCCCATAGGGGTATGACAAAGATTCTTATGAAAAATAGATGAGGGGCATTGATTATCATAAATGACAGGAACCTCCTCATTATTAGAATTGATATCCTCATCATCATAAGAGGTGTCACCATAGTGTACCCCAACAATCTTCATATACTCAATTGTTGTTTTAGGAACATGATTTTTCTCAAGATGCAAGGCCTTAGCATACTCCATAAGTAATAAAATTAAGCCCTCGTAAATGATGGTGGAGGCCAAAATTTTCTCGTGAGATTTTAACTTATTTCTTAGAGATGACAGAGAGTAAAACATAATGAAAATACAATTGCAATGGAAAAAATTATTTAGGATGACAAAATGATAACTAAAAATACCATATCTAATTTACCATCTAGGGTAAAGCATTACATGATTGCCTCAATAACATCACACCATGGTTTTGGAAGGTATTTTATGTCAAATCCCCTATCAGTGTTCTTCCTTGACTTCTCTCTTTCCTTCAAAAGGAAAAAGGATTCCACGACTTCATTTGCATGAATTTTTTTTATCTCTGTAAAATATTCTTCCCTCTATCAATGTATTAGAGACCTTGGCAGAAATATTTTCATTCACTTTTAGTTCTAGGCTGTAGACACACAAAACCCCATCTTTCCATTTATTCATAAAAGTCCCGATATCTATAGTGTCAATGCAATGGAGCTTCTCAAGGTATCCCATTGAACCACCCACTAATACATTTGGGGTCATTTTACAATAAGAGTTCATCATAATTTTGAAAGGAAAATGTTTGAATTTTGAAGAATGATGGAAAAGTTACTTGTCAGTATTTTTTTTTTTGTCAGAAATCCCAATTAAGAGATAGACGTCACAATCCTGATGACATGTAAGGAGGTTTTGGGTCATTAGAAAAGAGACGACCGATCTCAAACTTCATCAGAATTTTGAGAAAAGGACTAACCACTAACCCACCATAGCACCGATGAGGTTATTGTACCTATGACAAAAATGGAACATCGCAGGTATAGAAACCTCATCGGTTCTATGAAAAGGTTTGTTGGAAGGTCAATGAACCATTCATCTAAATTGTGATGAACATAGATTTTTTTTTTAAACCAATTACATTTAAATGATTTATGTACATTTGTATCATCTTAAAATGGAAGCACTTCCATGTTAAGAGTGTTTAGCCCTCCAAGTAAGTGGTTTAGGGTCATGTTTGGCACCTTGATTGGATCTTTGCATGTATTGGGCTTTGTCCTCGCTTTCCACTTCTTATACGCGCTTGATTTCTCCATTCTAGGTGAAATTAGGGTTAAGGTCTTAAGGACTTTCCTGATTTTCCCTATTCCATGGCTCTATTTTCATGGTAGGATTCAGAAATGAGACCTCCTAGTCTTTCATTACGTCAAACAGAGGATTTTATGTCTGTTCTTGGCACTGGGTCCTATTCAGACAATAATTTTCAAGTTTCTAGCACCCTTAGAACCTCTATTGCAGAACCTGACAAAGTTAGGGTCTGAGGTCAAAGTCAACCTTGACCCTGACTAGGTCAGGGTTGACCTCGATCCTGACCTCTTCCTGCTAGGTTTTCAAATTTTCATTTGTTGGCAGTTTGGCTTTTAGGAAAATTATTTCTCCGCCTCCGGGTCGGCTGTTTCGAGCTCCGAAACGGTAAATATTTTAATTGTATTTAATCAAGGTATATTTTCTAAAGGTTAGGACCTAATTGGGATTTAATTCTCCAAGGTGGCCCTTCTAGAGGAGTGTGACCTAATTCACTATAAAATGAGGCCTTCCTCTCTCATTTGAACATCAAGTTTTGTGAGAACATATCTTTCAATCAAGTTTTCTCATCCCATCCACACTCAAGAAAATTCAAGTGCTCAAGCTCTCAAGGTGATCAAGAAAGCATTCCATTCAAGCATTCAAGTCTTATTCTCCATCCAGGTTCTCCATTGAAGATCAAGGATTCAAGCATTCAAGCTATTGAAGGGATTTGGCTCAAGAATTCAAGATCTATCATTCAAACCCTAGATCTAGCCACCATGGTGGTGTGATTTTCCTTCAAGATCCTTTGTTCAATTTCAAGATCCATATCATTGTTTCCTCAAGGTGGATTTCAAGCATACAATCATGGAGGTTTGATGATGTTATGTTCAAGCTTTCATATCAATATATTAGATTACATTCCAAATACATTAGCATATCTATTGAATTGCATAGCTTCATTGTTAGATTCATTTCTACTACTTGCTAGCATTCGCCTATTTCAATTTCAATATTAAGGTTGATTCCAAACCAGGGTTCGCAGATCCTAAGATTAATTTGGATACCCTTTTCAGCAATCTTTTAGGATCTGCGAACATAATCAGAATTGGACTTCAAATAAATAATGTGGTCTTTGACCTTTTAAAAGGTCAAAGTCGACCTGTGTGAATTTGGAGAAAAGATTTCTGGGTTTTTTCTGCCTCGACATTTCCAATCTAGAATGGGTGATGAAATCTTTAGAAAGTTCATATAGAAGCTAGAATTCAGCATTTTCCAAATCTGCCCTAATTCAAGGTTAGTATTTGCACTTCAATTGTTTCAATTTCAAGTATAACACATTCTACCTAGGGAAACATCAAATTTATTCTTTCTTTCATATTCTCCATCAAATTGATTCGATTCTACATTAGCCTTTTGGTTGATCAAATTGGATCTCCTTGTTGGGAATTTGGGTTTGAGAATAGATCTCATATGTCCCCCCGCTAAAACATTTGAATGATATTGAACCCATTTTAATACCATTCATTTTGGTGAACCCGACATACTTACTCTCCTTTCTTTTGTGGATTTAGATGCCCTATTGTGTTAGATTTGTGGTTAATCTTTTCTTGCTTTAAGATTAGGTTTATTTATGCCCTTACATTTCAAAAATCCAAAAAAATTGCAAATTTTTTTATTAAAAAAAATACAAAAACATTTACATTTTCATGCTTTTCAACATGTATGATTCTTGTTTTGAGTACTTTGATGAGGCTTTTCTTGTTCAAGATGATAGATCCCTTAATGAGGTACATGGAAGTGAGAATGAAAATTGTTTGAGTGAGATCTCCATTGATGCTATTCCTATTTCACCCTCCTCCATAGCCTCTTCAATTGACCTTTACAAAGATGAGTTAGGGATTGATGATTATTCTTCTACTAATATATGTCTTTTCTATGAGCCTACTTTCCCCTTTAGGGATCAAGATTTAATGACTTATGACACTCCTACAATGTGCTTTATGGATAGGGATGATAGTCCTCCTATTTGGGATGAACCTTTGGATTTTAATATTGATTACTCTTTTCCTCATGAAACCATTATGGATAATCCTCCTATTTGGGATCAATAAATTGATTTATCTTCTCCTTGTGGAGAATTCTTAATACAAGAGGATGAAATATGGTCCAAAAAAAACTTCCCTTATGTGAAAGAAGATGACATTATACATCCTTTACCTCAATTTAGGATTCCTTCTAGTGATGAGGCATTAGCGGAGAAAGATAGGCATTCCCTTAATGCTCTTCTCCTTAGTAGTGACCTTATGGAAAATCAAGATCGTACCTCACAACCTTCTTACCAAAGTATTACTTATATCTATTCCAGCCCTTTTCCAACTGTGGTTTCAACTATTCCTCTGGTTGTGTCTTCCATTCATATCACTTCCTACACTTTTCCTAGTATTCCTAATCTTCATAATCTAGTTCCTAAACTTCCTAATCCTAATCCTATCTTTCCTAATCTGATTCCTAATTCTCCATCTCCTATTCATAGTTCTTCCCACACTTATGTCGGGGTTCAAACTATGGTTCATGATGTAGATGTGCAAAGATTCTTCAAAGTACCTTCTCCTTATTATCCAATCCATAAAGATAAAAGAAAAGAAATTTCTCCTTTGAGATTTCTTCATAATTTTACCCCTCATTCGTATATAACATAGATCTTTTTCTCCTTAGACTGGGGGGCAAGAGGTATATTTCTTCCTATCTTTTTGAATCCATTATGTTCTTGCTTTGAGCTTATTTGGTTATTCTTTCATTTATATCGATGGTTTGTATTATGATAGTTTTTCATCTATTGCTCTCTTCTATTATTCCAGATATCTTTTCTAGGATGCATGTTTTGTAAAAATATCCCTTGTCTTTCATCCCTCGGGGGGCAAGGTTCTTCCTTCTTTCTCTTTTTCTAGGGGAACTTCTTTCCTTAGCTTAGTAGTATTTTCTTATGTTATAATATTATTTCATCATAGTGACAGAGGTGTTGATTATGGATAACCTTCTTATATGGGAAGTTATTGTCCTAGGTCGTCACTTCTTATGTATGTTGCAAATTATGTTTAATATAAACTTTTATTCTTGCTTGGTGTTAAAATTGTTTTCCTTCATTCCAAAGATTCCTCTTTCTCTTCTTCACAGGGGCCTTGATGATTGAATCTTTGTTCCCACCTTGTGAAAGATGATATCTTATCTAAACACACTCCTCTTTGGTGGGGGTCTTGGTGATAAGATCTTTTTCCTTGAGGATCCTTTTCACGATTATCTATACTCTTGGATGTAGGGGTCAATATCTCTCGCTAAGGATATACTATACATTGTTGTAAATAGGATATCTCCTTGCTTTGTGAAGTAGGCATCCTCTTCCATCTTTGTTCCTACACTTGGGGGGCAAGGATGTCTTATCCTTCTTTTCTATCTTCAAGTATTCACACATAGAGTCACAAATATGGATTGTGAGTTCAGTAGAAGTACTTTAGCCTTAGGGGCTTGCTATGATTTTCTATCTTATTCAAATCTATGCATTTTTATTCCATACATGTTCATGCTAGGGTTTTGGTCTCGAGGATTTGATCTTAGCATTATCAGTTTTTGTTCCTTTCCAACATGGAGTTACGAATATGGATTGTGAGTTTGGTAGAAGTACTTTAGCCTGGGAGGCTTGGTATGATGTTCTATCTTATTCAAATCTATGCATTATTATTTCATACAGTATTCTCTTCTTTTCTAGGGATTCACCTCTTTCCTTGGTTAAGTAGTATTTATCCACTATGTGATATCCAATCATACATGAAAATTATGGTTTGCATTTGAGGACCTATGTCCTTTATACAAACCTTATTTGTTGTTTGACATTGGGTTTCCATGGTTGATACATCTCTCACCTTGGAAACTAAATAGTGTGCTATCCCTCATTAAGGGTTACTTCCTTTTCACTTCTCACATGATATCTCTTTACATTCATCTCTTCCATGGCCTCATAGGAGTTGTGACCTTCTTGGCTTGGACTGGGAGTTGTCTATGGATATTGTCTTGATGCTGAAGAAGGCTTTATCCTTGTTCTTTTTCTTTCCTTAACATGACAAAATAGTATGTTTTTGCCATCTTAAGGAGGGGGGCATATATAGGGTCTCCCTTGAACTATAGTTTTTTTATTTTTTACATGCTAAATCTTGGAAGGTAACACACATAAGTTGCTAAATCCTAGAAAGACATGCATTCATATGCTAAATCTTCTGAAGTTAATGCACATAAGTTTCTAAATCCTGAGGAGACACGTATTTTTCAAAAAATTTCAAATATGATAAATCTTGGAAGGTAACGCACATAAGTTGCTAAATCCTGAAAAGACATGCACCTATATGCTAAATCTTCCAAAGGTAACACACATAAGTTTCTAAATCCTGTAGAGACATGCATTTTATATTCATACTAATACAAGAAGGTGGATCTATGGGTATTCTAGAAGTCATTAGAAGATGCATTACAATTGCAAGCACAGTTTATGGGTGAACCTATTTGGCTCTCCCTCTAGGGTGATTCATGGTAAGGTAGGCATCTTACCGGGTGAGGTAATCATTTTCTCTTTTCTCTTTTTTTCCTTTCATGCTAGTAGGACTGGATCATGAAGCTATGTTGTCTATAGTGTTGCTCTTGTCTTTCTTATTTAACCATTTATGCTTTTATGATAGCTTTCCAAATATGATATTAGTATGAGGAATATTTCTTAGTGAGGTTTCTTATGCTAATTGATTTGGGTTGTTTAGTGCTAACCCTTGTTCTTTTAGTTTTATTGTTTCATACCCTCATGCATGTATGTCTAGTTAGAATCCTTAGTCTAGGGGCTTGTGTCCTTAACTAAGTGATTATTTTATCTCATTGTGAATCCACTAGGATCTTCTTTTTCTTCTCCTTTACCAAGAGTTTGCATCAAGTCCATACTCTTGCTAAAGTGGGGGCTTAATGTATCATCTTAAAATGGAAGCACTTCCATGTTAAGAGCATTTATCCCTTCGAGTAAGTGGTTTAGGGTCATGTTTGGCATGTTGATTGGATCTTTGCATGTATTATGCTTTCTCCTCGCTTTCCACTTCTTCTCCACGCTTGATTTCTCCATTCTAGGTGAAATTAGGGTTAAGGTCTTAAGGACTTTCCTGATTTTCCCTATTTTATGGCTCTATTTGCTAGGTAGGATTTAGAAATGAGACCTCCTAGTCTTTCACCACATTAAACAAAGGATTTTATGTCTGTTCCTGGCACTGGGTCCTGTTCAGACAACAATTTTCAAGTTTCTAGCACCCTTAGAACCTCTGCTGCAGAACCTAACAAAGTTAGGGTCTGAGGTCAAAGTTGACCTTGACCCTGACCAGGTCAGGGTCGACCTCCACCTTGACCTCTTCCTGCTAGGTTTTCAAATTTTTATGTGTTGGTAGTTTGGCTTTCGAGAAAATTATTTCTCCACCTCCGGGTCAGCTGTTTCGGGCTCCGAAATGGTAAATCCTTTAATTGTATTTAATCAAGGTATATTTTCTAAAGGTTAGGACCTAATTGGGATTTAATTCTCCAAGGTGGCCCTTCTAGAGTAGTGTGACCTAATTCACTATAAAAGGAGGCCTTCCTCTCTCATTTGAACACCAAGTTTTGTGAGAACATATCTTTCAATCAAGTTTTCTCATCCCATCCACACTTAAGAAAATTCAAGTGCTCAAGCTCTCAAGGTGATCAAGCAAGCATTCCATTCAAGAATTCAAGTCTTCTTCTCCATCAAAGTTCTCCATTGAAGATCAAGGATTCAAGCATTCAAGCTATTGAAGGGATTTGGCTCAAGCATTCAAGATCTATCATTCAAACCCTAGATCTAGCCACCATGGTGGTGTGATCTTCCTTCAAGATCCTTTGTTCATCTTCAAGATCCATATCATTTTTTCCTCAAGGTGGATTTCAAGCATACTATCATGGAGGTTTGATGATGTTATGTTCAAGCTTTCATATCAATATATTAGATTACATTCCAAATACATTAGCATATCTATTGAATTGCATAGCTTAATTGTTAGATTCATTTCTACTACTTGCTAGCATTCTCCTATTTCAATTCCAATATTAAGGTTGATTCCAAACCAAGGCTCAACCAAGGCACACACCCCCCCCCCAAAAAAAAAAAAAAAACTATTTTTCTTGCAGGTACAGGTGCAAAATCTCAAATCTGAGAGTGAATTCGGATACCCTTTTTGGCAATCTCTCAGGATTTGCAAACAGAATCGGACTTAGACTTCAAATAAATAATGTGGTCTTTGACCATTTTAAAAGGTCAAAGTCGACCTGTGTGAATTTGGAGAAAAGATTTCTAGGTTTTGTCCGCCTCGACATTTCTAGTCTAGAAGAGGTGATAAAATCTTCAGAAAGTTCATATAGAATCCAGAATTCAGCATTTTCTAGATCTGCCCTAATTCAAGGTTAGTATTTGCACTTCAATTATTTCAATTTCAAGTATAACACATTCTACCTAGGGAAACATCATATTTATTATTTCTTTCATATTCTCCATCAAATTGGATCTCCTTGTTGGGAATTTGGGTTTGAGAATAGATCTCATATGTCCCCCCACTAAAACATTTGAATGATATTGAACCCATTTTAATACCATTCAATATTAAAATGTAGCATCACATATAAGGTTGATTTTTTCCTCAAACTATAATTGAGCATGTCACAAAGAAATTGATGAAGTCTTGAAAATATCAAGGAAGAAGTTGGTCAAGAGGAAGAAGATGTTGATCTAGAAGTTTGACCCAAAGTAAGCACTGGCTCCCTAACAAATTCTATTATTTTCCCTCCTAGAGATAAGGATCAAACTATGGTTCAATGTTTCACCAACATGGCCTGACCATCCCCAAACCCTCTCTTTCTTGAAACATTCTCTTGATACATAAAGTTACCTACTTAATCATTTGGACTCACAAACATGTCTCATCCTATATCACAACACTCACCAAATCTCTTGGTTCTATCAACATTTCTATTCCTTGGGCTACTCTTTGCAACATAATAATGATCGTCACACCTTAAACAAATATATCATATAATCGAATCCTCTATGACTTGTTTATTTTTTAATAACACCCTCATAATTGTAGGAAGACCCAAATCAACACCATACCCATGTTGGGACTAGGGTAATCTTTAAGAAACCCCCCTTCAAAAAAGGTGTAAAAAACTGGTGAAATTTAGAAAACTACAGAGGAAATTATTAATTTTATTGGTGAAATATTTTTCTTTTCAAAGAAATAAAATAATCTCATTTGGAAAATTGTGTTTTTTTTTCAGAACTACCAAAATATACATTGGCCAATAAAAATAGTATTTATAGTATTAAAAATATATATTGGCGTATGAAAAATAGTATTTATAGTATAAAAATATATGTTGCCGAATAAAAAATAGTATTTATAGTATAAAAAATATATATAGGTGAATATTCAAAACATGCATAGCTTCGGCAAGCTAAAAGGAGGGTCGATGCTAACAGAACTTACAAAGATACATAATGGTCAGGTTGACAGCCTGTGTAACTTCGGCGGTTATGTTGGTAGTTTGGAGTTGAAGGCCACAAAGATATGCAAAGGATAGGTTGACAATGTGCGTGACTTCATAAGTTATGATCGTGGGTAGGATATGGGGGTTCTGAGGCCATGCTGGCAGTCTACATAACTTCACCTCGCAGTTATAGTGACATTGAACACTGGACTGCAATTAATGAGACTTATCGACGCCAAGATTTTGATTAGACATTAAAAAGGATAATTTGTATGAGATATGAGTTGTGATTCGTAAACATTCATTATTTTTATTTTCGGAGTCAAGTAGCCTTACATGAAACATTGCTTCAAAATTTAATGCGGCTACCAGGTTGTTAGTTCAAAAATTAAAATCGTAGCTAGGATATGGTGGTTCCGAGGACACACTGGCAAGTAGTACATAATCTAGGCAAAGATTTTGATTAGACATTAACAAGGATAATTTTACGGGATATGAGCTATGATTCATCAACATTCATTATTTTTCTTTCCAAATGTGGAGTGAAGTTATGCAGGATACAAATGTCTGCAATTTTTTCTTATCAATATTTATTAATTTCCTTTTCCAAGGCAAGCCACATTACGTGAAACATTCCTTCAAAATTTATTGCGGTTGGCAAGTTGGTGATTATTTTCTTTATATACTCCTTGGTGGTGAAATTGCAGAACACATGGCAGTTTCTAAATTTCTAAATTTGGAATCTTGGATGATAGAATGGGTCTTCTAGTGGCTGAGGGATCATCAAATGAGAACCCAGAACCTATTATCCAACCAAATTTGGATATGGAGGAGGAGATTTAGTAGGATGTCCTCAGTCATCTTATGTCTACAACATGTGATCATGCTACTAGTTACGTCGGATGCCAAAGCCACATGTTTGAACTCGAAGTATAACATTGCAAGGTGGAGATGCGTGCCATGTTTGAGAATCATGGCTTCGACTAGGAGGGGTTCCTGGAGGAGACGATCTGGTTATTTTCTAGTATGCGCCCCGACTGATATTTTTTTCTTTGTGCATAGTATTATTATATTATAGTTTATACTATAACATATTAACAAATTACTATTACTATCGGACTAGGCTTTTGTAACTTCCTCTAAAATTTCAATTGATCTTAGGAGAAATTTCATTACTTGTAATTTTTAAATATGAAATTCAAATGTAGTTTTCATTTTGGTTTTGGAAATAGTTGGAAGCTTATCGCTTCTCCTTCTCGGGAAACAACAACCATTTAGAAATTTAGTCACTCAATGAATCTCAATCAATGAATCAGTTACTAGTAGTATGTATACCTAATACCAGTTTTTGAATTTAATAGTAATACTGTATGTTGGAGATTTTCCAACAAGCCAATGCTCGGTGTATGTTTGTCATTGATGACAACATATGGTAAGTAGCATGTGTGGAAGACTTATGCAGTAAGCTATGAGTATATGTAGCATGGACATATTATCAGCATGATATCATGGATGCAGATGTTAATTGTTAGCACATATAGTTATGTAGCAGCTTGTGTCAGCAGTGTTCTTGACAGAGTTATAGGTAGTGTTCTGTGAGTGATTATCCATACAATTATCATGGAGCCTTGCATATTTCGATATGTGATGGAGACATGTTAGTGTTTTTCCCTCCATGGACGCAAAGTCTAATGTGTAGTAGAAGTGAAGTTATGTAGTCACTATTCACCAATTGCATTTTCCTGTGTTTATCCAGAAGAGCCGATAGAGATTATATTGGTACAAGAGTTTCACCTATCATTTTGGTATGGTTCCTTGGATTAGTAATTGGAGAAGAGTTAAGAATGTTTGGTTAAGAGTGCATGATGTAATTCAGCTTGAGGAGAAAGTATGAGTTAATTTGGTAGAGCCGACAGTGTGTAGTGTGCGTCTACACTTATTGATTTTGACAGGTCCCAGTTTGTGTTGTGTGCTTAGTAGAGCTAAAAAAGATGTTATTGGAGAGTGTTATTGTTTCTCTAATATGATCTCAAGGTGGTTCTAATAGGCTGACTTGATTATATCATTTAGAGGAAAGATACTTATAGTCGGTCATTTGTGATCACTAGAAGTATGGCATGGAGATGAAAGTTTAGAGTAGAATAGAAAGTGCAAAGTATTGTGTCATCAAGAAGAGGTCTATGTGATAGAAAAGATAGAGTTTTCTATTCATTGGAACTGATCAAGACAATAGGTCTACCTTGTAGTTCACCAAGATCTAGATATCATGTGTATCTATTATTTAGAAGGTTGCAGCCTTCACCCCTTTGAGCAGTGAGCTCTCAGACAGTGCATCCTCACACCTTAATCATAAAATACTAGACTAATAGGGTCTGACCTTTGACCAGGTTAGTGTACTTATTGAATTGTAAAGATCAACTCCTAACAGGGTTGTAAGATCTTCTAACATCGATCATTATATACTAGTGTAGTTTATTAGGGGGTGTTAATTCCCACCGGGGTTTTTACCTATTTGGGCTTCCTTGTAATCAAAATATTGGTGTTGTGTTCAAGAGTTATTTCATTGTGTTTATGCTTAAAGTTTAAGTATACTTAATTGGATAAAGAATTAAAACATGTAGATAACTGATGCACCATCCCCCCCTCTCAGTTATCTCTTGGGACTATTCCTAACAATTGGTATCAAAGCCAAGTGCCTCAGAGATAAATTTTAATAGCTTGAGGTTAATCAGATGACATTCTTTTGAGAAGATAGTCCTAAGTTTGATGGATAGAACCATCTTGATTGGAAGAACAAAATGGTGAGACATTTGCAAGAAAATCTTGCAAAGGAAGATGCTACTAGCAAGAAAAAGGATTTGTTCCATCTGAATGTAATAGCCAAAGAAGCCCTTATCAGTGCCTTATCTGATAGTGAGTTTTTAGAAATAAAGAAAGTAGACATAGTCTACAAGATATGGAAGCACCTAGAAGACATGTTTAAAGGAGATACACCAGAAAATAATGCACGCAAAAAGACATGGAAGAAAAGATACAATGCATTATATATGCTACCTGAAGAAGACATGAGAGCTTACAACCAAAGGATTAATGAAGCAGTTGTTAGAATCAGGAACAATGGGGGAGAGATCTTGGAGGAAGACATCATGTATAAGTTGATGACTACTCTTACAACAGATTATGAAAACAAGATCGACATCCTTGATGAGACCATGCAACTTACAAAAAATTTCAAGAGAGAGACCTTGATCAACAAAATTGAAGACAAAGCCTAAAAGTGAAACCACCTTCAAAGCATCAGTCCATGGTAAGAAATCTTTAAACACTTCTGGTACTTTTGATGATGAAGATGAAGATAAAGAGATAGATGATATTATTGCTATGATTGCTAAGAATGAAAGATAAGGAAAAGGAAAGTATGAAGTTTAGTTACCTTTCAAATGTTTCTCATGTAATAAGATTGGTTACTTTTCATATAAGTGTCCTACAAGAGTTAAGAAACTCAGAACTAACTACAAGCCTAAATATACAAAAGAATGTTACTATGTTGGTGATGGAGTTTCTAATGATGATTTAGTTTAAGATGAAACTGGATTCATTTCTATTATGGAAAAGATGTATGATGAGAAGGATCATGAAGATGAGAAAAAGGAACAAGAGCTAGAATTTATTTCACAAGCAGACATAAGGACATATTGGATTATAGATAGAGGCTCTTCACATCACATGATAGGTGATAAAGATGGATTTGTTCATTTGGACAAATACAAAGGTGGCATGGTTATATTTGGAGATAAAACTCCTAAACCTATCATTGATAGAGGAGCTATCACATTGGATAGAAATAACAACACTGATGATGTTCTCTATGTAGATGGTTTACAGTATAACCTTCTTAGTGTTGAACAATTTCTTGAAAAAGGTTATAGGTTGGAGTTCAAAGATAACAAGTGCATCATTAACATCAAGGATGGTGTAATGATTGCATCAAGTTCAAAGACTAAAGGTAATGTTTTTCAGCTTAATTTAGAAGTAAGTTGTTTTGTTGCTAAAGTTGATGACATTTGGCTATGGCATAAAAGACTATGTCATAACAATTTTGATAACATAGTAAACATAACAAATGTAAAGGTAGTAAGAGATCTACCTAGCATAGCAAAGCTAGTTGATACTATTTGCAGGGAATGTGTGATGGGAAATTATGTGAGGAATTCATTTAGAAGAAAGTATAATTCAAGAGAGAACAAGTTGGATTTGATTCATATAGACCTATATGGACCAACTCAAACAAGATCATACTATGGTGAAAGGTATTTCATTTTGTTTGTTGATGATTATTCTAGAATGATGTGGGTTGCGTTCTTGAAAGATAAGTCAGAAGCATTTGAGAAGTTCAAAATATTAAAAGCTAAGGTTGAGAATGAATTTGGACTAAAGATAAAGTGTCTAAGATTGGATAGAGGAGGAGAATTCACTTGTGATAGATTCTATGAGTACTACGAAGAACATGGCATAAAGAGAAAATTGAGTGCACCTAGAACCCCTCAATAGAATGGGATTGCAAAGAGAAGGAATAGGATCATCCTTGATACAACACGCACCATCATGATTGAAGGAAAAGTTGCACACACCTATTGGAGAGATGCGATCAACATAGCATTCTATACCATCAATAGAATACAATTGAGGCCTAGTGCAGACAAGACACCTTATGAGCTATGGTTTGGTAATGTTCCCACAGTAAAATACTTCAAAATATTTGGAAGCAAGTGCTACATCAAGAGGGATGAAGCAATAGGAAAGTTCGTTGCAAGAAGCGATGAAGGTATTTTCCTTGGTTAGTTTACCAAAAGAAAACCTTATAGATGTTTTAATTTGAGATTGAAGAAGATCATTGAAAGTGATCATGTTAAGATTGATGAAAAGTTTATGGTTCAAGAAAGATATCATGATTATGCACCTATGATTGAAGAAGAACCCAGTCCCTCCACTAGTAAGACAGTTGTTGAAGAGATGTTTGATAGTATTGATGTATTATTCAATGACCCCGAAACAAGTGAAGAAGAAACTCAGAAGGTAGATGAGACAGTATCACCTAAAGTTCCAAAGTTTACATCTAGATATCACTCTAAGGATGACATCATTAGAGATCAGAGTGGAAAAGTCACAAAAAGATCAAAAGAAAAGAGTTAAGCAAGAAATGAAGTGGTATGTCTACTATGTCAGATTGAATCTTTAAGTGTTGAAGATGGATGTAATGATTTAGATTGGCATTATGCTATGAAAGAAGGAATAGATCAGATTATTAAGAATGTTACTTGGGAACTAGTCCCAAGACCTAGTGATAAGAATGTGATTGGAACAAAGTGGATATTCAAAAACAAGATGAATGAATATGGTACAATAGTAAGGAATAAAACAAGGTTAGTATGTAAGGGATTTCTGCAAAGAGAAGGTATTGATTATTCAGACACATTTGTACATGTGAGCATATTAGAAGCCATTAAGTTGTTTCTAGCTTATGAGATATTCAAAAAATTCAAAGTTTATCAGATGGATGTTAAGTCAGCATTCTTTAATGGAGAGTTACAACAAGAAGTATACATTGAGCAGCCAGAAGGATTCACCTTATTAGACATGCATGATATGGTATGTAGATTGAAGAAAGCCCTCTATGGACTTAAGCAAGCCACTAGAGCTTGGTATGAGAGACTTGATGGATATCTAACAAAAATTGGACTTAAGAAAGGAGTAGCAGATTGTAATCTATTTATAAGAGAGACATCTAAAGGTTTACTACTTGTAGCTATATTTGTTGATGACATTACCTTTGGGGGTAATGAAAAACTTAGTGCAAAATTTTCTAAGGAGATACAGAGAAAGTTTGAGATAAGCATAATTGGACCCATCAAATACTTTTTGGGATTAAAGATGCAACAGATAGAGAAAGGTATTTTCATTAATTAGTCTAAGTATGTGAAAGAGATATTGAAGAAGTTCAAGATGGATGATTGCAAGCTAGTGGGTACAACTATGATAATAGGATGCAAGCTTATAAAAGAAGATGATTCTCCAGCAGTAGATATAACATTATACAAATCTATGATTGGTAAAATCATATATCTTACTCAAACTAGACCTGATATTTCTAATGTAGTTGGCATAGTTGGAAGATTTGTTGTAGAACCTTAAAAAAGTCACCTCATGGAAGTATAGAGAATATTTAGACATTTGCAGGGCACTATAGATTATGGTCTATGGTATCCTAATTCAGAGAATGTTGAGCTTCATGTATATATATATGCATATTGGGTAGGATGCGTGGATGATAGAAAGAGTAGATTAGGAGGAGTGGTATTTCTTGGTGATAGACTAGTCACTTGGACAAGAAAGAAACATAATTGTATTTCTTAGTCAATAGAAGAAGCAGAGTATGATAAAGGATTTTGGAATTCAGATCAATTATCCTATTGTTATTCATTGTGATAACACTAGCACTATCAACATATCAAAAAATCTCATGATGCATGCAAAGACAAAACACATAGAGATTAATTATCACTTCTTAAGAGAGAAAGTGGTAGAGAAAGAAGTCAAATTGGATAATGTGAGTACAAAGGATCAGCTAGAAGATATATGCACAATGCCTTTATCAAAGGATACTTTTGAGTATCTCAAGGAGAAGCTGGGAGTAATTCCCTTCCTTGTTTCTGATTAGAAAAAGTGGAGAGAGAATCAGTCCTCAATGACTGAAGTGTTGGAGCTTCTCCTTGTAGGACCAAACTTGAATCAATAGATGGGCTTGATTCTCAGGGTAGGCACTCAAGTTTGACAAGAAAATAGTCCAATTGATGAGGATAAAGAACATCCTCCTTCTTCTTTGAGCTCCACATCACTCAGGCACGTATTGCCTTATCTACACATTCAAGACACCTCATGATAAACAATAGGCCTACAGATACATTATTGTGGAATAGTCTTCAAACCCTTGTAGGTATCCTGTACCTCAATGAAACCAAGATCTCATGCAATAGCCCTACTTGCATAGAGTGAGTATGAAAACTAGAGAGCTATCCTAACAACATGAAAGGGAAAGGGTGGAACTAAATGTAAATGATTTAATGATAGGTTTAAAAGGACCCCTGAGATACCCTAAGTCCCTCATAGACCAGTGCCTTGTCCAATGGGGCACAGAGTCAAATACCCTATTGCAAAAGATAGCTATGAAACAAGAAGGCAATAAATTCAATGTATTGATGCCTAACATCAATCACACACCATGACCAAACCTCACTTCAACAACCCACCTGTGTATTCAAGTATGTTATTACCCATCCAAAAGATTTTAACCCTCCCCTTAGAAGAGACCTATAAATAGATAATACATTAACCAGCATCCACTGGAAGACAAGTATGACATATCTTTGATACCTTAGCTCATACATATATGAAAACTAATCCTACACCAGTTATCTCTACAAAGACAACTCCACTTGCAAACACATAGGAAATGCAAATAGAAAAATCAAACACCCTTGATGTATGATTAATGAATTCAAGATTCAAATGGAGATAGCTTGGTAACAGTAAGAATATATTGAATCCTCATACATAAGAAAAATCAATTACAATACATATCATATTCTCTGAACCGACAAAGGAAGAAAGAACACCCTATATGCAGAGAAGTAGAGAAAATCTACAAGAAAAGGACCCTTCATGGAACCAATTCTCCTCAAAATTGTAGAAGAAGGAACCCTTACAAAATAGAACATTTCACTACTTATACCACTAGTCACCTTGGGATCCTCAAAGAGGATGCATCAAGCTTCGGGTGACTAGGGTAAGGGTTTCAACAAGCCAACCAATCAAAATTTACATTAGAAGTTATTACAGGGGAAGAAACATAGGCAACCAAGAGAAAATGAAACTCAAATAGATTTGCAATCATCAAAATCTGTGAGAACAATACAAAACAACAAGGAATTGCCATGAAAACTAGTCAAATCAGCCACCTACAAACACACCTCAAGCAAAAAACATAGTACAAACCCCTGTAGACGATCATCGAACACCCTGGACCACACTGCAATAGCAAGTGCCACCAAACAAATCAAATTCAGCTGCAAAAACATTTAATTTCAATCCTTTCTATCACTGGAAACCCTCAGAAAATTTGAATTTGAATTTCAACAGTCACATTCATGGCCCCTGCAACATATCAATGGTCAAAATTTGAATCTGAGCCAACTTTAAGTCATGACCATCTGATTAGTCCTTTTCGTAGTCTTTATGTTCTTAACTCAACTGCTAGACTCAAGTTAACTCCTAGCGACTACGCGACAAAGCATTCTCTTATTCGTGAGATGAAAAACTTAACCCGCCTTTAACTCCGTGACCTTGTGACTAAAGGAAAACGTTTAACCTCGGTCCCTTATTTAGCGAACTGGTGACTGAAGGCTAGCACCTATTTTCCAAATGTTTCATCTCTCCACCAATTCATTTAGCTATTACACGAACACTTGTTCGTTGGATCGCCAAACCTTTTAGAATGCCACCATTTTATTCTGCGAATGAGCAAAAACCCATGAACATTTATCAAGCCGCTAAACACCTTCTCCAAACCACCAAAAAGATTGAGAAACTTACTGGGCCTGCATCAAGAAGATCAATGGTTGTCTCATCTTCACATAGACCTCCAAGATTCTTTCAGATCATGAGACAACCGTCAAATGAAGAATCTTGCCCTGCCCTGACAACCTTCTGACACCGAAAGAGATCAATGGCTATCTTAAGTTCGCATGGGATATAAAGATTCTATCAGAACTTAAGACAACCGTCAGATCAACCCTTTTACCTCCACTCTATAGATCCTCTTACAGGAAATGAAATCAATAGCCATTGCAAGATCTGAAGCCTCTAACAAATCTCATGAGAACTTACACCAATCATTGATCAACTGACAATGTCAGGACACTCTGACAAACTTGGAAACTAGGTCCTACTGACAACATGCCCAGTCACACAATGTGGACCAATCAGATACTGCCAAATGTACCTATGTGTCACCTTGGACCCACTAACAACCTTTACATTAGATTCTGGAAATCGACGGCTGTCACATGATCGCAAAGGGGAAGAATATTCCTTGCGATCATGCGACAACCACCAGATCTTCAGTCAACTGACAACTTGACCCCACACTACCATATCATCTTTTCCTTTGGCCAATAAAATGTCACCACTTGTGCTTATGTGGTAGTGGTCCCGCCTGCATTGAAAAGTTACATCAAGAAAATGAATAAACGGTCGTCGCAAAAGTGCAAGCCTCTAACAAAACCTTTGTGCTTTAACGAAAACCATTGGATCAAGATGGTGTCAGAGAGCTGGGCCTAGGAAAGAATGAAGTCAAAACATAGGAAATATTAAAACACTAACTTAGGAAAATATTAGCCCTGGGACTTAGGAAAATTAAAGGTCACAGGGGGTGATAAAACCTTTAGTCACAAGATCGCGTAACATGAAAAAGGTTCATGCGATCATGCGACAAAGGGGGAAATAATTAAGCACATGCATTATAGGACCTTTAAGTGACCTGAATTAAGTAATGACAAATTAGAACAAGTCCATGGTTATTCTTACCAATGGATATATTTTTGAATTTTCAAGTAGGGTTTTATCCAGAGACCAGGAAAAACACTACAGGGACCAGGGGAAGAGACCAGGAGCCATGAAATTTTTTGCACATGCTAACAGTGGCTCTGTCTAGGGATGTGTGGCTCCTACAGGCACAACAAGGACTTAGAATCACTGGTTAAAGCAGACCATCCCACTGGAAAAGGGCACAGAGACCTCAAAAATTGGCAACCAAACTAGAGAAACAAGAAGGGAAACACACAACTGGAAGGAACAAACTATATAGAGTGTACATTTTTACAAAAAACCTACAGCATCCAACCTGAGTTAGTCTTTGCCTCTGTCAAAAAATTGGTTTTCATCTCTTCCTTCATGAGGCACACAAGATATTTTATTTTCAATTATTTCACTAGGCGTGTCAACATTTCCAACTAGCCTATCAGGAAAAACAAAGTAATTATCTTCATAGTGCATGTAAATTTTTTTGGCACTCCCTTCATTTTTCTCACTATGAAGAAAAGACTCATCATACCTATGCACAATACCATCAGATAAAAGCCTATTCTTTTCTACTAATTCATGTATGCTATCAATTGGAAACACAAAAAACTCATACTCTACCTGCTAAAAGGCTTCATTCATACCCTGACCTTACATTTCCATGGGTGCAACTAGCTAGAACTCAGATGAATAGTCAAACTCATGTTCACAAATGTGATTATTACCAAATTCTGCAACTATTCCACAACCTTCTGATGAACAAGATGCAACATCATCACTCAAAACTTTATCACAGATGGAAAAAGAAGAACATCCTGATTCAAATGAATATGAAATATCCACATGTCCCTCAAACAAAGGATTGACAACTTCATGCAATACACCTTGTTGAATATCATGACAAAAAATGGGCTGATAATCATCAAACTCTTCATTATATAAAGCATTGGGGAACACTTTAAGTTCACTACCCATTTCAACCTCATGGAGACTTACAACATATGAAGAAAAGTTAGAACAACATGAAGATTCATAGTCATCATCACCTACCAAGCATGTAGTATCCATGATTATGCCCTTGTTATCCAAAAGAGATCCATCAGATAACACTTTGTTCAAATCTTCATATTCTACCTCACTGATATCATAATGAATTATTATTTCTTTGTCTTCATACCTTGAGGATGAATCACCCTCAACATCTTCACTGTCCAAAGAATGTTCACTTTCATCATCACTTTCCTCTTCCCATGTTGCATCTGACTCATATGAAGACACCACAACCTCACTGTCTTCATCACTCCAATTATTAGCACTTAAGGACATAACCCCAAGTGCATCATCAAGCTCAAGGTTGTCATCACTAAGTATCCAATCTCTAATACATATATAATACTCTTCCCACAATGCATTTGACCAACTGGTTGACTCATGAAAACAAAGATCCAAGAATAAACCAATGAACTCAGATTCTAAAACTCAACATCATCAGGAAGCTCATTATATACATCCAAAAATATGTCATAGAAAAGAGATATGGACAAATTCTTTCTACATCCTACTTTCAATCTCATCAATGATATGCAATCCCTAAGGATGCCCTGCTCAAGGAAAGCAAGTTCCTCCTCAAGCTTACCCATCAAACTTAATGCAATGCTTCCATACAATTTTGCAAAGATGCAACTGAAAACTTGAAGTATGCAAACCTCTACTCACACCTTATCCTTTTCTTAGTGCTTGATCACTTAATAAGGAAACATATAGACCTTGAAAATTACCTGAGAGTTTTTTAGCAGAAGACTTTGTTGACTAGAAGGTAGGGTAGATCTAGAGCTCATCATGTAGCTCCATCAGATAACACTTTGCTGTGTAGAGTTGCCACCTCCTTGAAGAGGAAATAATGCACTTGTTCTTGTTTCTTCTTCCAAACAACACAAAACTCCACCAAGTAAATGTGCACTATTTATCAGAAGATGCACTGATCAAACAGAGAAATCAGAGCCACCACTCAACACTTAGTGAGAAGATTTTACAAATGTATTTTTTCTATTTGACTCTTTGATTATTTAACCAGACTCTCAGATGATTCAGCAAAGCAAGGAATTGGACATCTTATACTTGCTATCTTTTATTCTTTCCCCAGTAGCGTCGCCAATTTGTTGGAGCTTCTCCTTGTAGGACCAAACTTGAATCAATAGATGGGCTTGATTCTTAGGGTAGGCACTCAATTTTGGCAAGAAAATAGTCCAATTGATGAGGATAAAGAACATCCTCCTTCTTTGAGCTCCACATCACTCAGGCAAGTATTGCCTTATCTGCACACTCAAGACACCTCATGATAAACAATAGGCCTACAGATATATTATTGTGGAATAGTCTTCAAACCCTTGTAGGTATCTTGTACCTCAATGAAACCAAGATCTCATGCAATAGCCCTACTTGCATAGAGTGAGTATGAAAACCAGAGACCTATCCTAACAACATGAAAGGGAAAGGGTGGAACTGAATGTAAATGATTTAATGATGGGTTTGAAAGGACCCCTAAGATACCCTAAGTCCCTCATAGACTAGTGCCTTGTCCAATGGGTCACAAAGTCAAATACCCTATTGCAAAAGATAGCTATGAAACAAGAAGTCAATAAATTCAATGTGTTGATGCCTAACATCAATCACACACCATGACCAAACCTCACTTCAATAACCCACCTATGTATTCAAGTATGTTATTACCCATCCAAAGGATTTTAATCCTCCCCTTAGAAGAGACCTATAAATAGATAATACATTAACCAACATCCACGGGAAGACAAGCATGACATATCTTTGATACCTAAGCTCATACATACATGAAAACTAATCCTAAACCAGTTATCTCTGTGAAGACAACTCCACTTGCAAACAGATAGGAAATGCAAACAGAAAAATCAAACACCCTTGATGTATGATTAATGAATTCAAGATTCAAATGGAGAGAGCTTGTTAACAATAAGAATATACCGAATCCTCATAGATAAGACAAATCAATTACAATACATATCATATTCTCTGAACCGACAAAGGAAGAAAGAACACCCTATATATAGAGAAGTAGAGAAAATCTATAGGAAAAGGACCCTTCATGGAACCAATTCTCCTCAAAATTGCAAAAGAAGGAACCCTTACAAAATAGAACATTTCACTACTTATACCATTGGTCACCTTGGAATCCTCAAAGAGGATGCATCAAGCTTCGGGTGACTAGGGTAAGGGTTTCAACTACCCAACCAATCAAAATTTACATCAGAAGTTATTGCAGGGGAAAAAATATAGGCAACCTGGAGAAAATGAAACTCAAACAGATTTGCAATCATCAAAATCTATGAGAACAGTCAAAACAACAAGGAATTGCCATGAAAACCTATCAAATCGGCCACCTACAAACACACCTCGAGTACAAAACATAGTACAGACCCCTGCAGATGATCTTGGAACACCCTGGACCACAGTGCAAGAGCAAGTGCCACCAAACAAACCAAATTCGGCTGCAAAAACATTTAATTTCAGTCCTTTCTATCGCTAGAAATCCTCAGAAAATTCAAATTTGAATTTCAATAGTCACATTCATGGTGCCTGCAACATATTAACAAGAAAAATTTGAATCTGAGCCAACTTTAATTCATGACCATCGGATTAGTCCTTTTCATGGTCTTTATGTTGTTAACTCAACTACTAGCCTTAGGTTAACTCCTAGCGACTACGCGACAAAGTATTCTCTTATTCGCGAGATGAAAAACTTAACCTGCCTTTAACTCCATGACCTGGCGACTAAAGGAAAACATTTAACCTCAGTCCCTTATTTAAAAAATTGGTGACTAAAGGCTAGTGCCTATTCACTGAATGTTTCATCTCTCCACCAATTCATTTAGCTATTACACGAACGCTTGTTCGCTAGATTGCCAAACCTTTTAGAATACCGCCATTTTATTCTACAAATGAGCGAAAACCCATGAACATTTATCAGGCCACTAAACACCTTGTCCAAATTGTCAAAAAGACCAAGAAACTTACTGGGTGCGCATTAAGAAGATCAACAGTTGTCTCATCTTCGCATAGACCTCCAAGATTCTTTCAGATCATGAGACAACTGTTGGATGAAGAATCTTGCCCTGCCTTGACAACCTTCTAACACCAAAAGAGATCAATGGCTGTCTTAAGTTCGCATGGGATATAAAGATTCTATTAGAACTTAAGACAACTATCAGATCAACCCTTTTACCTCCGCTCCATAGATCCTCTGACAAGAAATGAAATCAATGACCATCGCAAGATTTCAAGCCTTTGACAAATGTCATGAGAACTTACACCAATCATTGATCAACTAACAATGTCAAGACCCTCTGACAAACTTAGAAACTAGGTCCCATTGACAACATGCCTAGTCACACAATGTGGACCAATCAAATATCACCAAATGTACCTACATGTCACATTGGACCCACTGACAACCTTTACATTAGATTTCAAATTCACAGTTGTCCCATGATCGCGAAGGGGAAGAATATTCCTTGCGATCATGCGACAACCACCAGATCTTCAGTCGACTGACAACTTGACCCCACATTGCCATATCATCTTTTCCTTCAGCCAATAAAATTTCACTTGTGCTTATGTGGCAGTGGTCCCGCCTACAATGTACATCATGAAAATGAATCAACAGTCATCGCAAAAGTGCAAGCCTCTGACAAAATCTTTGCACTTTAATGAAAACTGTTGGATCAAGATGGTGTCAGAGAGTCGGGCCTAGGAAAGAATGAAGTCAGAACATAGGAAATATTAAAACACTAACCTAGGAAAATATTAGCACTGGGACTTAGGAAAATTAAAGGCCGCTGGGGGTGATAAAACCTTTAGTCGCAAGATCATGTAACATGAAAAAGGTTCACGCGATCATGCGATAAAGGGGGCAACAATTAAGCACATGCGTTATAGGACCTTTAAGTGACATGAATAAAGTAATGACAAATTAGAACAAGGTGAGGGTTATTCTTACCAATGGCTATATTTTTGAATTTTCAACTAGGGTTTTATCCAGAGACCAGGAAAAACACTACAAGGACCAGGGGAAGAGACTAGGAGCCATGAAATTTTTTGCACATACTAACATGATGGATGGTTGACTACTCTACATCAGGAGTAGTATCGATGCTTAAATGTTTGGTACCCTTTTCCATTGATGTCAAAGGAGGAGTAGTATATAGTCATGAAAAATAGTATTAAAGGGGGAGTACATACATAATTAAGGAGCAATATATAGCAGCAAGAGGGAGTAGTATCCAGTTTTGGAAGTAGTTTAGTTGAGGAAATGGAGAATATTGAAGAATATTGCAGTAGATGGAGGATTCATCCTTGGGGGAGTTTTGATGAGGAAAGGGAGAATGTTATAAAAGAATTGTTCATTTGGATTGGTGGTGTTTTCCATTCCATATGTTGCCATCAATTCCAAAGGGGGAGATTGTTGGAGATTTGCCAGCAAGCTAGTGCTGACTATATGTTTGTCATTGATGACAACATATGGTAAGTAGCATGCGTGGAAGACTTATGCAGTAAGCTATGAGCATATGCAGCATGGACATGTTATTAGCATGATATCATGGATGTAGAGGTAAATTGTTAGCACAAACAGTTATGTAGCAACTTGTGTGAGCAGTGTTCCAAACAGAGTTACAGGTAGTGTTCTATGAGTGATTGTTTGTAAAGTTATCATGGATCCTTACACATTTGGATATGTGATGGAGACATGTTAGTGTTGTTCCATTCATGGAGACAAAGACTAATGTGTAGTAGAAGTGAAGTTATGCAGTCACTATTCACCAGTTGCAGTTTCATGTGTTTATCCAGAAGAGCCGATAGAGATTATATTGGTACAAGAGTTGCACCTATCATTTCAGTATGTCTAGTTGGATTAGTGATTGGAGAACACTTAAGAACATTTGGTTAAGACCGCATGATGTAATTCATCTTGAGAAGAAAGTATTAGTTAATTTGGTAGACCCAACAATGTGTAGCTTGCGTCTACACTTATTGATTTGGACAGGTCCCTGTTTGTGTTGCGTGCTTAGTAGAGCTAGTAGAGATGTTATTAGAGAGTGTTATTGTTTCTCTAATATTATTTCAAGGTGGTTATAATAGGCCAACTTGATTATATCATTTAGAGGAAAGATACTTATAGCCGGTCATTTGTGATCGCTAGAAGTATGGCATGGAGATGAAAGTTTAGAGAAGAATAGAAAGTGGAAAGTATTGTGTCATCAAGAAGAGGTCTATGTGATAAAGAAGATAGAGTGTTCTATTCATTGGAACTAATCAAGACAATAGGTATACCTTGTAGCTCACCAAGATCTAGATATAGTGTGTATTTGTTATTCAAAAGGTTGTAGCCTTCACCCCTTTGAGTAGTGAGCTCTTGGACAGTGTGTCCTCACCCCTAACAGGGTCAATCATAAAAGATTCCTAATAGGGTCTAACCTTTGACCTAGTGGCCTGGTGGCTAGTTGTGAGTTTCTTATTAGTTATTAAAGATAGCTCACACTTCACAGAGCATCCATAATTTTTAGATTCGAAGAGTAATAGAGAGTTGAAACCTTTAAGTGCAAAAAAGGAGCTTACTTCTTAGAGTTTAGTATACATAAAGAATGGAAAAGCAAGGATCTCCTGATGTTGGTTTTGTATCAAGAAAGAGTTTTCCTTCAAGAATAAAGAGGCCAAACATATATGCTGAAGAATGGATGAAACTATTGTTTGGATCCTCAAATTTACAATCAGCTAACACTTATGAATGGAAGGACCCTTATGCATTCTGCAGGGATGTTGTCTGCCCAAACACAACTGGGTATGAGCTCTTCATGTATTTATATAACAATAGATTAAGAGGCCGTCCTGTTTCAAACCCATGGGACAAGAACTTGGGAAATTTGATAATACCTGAGGTATTTTTGGATGTAGACCTCATGAAAGTGCTAATTGAAGCATACAATCCAGTGACACAAGATTTCCACAAGGAGGACAAGTCTATACTCTACATGTTAGATAGAGCAACTTTTATTCAAGATTTCAACCTTTAGGGACCTATGAGCATGGATATTGACCTAGCAGAAGAGGAGGCCCTGTTTCATAGATAGAAAAGTTACTACACTGGAAGGGTTATGAGCAAGCATATTCCTAGACAAAATAAAGAGGCAAGGTTGTTTCCGAAGAAGGTTGCAGATTCATTTGATATTGAGCTATTTTTCCTCTATTTCTAGAATACCATCTATGGTCTACACAAAGTCATTGGAATAGATGGAAGTTTGACAGTGACTCCTGACATTTATGTCATGGCTACAAATGTTCAGGACCTGTACACCAACAAGGAGTTTGATTATGTGGGGCACATAATCAATTAAATGCACATTGAATTGATGATGACAAAGACTGATTTGAAATGCTTCAAGTTCAATCACTACTCCACACTGATGCACTTGATCATCTTTTGCAATATTGGCTACATCAACCCAAAGTTTATCAATGAGACCGAGAATGTAGGAGGAACTGTTCTGCTTTAGCTTTGGACCAGGTTATGGGATAGAAGTCACCATTTCTCTAATTCCATTTCTTTTCATAGTGATTTTGTGGATCCAATGATGAAAATGTTAGGTATTGTGAGGAATATATTTCCTTTACTAGTTATAAAATTTCTTAGACCCCTAGCATTTAAAATTGACAATGAAATTAACAACAATTGGGGTGATATATTTTTTTTTAAAGAATTTTTCTGTTATAAGAGTGTATGCTTTCCCTCAACCTCCACACATACTACCAAAATATGTCCCAAAAAGATTGGCAATAGTAGAATTCCTATGGCAGCTTATCATTATGGATAGAGAACACTTAGGTCCTAAAAGACATAGGGAACCTTTCTAGTAAGGAGGTTCCGAATAGGGGATTTCTCTATAGGTAAAGATGTTGTGGACCAAATCCATGAATTCCTGAGATAATTCAGATTGCCCTCTACTAATGCAAGGATGTATGACCCTGAAGACTTCATTAGAGGAGCATTGAGAGAAATGAGGAATCATAATTTGGCTCAAAATCAGCCTATGGCAGATGAGGATGTTATTAGAAATGTGCTCAGTGAAGATATCTATGGGGAGAGAACCCTTAAATGGAAACATATTGTAAGCATAGAGGAACAATTGAAAAAGGCAGACCCTACCTTCCTCGATTCCTTTCCTAATCTCAAATACATGTCAAGAATTGACATGTGTATAGAGAATTACAAAGATATTATGTCTAAATTGCCAGACATCCCTGAGAAGGAGGAGGACAAAATAAAACCTGAGGAATTTGAACCTGATGTGGTGTTTATGGTAGAAACTAAACAAGCTAATACATCCACATCTAAGCAAGGACCATGAAAGAAATAAAATTTGATGAATGTACCACAAAAGGCAAGGTAAAAGTCACTACAAATCCTACCAGGTAATTGCAATTACTTGGCTAACTTAAGACAAAAAAATTTGACATCACAGGAAAAAGAGGGAGAAAAGGCCCTAGATGAGTTAGAATTGGTTGTAGCTAGATTGGATAACATGGTCATCCAAGATAAAGAGTTTATAGTTGATGATGAATTCATCAAGTATGATGAGTTTAAAAGTTTTCTCTTTAGAGTAAAGAAGAATGAATTAACATTGTCTTTGAAACTAGGGGAATCATAGGAAAAGACTATTGAAATGATTGAAAAATTACAGGCCTATGATTCCAAAAGTGAAACATTAACTGTGGAGGAGGCAAGAGATCTTGTGAAGAGAAGTGGCATGTTGCTAATCCCTAGATGGGACTGGGAGTCCTTATTCTTAATTGACCAAATCGAGAGGCAAGATAAAGCTGTAGCTTATGAAGCTTTTGGCCCTGACGGACTATAGAGGGTTCTGGATTCAATATGGACAATAAGACACTAGCAATATGGTGTGTGGCCCCAGAATCTAGTAGGCCCATATTGGTTGACATCTAGGACAAAACAAAGGGTAGCCAATTAATATGGAGGTTGCATGACACTACAGGATCAAAGATAGAAAATCTCCTACATCATGCATCCTCCATGAATAAGCAAGTGGTTGACGATTTAGAGAACATGCTAGCAAGGACATTTATAGATTATGTGTCAACTAGGAAAAAGTTTGAAGATGAACTGAAGAAATTTTTTGTCTTGCATAAGACTATGAAGGAGATAAAATATGAAATAAATAGTCTAAAAAATCAGTCCAAGGCATTCACAAAGGTCTTTGATGCTAGGCTCCAAACTGAGTATCAGGGGGTATTAGCTCCAGAACTTGCAACAGAAAAGATAATAATGGATGTTGATCAGCCCGTTGATACTGAAATTGCTGAAAATGAGACTTTGATGAAGGTGTTATTGCACAAAGTAAATATTTTAAAAGGGAAGTCTCAAATCCATCATGGTACTTTCATTTATTTGCAGGGGATATAATATCAATGTTCTAAGGCCTTGTCTATACTAACCCCATTATTTAATCCTTGGGGGCCATACTTGTAATTCTTTGACATGTTAGTTTTACTAATGGGAAAAAAAATGGAGTTACCTCAGAAAATAATTGATGTTAAGGAAATGGTGTTATTAGTAAAGGATTTGTATGCATTTTTCACTGGCAAGTTACAAATCATTCAGGCAAAGCTAAAGGTTTTTTTTTTAAGAGACCGAAGGATATATCCCTACTATTGTGGGCACATAGGGACACTTGAAGGAATGGCAGGAGTGGGTTGATTCTTTCAACCAAATTTTGGATGCTAGCAAGGTGGTTTCTTATTTTGTTGGTGATGCTGACATTTCAACTTTTTATGAAGTTGTGGATGAATTGTATAAGTAGGAGTTTCCATGAATAATTTTGTTACTGAATCTCATGCCATAACACATGCCAAGTGGAACAGATGCCTTGAAGACTTAGATACAGTTAGAGCGATAACTTGGCCATCAAAGAGGGAAATTGTGGTGTGGGAAAACATTGGAGGGATTCAAGCCTTGTCAAATTGACATGGATGATGGAAGTAGTTGAGACAATTATAGTATTAGATGAAGATCTAATAGAGGGAGGTCAGTTAATTCCAATAGGGTATCTTATCTTTGCGGTTCACCTACTATGGATACACCTTTGGTGAAAACCAAGACTAATTATGAAGAATCCGACCTGATAGCTGTCGCTCTTATAACTATTTCCAAACTTGTTTACCAATGTTAGATTTTATTTTATGATAGAAGTCTCTACTAGTATGATCATTAATCATTGACATTGATGTATAAATTTCAAGGAAGTTAATACAATTATACAAGGATATTTTGTAATTTTCTAATAGAAGTCTTTGGTACTATGATCATTGATCATTTAATTTGATGTATAAATTTAAAGGAAGTTAATACAAGGATATTTTGTAATATTGTGATAGAAGTGAAAGTCTCTAGTACTATGATCATTGAATCTTGATCATTGATGTATAAATTTCAAGGAAGTTAATACAATGATATTTTGTAATATTTTGTGCCTATGTAATTTTGTAAAGATCTCAAGATCATAGTTGAAATTTGTTTAAAATTGAATGTAATAATGTATAATGTCATATTATTATATTAATATTTACTTTTAGGAAATTAGGAATTTAGGGATTATTAAATTAAGTAAATGCTTTTGCTTCAAGGAATTAAGGAATTAAGTAAATGCTTAGTATTAGGAAATTAGGATTCAGGAATGACTAACAAGTATGAAAAATAATATATTTACAATTTGTAGAAAATTAGGAAGCTTTGACCACCGACAATATTTTGAAGTAACACCTGGCTATTTCGTAACTTCTCAATGGTTAATTTATTATGATGGTGATGGGTTCCGAAGTTACGCCTGGCTATTTCATAACTTCTCAACGGTCAAGTTTTTATGATGTCTAGGAGTTCTAAATTTATGCCTGGCTGTTTCGCAAGTTCGTAACTTCTCAACAGTTAATTTTTTATAATGGTGATGGGTTTCAAAGTTACGGTTGGTTGTTTCATAACTTCTAAATAGTTAAATTTTTATGATGGTTAGGGGTTCCGAACTCCCGACTAACTTTGTGCACCTGGTCGGATTAATATTTCTCACTTTGTCAGGAACAGTTTTGAACCTATGATAGTAATGATCAAGAAGTTACAAAGCTTCGTGAGGGTTTGCTGGTTGTTAGTGTTGGCGGTTACAAAGTTGCAGTGAAGCATTTGGCGGATTGGTGTAACTTGGGAAAGGTTAATCAGTTACAAGATTAAATAGTTTAGAGGTTACGAAAGGCTTTGTGCGGGACTTCGCAAGGTTATATGATAGAGGAGATGTTAAGAAGACCGTCATCATAACTTTAGAAGGGTTACAAAGGCCTCTAATTTACATGTAGTGAAGTTGAGATGGGGTTAGATGAACTATTTGCATAACTTGGGAACCATGCTAGCTTAAGTTTTGAACCTTGATTCTTGATTCTTGAAATAACATATTAACATGGCTGCATAACTATGAGGCATTAAGGGCCGAGGTGTTTACACTTTACAATGAGGAAAAAGGACATTAATAATTATATGATTATAGTACATACTTCAAATTTCATGAACATTCTACATTACAAAAATCTAAATTTAAATTACAAAAATCATGAACAATACTTATTACTTGTAATATGAGTCAAATAGTCAATATTCAAGTCCAACAAGTACAGTAATAACTAGAAGTTAATAAGTATTAAGTATACAATGTATAAATACCTATTAACCAAAATTTGACTGCTAGTTCTAAATCACTTCACTCACTCAGTGAGCAGTCTACAGCTTCTATATCCCACATGAAATCCAACTCCTTAAATTGACTAGTAGCAAGAGCTTCGTCTTCATTCTGAGTTGGGTATTCAAAATTCAAAAATTCTTCATCTTCATTCTAAGTTTGTGATCAAGATCCATTGTTTATCTCAGAACTAGTAGTAGCACCAGTACCACCAAGTTTTGAAGTGTTCAAAAGCCCTGGTCTTTCACGCATGGAATTCCAAATTTCCAATTCCCTATCATAAGGAAATTCTCTAACATTGTACTGAGTTACAAACAACCTCAAGCAAGTTTCCAATTTTTTGTCTAGTTTGTTTCTGATCTTTGATTTCAAAAGCCCCAATGCAATGAAAACACTTTCATCTTTCACCGACCCCAATATCATTGTTTCACATAAATCAACAAGTTTGAAACATTATGATATTGAATCACACAATACTCCACTCTTCTCTATCCTTCTCCAAAGCTTGGTTATTGCACTAGGTTCAAATGGATTCTCCAAGTTTTTTATCTACAATTTCATACATGATGCAAATTGTCTACATTATTTTTTAAGATTAGCTAAATCTAAAATTTCTTCAATTGGTTATCCATTGCAATCTGCATGTTTTGAAAAATCTCTAATCAATTCATTAATTTTTTTATGAAAGATATGTGCATCAGTTTGTTTATCTCTAAAGTTTTTCCAAAAATGACGAAACACACAACACGTGGCTTCAAGAATTTCTTCTCGAGGGAATCTTTCACTTATCTCACTTGAAAGTTGGTAGGAAATTGACTTCAAATTATCACTAATAGATTTAAAAATCCTGTTAAAATCAGCCCTTTTAATTGGAAGTAGTCTGCCTCACTTGCCCATCTTAGATTGGTGCATTGGTATTTCAGATCCTTTCACAAACACACATAAATAATTTTTTGCATCAAATTGTAAAAAATTCTTAGCATGATTCAAATTTGTAATTGTCTGCTACTTGAAAAAAAATTGGGCTTTGAATTATTGTCATATATGAGTACAGGCAATCCAAGGCAATGCATATCATTCTGCGTAAACTAATATACTCATGGATATACATAACTCTATCTTGGGCTTTCTTAACAATTTTTTTTATTAAATCCAGCATGGGGAGAAGACTAACTAAAGTTAACAGAGTCTCTATATCACTTAACCTATGTAATAAATCAGGTGCTTTGTCTACTATGAGGTGTTGTTCATATATTAGTCCGATCAAGGATTAATATTCTATTATAAATCTTTCTACTGGTCCATGGAAAGAGATCCATCTGGTCTCAACATCCTTGAGAAGCTTATTTCCTGGTGTTACTCCCTCTAAAAAAATCTTAAATTCTACAAAATGTTTAGGACTTCTGTAGAAGTAAGAGTATAGCTCGCGAACTAGATATTCAACTTTTGACACTGTAGGAAAATCGCTTACAATTTTATATGCTAAATTCATTCGATGGGCCATGCAATGTATGCCAAGCATGTAAGGTACAATACTAGTTTGTAATCTTGCACAAAGACCATTCATTTGGCCTTGCATTATTGTAGCTCCAATGCACACTAAATTCTTACCAATTGTCAAATCATCCATACCAGCAACTTCATTCAAAGAATTCTTCACTTAAAAATATAAGTTTTTTGTTGTTGAATTTCCCCTGATTTTATGAGCACACAATAGATGAGCTTGGCGGACATGTTCTTTTACTTTATACACATGCATACAGACCCAAACAGTGTTATCTACTGTAGTAACTTCATCTATTGATAATAAAATGAATCTGGACTATTTTACTTTCTCCTATAAACTTTTCTTTTCCACCTCAGAAAGATAGTTTTTCATTTCCCATCCATTGTTTGTTGACCAATGTGACATAGGATAGTGAGGAACTCTCAAAAAGGATAATAAATTACCATATTCTAAGAAGTCTCTCATAGGATGCCTCTAGACATAATATGAAAAACAATACTCATCTGAATGGTCTTTGCCAGGTTTGCTTCATCGACTGCATGTTTAAACCCAACCTTGATTGAATTTTCACTACTAGGAATTGTGCCATTCTCTTGTTATGCTCTTCATATTCTATGTCATACTTAACATGAAGATAGTCTTCCCTTGATTTCCATCTCACTACTGATATTTCTTGTTTGTCTATGATATGTTTTTCATAAACCTTACCAATATTCTTTTTTATAGTGTCAAGCTTTAGCTGCAACTTCTTCTCTCTTTTATTTTTCCATGTACAAATCTTACACCTGCATTTTGTTGGTTGTTCATCATTGTTTAGGACTGGTTCAATGAACCAGTACTTTTCTACCCAATCAACCTTAAAATTTCTTGTCATTTCCCAATCCTACCCCATTTTTACTTTCCTTTTTCTTTTCTTCCTACCAACAACATTATTATCTTCATTGCTAGCATTTTCATCCAACTAGTTCTGTGTATCCCTTATAACATCTTCTGTCATGCCACCATTGTTATCCTCATTTGATGCATTTTGATTTTCATTTAACTCAATGACAACCCCAACTTGTGGTAGTGGTATTGGTGACCTACTGTGAATGGCTTTTGCATTTACAATTGCAGAAGTTGATAGAGAAGAAATATTACCAACTCCAAAGAAAGCCTTTATGGAGAATCTTTAAGTTTTGGGCACTTTGATGGCCTCCCGAACCCTTCACTTCCCTCAGGAGTCTTACCCTACCCTTCATTGCCTTGATGATTAGGAGTCTTATGCTTGTCTTTCTTTCCAATCCCTTCATTGCCCTAAGCACAGTGAGAAGTCTAAGTCTCAAGCTCAACCTCCCCTGACATCTCAATCTCTTCAGCAACCTGAGGATACTCAGGATAGTCACCCTTATCCGACATCTTGACCTCTCACTAGTCACTATGAAATTAATAGAAATACTGTGAAATGTGAACAAATAATTGCTTACCTTGGTCCAACTTCCTCTGAATTATGATTCTCTAAAATGTTGAATCCTCTGTTTACTTTTGCAAGATTTCTATTTGTAAATCTAGCCCTCCAAAATTTTGTAACGGGACACAAAAACTAAAATACTAACAAATCTCATATTAATTTATATCAATCCATGATTCAAATGTCCATTTTTTTTAATGCCCGGGCTTTTAGCAAAAATGTGTCGACCTGAATGTAGGAATTAACAAATGGTTGGTGAAATAGGTTGTGGTCAATATATCAATTAATTAATGGTTGGTGAAATAGGTCATGGTCAATATAATAACGACATAGGTCATGGTCTATATAACAATTAATTAACAAGTGGCAAAAATTGTCATGGTTAAGGATAACACTATAAACCATTTGGCTATTTTAGATTTTATATGTGATTCATAATTAATACCCTTGGTGAATAAGAGACCATTAAAAGAACCATGTCAGATTGGTTAAAAGGTGAATATATTGGTCAACTTTGTTAAACGGAAAATCTTATTGGTGATTCCAATGAATATTTAACTGTTACCATGTCAAGATTGGGTGATTTGGGCCACCATATACCATGTGCAATTCACCAATTCCGCCAAAAATATTTCCCAAAATTTTCCAAAAGGTGAATATTCACCACTAAAAATTATGCTGGTTGGGATAACAATCTTGAACAAATGGAATGGCCAAATAAGGTGATTGTCCCGGTCATGACAATAAGGAAGGGTAATGTTGATCGAACATGACAAAACTAACCTTTGATCCCTCAACCATTGGTAATGGAATCAAATCAATCATCTACAATTTCTAAGTGACTCCTCTATATGAATTTGAAATGACAAAACCAATGCCAAAGTTGACTACAGAAAAATGAGAATGGATCATGATTATTGTGATCTACACTTTGGATGAGTATGGAACTACTTGGTGACTTCTAATAAATAGATAATCTTAATGGATAAATGAAAATGTTTATGACAACTTGGAATGATTATTTCAATAAAAATGTGATAGCATTATTATGGTGTTAAAACCTCAAAACACTTGGACTTTCCCTATCACAATATGAAGTAACTAAGATTGTAACCATGTAGTCCAACACCAAGAACTAGTTACACATTTATCCAAAGCATCAAATAAGTATATTTGATCCTTTTAAATTTAATTATATAACCTTCACCATTTTATGAGATTGACAAAAACAAATTCTTAACAAAAAGGTGGATTGCAATTGTAGTTATTAAACTTGACAATATGGCTGCAAATTTAATCAATGGACACCATAACAAAGTAAAAATAAAATTGATCAGTCCTAAACTGTCTGATCAGAGCAGTGATAGTAGAAATTTTTGGTTGGGTTTGATCACAAATTATGTTTTCCTTCTACGAAGGTTGTGTATGGTTTGGAACACAAATATTTTCTTCCTTTGAAATCCATACTTATCTACATACCCTTACCCAATGCTTGATAGTATTGGCCCCCCTGCATGTTCATTATCTATTCTTTGATTAGAGTCTGATCAGAACTATTTATCTTTGCAACTTCACTATTTATTTGTGTTCCTTGAATCATCTAGGTTAGATGTTGTGTTATCTAACCCCATCTAAACTATGGGAAGTCATTCCAAAATTTGTCAAACCTTGTTTCTAAGGGTTTATTGTTCATTTTCATGCTTAGGATAGTCCCGAGGTTGTGACTAATTCATTTTCTTAATTGATAAGGCCATGATACCATTTAAAGTACCATGATATGAGAAGATAAATATTTGGAAAGAGATAGACATTGAGAGTATTTGACCATTAAGTGGTCTTGTAAAGGAAAACAAAGTTGTTATTAGTTGAAATGTATTAAGAGTGATAAGTGTTGTGAGGGATAGGAGAAGTGCATTTAAGAGTGTAGAGAATACCCAAGAAGTAGGAAGGAACTATGGACCTCCAAGGAAAGGGTAGTTGAACCTTTATTGTAGAAGTGTAGGTGATTATCTTAAGTAGGATAGTGGGATGTTAGAATCAGGTTCTAAAGTGAAAGAACTAAGGTGATCAGAGTATTGAGAGTTGAAAGGTTGTGTGGGAAAGAACCTTGAGTATGTGAAGGTTAAAACCCCAAGGGTTAAGGTTGGGGAAGAAGTTGAAAGTGATGAATGGTTTCCATAGGAATAGGACAATGTAGAATGTGATCAAAATTAGGATTGTAGGATGGAGTAGTGAAGTGATGAATGGTGTCCTTACTAAGATACTTCTTGTTGACATTTAACTAAAGGGGGTGAGATAGCTTGGAGACATATTATGTAATATAAAGGGATCCATTTTTTATGGAGACATTATTTCCCTACTCAACATTTACCCTATTCATGCATTTCACTCATAACTAGTGGAAGGATGTTGCATGGTTCTATCTTATAATTTTTTGCATGGATTTGAACTCTCATTTGGAATATCATATGGATTTGGTTCCTTCTATGCTTATTATTAAACTTCTTGTTGTGGCTTGTACCACTATTCTTTCTATTGTAGTTCATCCTACACCCTCTTTTCGTCGGCTCTTGAGTTTTCGTCTTGTTATATTTATGATTCTTGACCCTTTTTCCTTGATCTATCAAATTTTCCCTCCATATTTGGTGGTCCATTCAAATTACTCTTCTACAACCGCCAACAGTTCCTCTAACACTCCTCCATTAGCTCAATTCCCTAAAAAATATGATAATTCTTGGGTAATTATTCATAAAAATGAAAGGATTCAATGCTCAAGTCCCTAAAACATATGCTAATTCTTGGGTAATTATTCATAAAAATGAAAGGATTCAATCCCTCTCTGCACAAAATACTTGGATTGTAGTATTTGGTCTTGACTCTGATTAGTAATAGTTTAGATTTTTTGTAGTTCTTTCTAGTCAATTTATGTTTTTCCATCACTATTGTGTTGTAATTTTTGGTTAATATTTTGGGTAACGTTACTATTCTATCCTACAAAAATCTTTGTGCCAATTATTTATTTTTTAAACTATAATGGGTTGAGGCTCTTCCACACTTACTATAATAAAACATAATAAATCTCTTAGTGAACTGATAATTTTTTCCATGCAACTTTTAGAACACCCTTTGGAATTATTTCACTGACGATATCCAAAATTTTTATTATATTGTCTTTCATTACAATTATTGACATAAAATGTTAGATAATAATATAAAAAAATTATACTTGACTATGCTCAACTTTAAGATATATCCTTTTAAATACCAATCTCACTACTTCATGTTGTATATAAGTTCCTAGCTAATGCTCTTGTGCTAAAATTATGCTTACATGACTCAAGAAAACTAGCTTTATAAAAAATGAATATATCCTACATAATATCTTTACAATCTAGGAAGATATGCATTGGACCTAACCATCTCATTAGAAACACAATTCTCATTCAAATGAACTATATGAAAGATTTTGACTAAATTGAATGACCTTTTATCATCACCAAGCTCCAAGGTTACGTTTTTGGACTCATTTTATTAATTGTATTTGTATTCTCTTATTTGAGAATTCAACTTGTTTTAGTAATAGTGGTTGGCAATCTAGAACTTTTGTACTTTGTCGGTGTATCAACTAAGAATATCTCCTAGCTGCTCGTTACATGTTCTTGTTCTAAAAGATTTGCATCCATGTTAGCTCAGTTTGTTTCTCAGAGGTTGGCCAAATATGTTTCATTAACTAATTTAGAACATTAATTAGTTAAAAGTAATTTTTATAATAATATTTTCACATTCTTTTGGAAGAAAACAAATATATGTTAAGTGTCTTTCTATTTGGGTGTTCTATAATGACTCCAAGAGTTTATATTAATGGTAAAAAACTCGGTGCTATCTAGACTACTTAAAAAACTCTATCTTTTCAGTCATGTGGTTTCTACATACACTGTCAAGAAATAAAACATCATTTAGATTTTCATAGGTCATATACTTGGTTATAAATACAAGATTTTCATTATCTTTAAATGCTTCTATAGTGTGTGTAGAACTTTTTCCATACATCTAGTTTCCTTCCTCCCAATTTCTACTATAACTTCCCCTTCAATTAGGAGGGTTCTACAAAGACTTTTCCTCAAATTCCAAATGTTTTTTGATTAATAGTTTTGCCTCTTCTTCCACTAATGATAGACCTAAATTTCCCTCTTCCTTTAGTAACTTGCCACTAAGTTTTGAAAGCACCTCTCCAATGGGTTATCATCATATTTGGTGATCCTCGATTAATATGTAATCAAAGAATCAATCAACTTATCAATTTGTATTTTACTAATGTCTCTAAGCTCTTATATGGGTACAATTAAAACTTCAAATTTTCTTAAACAACATACAAAAGGACATTTTCAATCACTCTCTTATCTGGGAGCTCATCTTCATATTTTCTTAATTCATTAACAACATTTACGAATAGAGTCATAAAACTATCTATATTATTTTCATCCTTCATTTTTAGATTCTCAAAGTCTATCCTCAAGTTTCACAAGTTGTCATTCTTCACCTTGAATAGACCTCTTAACAACATTTAAGAGTTTCCATGGATTTCTTTAAAGACTCTACTCTTGACACCCTTTGACATATGGTGTCATTTAAGCCCTGTTGAATAAGACCAAGAGATCTTTTATCATTTTTAAAATTCTCCTTTAATAGAATTCAATCCACATTCATTAGCGCCACTTTTTATTTCTTGGTTAAGAGGCTTTGGATATCCATCATTGATAAACCCCTTCAGTATGTGAGAAAAAATATAATGTTTTCTTCCCAATGAGTCATGAATCATATTTTTTTTCATTTAAAACTGCTACATGTGATTGAGCCAAACTATTATTTGATACAATATCTGTTTAGATTCAATATAGTTGTAATATTCAAATGGAATGCAAGGACACTTTCTAGCTCGTTACACAACAATCTTTTAACTCTTTCACAATAAACATAGCTCTCATTGAATCTGTCAACTTTGATACCAATTTGAAGGTTACAAGGGAGATACAAAACAACAAGAGCAAGAAAGAATAATAAAATATATAATAAAATAGGTTTATATTGCACCAAGAGACTTTATTGATCTCAGTAAAAATACACAAGTCTAGTAAAATTGCTAAATGTCTCTAATCGGAGGTGAGACAAAAAATTGTTTAGATGTTTATTTACATGCGATCACTTATTGTGCCTTTAAAATGACGATTTATTCTTATTAGACAAGTATAGAAGTTTACAATCTTATAGTAAATAATAGTTTAAGATAGACATAAATCAAGTTATCAAGAAAGGCAGTCTTCACTGATGCTGGAGAGATCAGCTTTAAGCAAATGGCAGCTGGGATTATTGTTTATTCCAACAAGGAGAACCATCTTCTCTAATTAATTAACCTATAAACTACAAGAGACTAACAACAAATCCTATTTATGTATGTAGATTAGGATGCAACCTCAACTATGAATAATAAATACACACTCTTAAATTGGAGATAATAATTTTAAAAGATAACATATTCTTTAAATTAAGAAAAGAGTTTATTAGATTTATGTGTACACCATCTAATTCTACCAAATAACATTATTTACCACAACAATCAACTTTCTTTTAATTGTTATGTTTGTAACCCTTTTTCAAAAAGTTACCAATTGAATTGCCATGCTTGTGCCAATAAAACTATAAACGAAGGGTGTACCCTGTCACACATATTGATATGTTCGAATAGCACAGAAAATAAAAATTTCCTTGATCTATTGAGTCTTGTTGACATCAAAGGAATTATAATGCTATAACGAATGTGCATTATATGGTTGTTCCTTCAAGCGCGCAGAGTTCAACCGTAGGAGAAAGCGAGAATAATATATGAAGGGCATGTTAAATCCGCCACTAAATTCAACAAGAATTTTTCCAGCTCAAAAATGACATCCTTCTTAACTTTGGACCTCATTTTTTTTCCACTTAATCTCTTAGACATCACTCTCATTCTTTAACTCAGCGAAATTTATTATGGACTCGAAAATTTCCGTTCCTTGTTCAATCAACCTAGCAGTAGTATCATATGATTCAAGATTGCCAGTAAAACAACAATCGATTTGCTCAGAGATATGATTAACGCAGAGCGAGCTGGCATCACGATTTGAGATATCGAAACCAACTCTCCCAATCTTCATAAAGAAGATAATGACTGCCAACTAAAACTCACTGATGCAAAATCTTTGGAGTTAATGCTACTGCCCCTTTCTGCATTCATGGCATCTGTCTTTACTCTCTCCCTCCATCTATAAATACTGCAATGTTGCCTTCGATACTTACACAGCTGAAGTAAGTGATTGTTGAGATTAAGGATGGCAAGAGGAATGAAGAGCGTGTGGGAATTCGTGTATGTTGTGTTAGCAGTGATGGCGATGATTAGCGCAGGAGCATACGCCGATATATCCTGCATGACTGTGGATTCTGATATACTCCCATGCACGCCCTTTGTTTCAGGGGCGGCCGCTGAGCCGGCAAAGGCATGCTGCGACGGCATTAGGAGTCTGAACTCCGCTGCCAAGACAAGTGAGGACAGGAAAGCTGCATGTAAGTGCATAAAGTCTTTTATAGGGGGAGCTCCCATCAACTATACTAGAGCTGCCGAATTGCCCGAAAGATGCGGTGTAGACATCGGCATACCCATCAGCCCTTCTGTTGACTGCTCCAAGTAAGTGGAAAATCCTCTTCTTCTCCTAATATTACTTGTTAAATTTCCTCCGTGACGAATCACCATTAAGATGTGTTTTGATGAGCAGGGTCACCTAAATTGCCTGAAATTTGCCCATGACGTCGCCACCATGTTGCTGGATGAGTTATGTTGATATGCTCTATGCTGTTTAAATAATGCATCTGTATTGCACTACCAAGTGCCTGGACTTCCATAAAGAGACAATAATAAGAAATGTATTATCCTTCAGTGACAAGGAAAACACACAAATGTTAACGTTATCCAAAATTCTAATATGAGTATTGTTTTGCTGGATGTAAAGGTGTTATATAACAAATTGAGGCAGTATAATCATCTAAAAGAGAAAATGTTGGGTATTCTATACATTTGCAATAGCAGATGTCACGCAACTGAAACTGTGTGGATTTTGGTTCTATAAATGATAATCTGAACACTTACAAAAACTGTCCGGGTTTGATATCATAGTTTAAAAGATCACTAATGTATTATAATTTTTAACAACGTCTGACAGGGGATTCGTTATAAAATTTTGATATAAGACTATTTAGAAAAAATATGGTCTGATATAATACTTCAGGTGCATAGTGTGGACCAATTCATATCAGACATTGCAGTTCATGCCATTACAAAATGTTTGAGTATAGGAATGTGACATAGGCTTTGAAACTGAATCTGTAGCTAATTAAAATGACCAATTGACAAACTATTATGAAGGCTGAGGTATATGTGATTGACATACACGATCTGGTAAAAAGCTCGATCACTAGGCATGCCAAGACAATAAAAAGGATGATTTCCATAATTTTTAACATTATGTGAGAATGGTTTGGTTATAGAAGTCTGATATAAGACTATTTAAAAGAAATATGGTCTAAGATATAATACTCCAGGTGTAGTTTGATAGTTGAGTGTTTGTACAATGGAATTTTGATGTTTATATCATTTTGATGTATGAGTGGCACTATCTCGCTTGATAAAATAAAGAAAATTAACTTCTTGCTCAACCCTTATAAGGCTCTCGGCTCATATGGCTTTCCACCTCTGTTCTTTCAAAAATACTAGGAGATCGTTGGTTATGACATGTTCTTGGTAGCCAAAGGATTCTTCAACTTGGGGGGCCTTCTAAAAGAACTAAACAATATGTTCCTTGTGCTCATCCCTAAGACATTTGGTGCTAACAAAATGAAGGAATTCTACCCTATCAGTCTATGTAACATGGTTTACAAAATCCCATCAAAACTTCTTGTTAACTGAATTAAACCATTTCTTGACAAGCTAATCCACCCAAATCATAAGGGCTTTGTCTGGGACAGATAGATTACTGATGTTATAGTCAAGGTCAATGAAGCCATTCACTCTATGGTGAAAGGGAATTAAGAGAACATGCTCCTTAAATTTGATGTCTCCAAATCTTATAAACTAGTGTCTTGGTCTTTCCTTTCAGAAATACTAAATAAATTTTATTTTGATGGTAAGATCTAATGATGATAGAAGCTTGAGTCCACTCACCCAATTATGTGGTGCTTGTGAGTGGATCTCTGAAAGGTTTCTTTTCAATCTCCAAAGGGATAAGACATGGAGACCCTTTCTCTCCCTCTCTATTTATCTTACTTGCTAATGTGCTTGGTTGCAGTATCTCACAAGATTTTTCAGGGCTTTGTCAATGGTTTCAAACATTCTTCTTAGTTTCATATCAACAATTTGTGGATGACATGGATCTTCGTGGAACGTCTACCATCTCTGAGGATAAAGTGTTTTCCTTGACTCTTAAGAACTATGCTTTGGTCGCTGGGAAGAAAATCAATCTTCAAGTTATATTTACTCAACACTCCTAAAAATATCCAATTACACATAGTTTCTATTCTCAACTATAATATTTCTATCCTACCTTCAACCTATTTGGGAATGCCTCTAACAACTGGTAAATTGGACAATTCTTTGTGGGTGGCTCTTCTTGAAAGAATTTGAGTTAAGTTGGCTTCATGGAAAGAGGCACTTCTTAGGAATGTTGGTAAACTCCACATGTTAATTGTGTCTATTCAAGGTACCTCCATGTAAATCAGGTCCTTATTTATTATGCCCACCATGTGGGTCAATAAATTAGATTCTTTCAAAAGTAGATTTTTATGGTCCGAGGTGGAAGATAAAAAATGGTTATCACTTATTAGCTGGGAAAAAGTTTTCTCTCAAAATCAAATGGAGGACTTAATATAAAAAATTCTAATTCCCTAAATCTAACTCTATTATCCAAAATAAGTTAGAAACTTATAACTATTTTGACTAACTAGGATAACATCTTATGTTCCTAATATTTCATAAATATGAGTGGTTTAAAGTTTCTGGATGAATGGTTATCTCAAGGTTCTACTATATGGAATAATCTTTCTTAAAAAATCCCCACTATTATGCAGGGCTTTATTTGGTAAATTGGTAATGGAAATAAGGTCAATTTCTTAAAAGACCCTTGGGTTTCCAATACTCCTCTTAAATATCATCCTTTTTTGTGGCTATCCAATGGGATCTTATAGGTAGAGTTGGCTCCTAAGTGTTTAACTCATAAGATTTAACTTAGAATCTCATTTCCTAGAAGATTGACCCTCTTTGGTTTGCTATCCCTTTTAGGTGTCTATTAAACTTTTACAAACTCTTAAGACATGAAGATTATATAGATTTGATGAATAGGACAAGCTCATTTGGAGTCATTCTATGGATGGGATCTATTTAGTGAAGTCTAGTTATAAGATTCTAACCTCCCAGTCTCAATAGTTCCACAAGATGAAGGTGTGGAATTCCAAAGTGACCCCTAAAATACAACTCTTTTAGTTGGGCGTGTGCCATAGAAAAATATTGACCTTGGATAATGTCAAAGAAAAAGGAATACAACTGGTGAACATACATTCTTTATGTGAGAAGGAATCGAAGTCTATTGCTCACCTTTTATTTTCTTTTCAGTTCTCTTGATGGGTAAGGAAAAAAATTATGTCTATATTTGATATAAATTGGATTTCATCCATGTATCCCTTGTCAGTCTCTTCTCGATGGACTCCCCCTCCACCTAGCAAATTTTCACCTAGGAGCTTTGGTGGGATTATATGTTGTATGTTAGGTTTCCTTTATGGAAGAAACATAATAATCAAAATTTCAGAGATAAATCATCTGATTGGGAGGCCTTTTCCTTTGCTACAATCAATAATATAAAGGAGAACATGAGCAATATTGTATGAGTTAAACATAAGAATCCTCCTTAGTCCCTTCATTGGCAAATTGCTAAAAGGTAGGGCATGTCCTCTTCTCTTGAAAAATACACCTCACCTCCTTTGGTTTTTAAAAGTAATATAAAGTGGTCCCCCCTCCTTCGACACTAATTGGGTCAAACTCAACTTTGACAACTCTTTAGTTGAGAGCCTTGGTTAGGCAAGTGGAGGTGGTCTTGTTAGAGACAAATGTAGAAAAATTCTCCTGGCCTACTTGGTGAATTAGGGAATGAAAATGACCCACATGGATGAGGTTGGAGTAATCTTTCATGAAATTAAGTTGGTAGTTAATTAAGGCTATAAAATAAGTCATCATTAAGGGTGATGCCCTCAATGTCATAAATATACTCAATAGGATATGCATCTTAGGTTGAGAAACCAAAGATATAATTATGAGATGCATTGGCCTCATGGTCATGTTGAATGAAGATACCAGCACATCTTCCATGAGGGAAATGGTTTCATAGATAGACTAGCTATAGTGGGAATATTTACTACACCAATTAAAATATGGTTTGAGCTTCAAGATGTACCTCAATAGGCTTATGTAATGATCGAGATAGATATATCCACCTTTGGAAAAGGACACCATTTCCCAAATTGTAATTAATGATGAAGATTTATCATTATTTTAGGTTAGCTTTAAGATCTTTTAGTATTTATCCTCCTCCAATTATTCTTTCTATGGTTAATGGTCCTCACCCTATAGCCATCTCTATGAATTCTCTCCACAAGGACACTGTGGGAGGTAATTTGAATCAAATTAAACAGAACAAGTGTGGAAAATATAAGAACAACACCACCTTTTGGCCCATTTTTTAGGTTGTGCATCTTGATAGCTACATTGAGGGTATGACGGGTTCGACTTGGAACACTATGAGAATTTTGTGGATGCCTCATATAATGGAAAGATAAATAATGGTGTGGTTTCCTTCATGGTCTCTAAGGAAACTACTGTATTCATGGCGTATCTGGTCATAGAGGGTAAGGCTATCCATAGATATATAAATGGTCAGCATTAGCAAGATCTTAAGATTTTTTTGGCGCTAGGGAGGCTATACAAAGACTCCAAAATAGATTCATCTTGGAAGTACTATCTAGAAAATTGAAGGATGCCACCCTTGTTCTCATCAAAATTTTCACTCTCAAAGAAAGGTTTAAACATTTTCATTTCCAATTATTTCATATGCTTAGTTATTTTTCCCCAATATTAAACTTTATTTTCCATTCTAGATTATTTCATCCTTATCTTTGTTAGTTAGTAAGGCCAAAATTTATCCTTCCCCCTCCACTAGGGTTTAATTCTTTTCCTTTATAATTTCCACCTAGCCTAGTTCTATATGGTTGGACCCAAAAAACCTATTCCCTTTAATTGTTGATCTTAGTAAGCCTATGGTTAGCTCCAAAGCCATTCAACACACTCTGGCTTTCCCCCTTCTAATTCTACCAAAGTTAACCATCTGTACAAAGCTAAAATGAAGGGCCTAGGCATTAACAATGTTGTTGTATCTTAATATTATGAGTCCTTGTAGTCTACAAAATCATGTTGGTCCCCCCAAAATTCCCCCAGCAACACTATTGACCCTACTCCTAAACCATGTTTCCCTGCTAAGAATAAAAGGTACCTAGATGACCCAAAGGTCCCCCTCAATGTTTCCCTACCCCACTCTAGACACTAGTACATTTGAGACCTTTTTTTGATGATCGAGCGTCTAAATTTAGACAGTAAACAATCAATTAAGAGACACCACCCGGTGTCACAATTTTGTAGTCAGAAAAACTGATGGTTCTATTAGGCATTGTAATTATGACAACCTTGGCCATCACTAAAAGAGGGTGCCAACACAATGAGAATGTCGTCGGACATATTTGTATCCATCGCAATTGGCACACCTACCTGTTGCAACAAATAACAAACAATAGCAACCCATCAGAAGATTCTGATGGGTAGTCGTCATTCATATCATCTTCACCGACGTAAATGCTTTTAATGCGATGGATATCCATCAGAAGTTTAAAACACATATCCATCATTTGTGGTTTGTAATGATGACTATGCTATACATGTGACAAACATGCGTCAGAGAGTTACGATGATTATCTGTTGTTTATGGTTGTTTTCTGACAACGATGCATTTAATGCGATAGATGGATGTCAGATGTTTGCGATGAGAAATTGTTGCTATTTTAAAGTCATCATAGTTACGATGACAATGAGTTCTTTTTAAAATATATATATATTTGTCAATCGAGGTTGTATCGATTCAGAATGGTGTTCTTGTAGATCTGGTTCCTACTCGTGATTTGGTTATGGATCATTCAGAGATAACTTTGCAGTAGATTCAGTAGTGGCTTGTGGATTATTGTGTCGAGTCTAGAGACTTGGATTTGGAATGGATCCTACTGAATTAAGACTTGTGATAGCGACTACTCTAGCACAATTCAGAGATAACTTTGTAGTAGATTCGGTAGCAGCTCATGGATTATTGAGTCAAGTGTAGAGACTTGGATTTCAAATGGATCCTACCGAATCAAGACTTGTGACAGCAACTACTCCAGCACAAGAAGCTAGTGCAGCGATTAGAGATGTATTCTTCCTGATGTGTTAATGGGATAAATGTGGACCTGATTGCATTCAAATTTGATTCAAGCAACTTCTTGACTTCTTTGGTCTAAATTTGATGTGCGGGTTTGCGGTGCAGTCGATATATATTTGTCGTACGTGGATTGAGATCTTAAATTATTGAGCTTCTCTTTGTTTTAAGAATAGTTTAACATTCTCTACTTAACAGGGCCAACCACGTGAAGGTGGAAGCTCATCTGACCCGTCCTAGGAGCCTCTTATGACCCTTTACGAGATTTTAAGATCTTTAAGATGTATTCTTAGAGATCGTAAATAGTCATAAAGGGTCATAAGGGGTCCTGGGACACAATAGCTGAGAAACATATAAATGTAGGCATCATGGTCATAATTTTTTGGAAACACAACATAATTGAGTGGTATGCCCAGATGATGCAACACAACTACTCCTCCAGTTCCATGTCTACTCTACGTAAACAAAACCCAAAGATGAAGAATAAATTTAGAGAGCATAGGAGGAGAGCAATAATGACCAAAATAATATAGGGACCTATATTAATTTGGTTGTTCTCACTCTCCTCCACTCTCTAAATTTATTTTTTATCTATGAATTGTTTTTACTACAGTGTAAACTTGGAACCAGAGGAGTGATATATAGTTGTGTTGCATCATCTGGGTATACCATTCAATTATGTTGTGTCTCCAAAAAATTATGATTATGATGCTTACATTTATGTTTATCATCTATTGTGATATCTACTTTTATGTTTCTCATTTGTCATGTTTATGTTCATGTTCTTTATGTGTATCTACTAGAAATTCTATAAAAAAAATTAGTATCTACAATAGCCCTCTGTTAACAAAATTTACGCATATGGTCCCAACAAAGTAGTGCATAAACTACACAAAGAAGGCATCACAGAAATATAATTTCTACTTTTTCCATTGAAGCAATCTTGGCGGCACTAGTTGCCTCTCGAGCCTTCCACAAGTTGCATTCATTTCTTACATCAGGTATAGATGTAGATGGGGTAGATGTAAATGTGGTTTGATTGACCCACCGAAAGTATTGACATCCAGTATTTCTTTGACAATACCAAATGTATGTCACTTCTTCATAAAATGATTAGTTATCACCTTATTTTAAAATATAAAATATAATTACGTATCTAGACCTTTTTTCTATTTGGGTAAACCCAAAATTGACGCCCAAGATTACTTATTGTGTGTGACGTCTTCAACATACATGGGCCAACACCACATTGACACATAGGCACATTGACCGAAGTAATCAACGCTATTTCGACAAATATTGTATTATCAGAAATATTGCATTTTTATTATTTTTTTCATTCATACTAATTATAATTACAATTAAAAGAAACATACTAATTTAGACTTGCACATTTTTTGGCTAAGTTGAAGTCTTTGGTTTAAATCACTAGACATTCAAAACAAAATGAGAAACCAAAGAAAACCATGCAATTGTAAAGAATGGTAATTTTCTTAATCACGTCACTAATTTTTGCATGTCTAAATACTGGTGTCTTTCAAGTGATTTGATTCTTGTCATGCCCACTACAAATGAGAACAGTCTTAACTAGTGAGGTTTTTTAAGCATATAGAGATTAAATACACTCTTTTAGAATGAAAATTCTCTTAACAAAAGATCAAAGATATATAAGTAGGACATATAAAATAAGGTGAATAAGAGTAGTACATATAAAAAAATTATTAGAACATGCCAAATATTTGGCATAATTATACATTTCATTCATGTCATTGATATTCTTCTTCATCCATCCCATCATCAAGATCGTCATTGTCAATGACATCATCACCACCACTATTGTCATCATCATCATCATCATCACCATCAACAACATCATCATCATCATCATCATCATCATCATCATCATCATCATCATCATCATCATCATCAGTAGTAGCATCATCCTCATTAGTAGCAGCATCATCGTCATCAATAGTAGCATCGTTGTCGTCTTCTTCTTCATATTCTTCTTCGACTAGCTCTCAATCGTGATCTGGTTCTACATCATCTTCCACTTCTTCATCTTCTTCGGTATCTTTTTTCATCACATTATACTTTATCGGTCTTCCTCTTGGATCATGTCTAACAACAAATGAATAACCTGGTTTATGTGGAGCCTCTAAGTGAAATACCTGCTCACATTGGCTTGGAAGAACATATGGCTCTTCTCCAACTGGCTCAAACAACCTTGTATTAATCATTGGAAATCTATTGTCATGTTCAATAATAGTTCTATCAGGATCATTTTTATTGAGTCATAGTTTGTACCATTTCACAATGAAGAGAACTAATTTGAAGGAATTAAAGTCCCAGTCAAGTATATCAACCAAAATACCATAGTATAAATTTTGTGACTCTCGAGAATGTAAGTCATTTCTAGATGAAATATTAGTCACCTGGAACACTGCACTTATCCCAGAATCACAAGTTCTCTTAGTGTCATCCAACTGTTTGATGTGAAATTTATAACCATTGCAAAACGTAGCCTTGTGGTGTTTCATTTGCAATAATGTTAAACATGTATAAATTATTGCATCACGAGTTGAAAAACATACGATTGATTAATTAACAAATTTATAAGTACCTGGTGATCTCTTAAACCATATGCTAAGTCTATTTCCTTTTGTATAACATTGGGATCTCCATTGTGATGAGCTTGTATAACCAATGAAGACATGGATTCCCATGTTAATCTATGACTATCATGTTGACATCATTCAATCCATGTCGTCATCCAATCTTGATTGTTCGCAATAAACAAATGTATTGCATCCCACTCTTTAGCAGATGTACAAAAGTAAATACATGACTTACAATAGATTTATTTTGAAGATTAAGAATTAATTTACTACAATAACATCTCATAATTTATTACCTTTCAGTTTCCTAAATCTACCATTGCCCACCAAGTACTCCCCTTCAAATTTTTTAATTGAGTCGAGATCCCAAATACAATCTATATGGGTCTTTGCTGCAAGATTAGGAAGATATTGAGTAATGTACACCATCATCTGGTATACCATATATCTCTCAACCATAGAACCCTCAAGATGTGCTCTTTGTCATACCAAACCCTTCAAAAATTTCAAGTGTCTCTCAACCATCCACATTGACCTAGCATGTATAAGTCCACACAATTCAATCTCCTCAACTTCGTGTATGAGGTAGTGTTCTTGTGCATTGAAAAAAGTTGGAGGTAAACACTTTTGCATTTCACACATTAATCAACAAATTTTTTTCTTCCAATATTTTATATCTTCTTTATGGATTTCTTTAGATGACAACCACCTATAAGAGATTCAAGACATAAATATATAAATATGAGACTTTATAATATATTACTTGTTTGATATTATTTTTTGATATATTGAATAAACATCACTACTTACCTCATGTATTTTTCAAGATCATATATCACTTGTTTGATATTATTGTCAAAGTTCTTTGGGAGAGATAGGGGTAGAAAATACTGCAACAATTTTCAACTGATCATTTCATACAATGAAAATTGAATGCAATTACACAAATATATTGTAAATACAAAAGACTATGACTTACCTTGATGAAGGTATGCCAATCATGTGTTTTCATCTCTAACCCAAAATCATTTTTCTTTGATATGAGATTGCTTATATCCACAACAAATCCTGTAGGAAATTGAATTTTTCGGAACACTTATTTTATGGCATTACTTTGTTGCTCTGTTAATAACCAAGGAAGAGAACTTGCATTAATCTGGTCTCCATTTCTATTTGATTCAATGATATTTTTCATTGCATGATTGAAATCATGAATGTCAGTACAAATTTTGCCAAGTTTTTCATTGTCACGCCTTCCGTCCAATATTTTCTATAGCGTCTCTATTACATTCTTTCTAATATGCATAGTATCAAACAAATGCATAATTTGTAGATGCTCATAGTAGGGCAGCCTACTAAATTCTCTGGGATAACATTTTAATCCCTTTGGAAGCTGGTTGATGATGCCTTCACAACCTTCAAGATCATCAACTACATAAGTAGCCAACAAAACATAATCAAAATATATAATTTTCAAACATCGACCATTACGTGGAACTATATTACCTTGAATTCTATTATATTCCAACTACCATATGTGAGGTGTCATTCTTTGGGGCTTTGATGTACTCTCTTATTTCTCATTCTAAAGATGACTTTCTGCACTTCAATACTTATGATTTATGGGGAGGAACCGTCTATACTCATCAAACACCTATTTTTTAAAATTTTGGAATGACGAGATTTCATCTTTGGACCACACATTGGACATGCAAATTTTTCCTTTGTTTGAAGACCTACAAGATAATGATAAAATTGGATTAAATATGTATATTTTTAAAATTTGAATTATCCTGTACAACTAGAATTCACTATAACATACCACATAAATGTGTCAACCCTAGAGCATCATGAATTGTCCACAAAAGTATTGCATGTAATTGAAATTCTCTTTGTCCAGTTGGTTGGGAGGTGTCATACATAGTGAAACCATTTCATAACACCAACAACTCATTGATAAGAGATGCAATATATACATTCATATCTTTCACTTGGTACTTACCTAGTTGAATTAACAACAACATCAGATAATTATTGTAGCCATTTCACTCTAAGACTTATAATTACATGTAGATAACTATAAAATAATAAGATACCTAGAACAATCATTGTCAACATAATGTGATCTCTCTTTATTGACATCCATGGAGGAAGGTTATTGTTTATAACAAAAATAGGCCACACCAAGCAAATAGATCTCATCTCTCCATGCGGATTGACACCGTTTGCTGTCAGAGAAAGCCTGAGATTTTGAGGTTCCTCTTTAAAGTGTGGCCACTTTTTTTCTATTTCCATAAATGATGAACCATTTGTAGGCATTTGAATAATGTCATCTTGACTCCTACCACATGCATGGTAATCCATAAATTGTGCCAAGCTATTGCACCTGAATAATCATTTTAGACGTGGAATAATGGGGATGTGATGAAGAACTTTGGGAGGCACCCTTTTTTTTACTTGATCATCTCGATATTTTTTCATATGGCATTCAGGGCATTCTATTGCATTTTCATGTTCTTTATAATAAATAATATGATCTTCAAGACAAGCATCTATTGTTTGATACTCCATTCCAATATGTTTCATAGTGGCACATAATTCTCAGTACGAGCGAGGGAGAACATTTGGTGGTGGTAATAGAATGTCACCTATCAATCTATAACAAATAATATAATTCATTACTATAAACAATCTTAATGGTACATGTTTCACCTTTTATAGACTATAATGACATATATGACAAACCTTAGCATACGTGACATTGCTATGTTAGATAAACCATTCATAACCTTCACATTCACCAACAACAATATAGAAAAGAGAAGAGTAGATTGGGAGCCTTCATAAAGGGTCATGTCTGCCTTCTCAAGTAGAGGTATATCATGGACGTTGTTAATGTCAACCTCATCATCAGTAGCAGCAGTAGCACTAGCAGTACCAGTACCAAATGCGTCAATGATCAATGCATTTATACCATCATCTTCAAATGTGTTTTTTGGTGCATGATCGTCATCTTCCATGAGATCATGATCTTCAACTTCAATAATCACACCTCCATGTTCCTCTATATTCATACTGGGGAGATTGACCTATATAAAAATGATGATAATCAACCCTCCTTCCATGGTTCATATGTATATTAATTGTGAAAATAATATAACAAACAGCTTACCATTGGATTATAATCAAACCCCCCTTCCATGTGACCATTTTCCCTACAATGTCTCTTTTCTATTTTGATTTTGATTCTTCTTGTCTTTAAGCCGTTACAACTCTTGCATGTACAATAGCATTTGTCATCGACTTCTCTTTGAAAGTTAGACAACAATCTAGCAATTGTTTTCCTATTTTGATCAAATTCCCTTGTATTATCTGACATGATCCTTAATGTGTATATGTGCAAAACAAATTGGAGATGCCTCCTTTCATTATCTTCATGTCACCTTCTCATAGCTTCTCATTTTTTGACAAATTTTTCCAAAAGCTTTGTAGGAAACCAAGTAAGGGGTATTCTTGAGTTCAAACACATTGAGCTGCTACAAATGAATTATAAATCATGAATTCACTATAAAATTAAAGCTGAATAGGGAGATAAGTAAGACATTTAATGCATTATTACTTCATCATGATGATAAAAATTTTATTGGCTTAAAGCACATAGTGGTGCAAGGGCACCTAGAGAACATAAGGAGTTCAAAAAACCTATGGAGATCAAAAAGACATCAGTGAACATGAAGATATCCAATGACGTCAATTGGAGCATTTTGGAGCCTATAATGACCTATAAGGTTAATACCTATAATAAATTGGCAATAAGCCCTTAAAGGCCTAATAAGCCTTAGGACCAATTTAGGAGTCTAGGATAAGTTTTTGAGTTGCAAGCTTATAATAGTTTATATTTGGTTTTAATAAGGTTTAATAAATTTATTTAGATCATATCCCAAGGTCTTAGTGTATACACCTAAAAATGGTCACCTAGACTATTAGCCCCCTTTTGCTAAATCATAAATTGCTTATTCTTGATCAAATCCTAGTTCTATCATTTATTCGATTATTTTCTATGGGCTAACCATCTTATCCTAAGTCTTTATTTATTAAAAGGAATATTTCCTCCCTTTTTAATAAATAAAAATCCCCCACTTTTCCTCTTATCCTAAGTTGCACAAATAAAGCATTATTCTTATTTTATAAAAAGGGAAAAATCACTTTTTGTCTCATATGGACACAAAAGTCAACTCCTATTTTCCTATTGGAGGATACTTGTGCACATGGATTGCTCCTCTTTCAAGCTCCATCGTTGATTAAATCTTTTGCCTCTTAATCTCCATGGCCCATTCCTTTTTCATTCCCTATAAAAGGAGAGCTCTCTTCCTCATTTGGATCCACAACTTTTTATGCTATTGTTATGCTACAGGTTTTCTAGGTCATCTTGGAGCTTTTGGAGACATTCTTGCATCTAGGGTTTGAAGATTTGGAGCATTGTTGGCATTCATCTTAGATCTTCATCAACACTCTATCTTCTTGTCTTCATTCTTGCATCATCATGGCTTTCTTGCTTCATAGTTAGATTTCATTTCTTGCATAGTAGCTTCATTTTCATGGCATTCTTAGCTTAGATTTCCTTTATGCTTTAGATTAATTCATCTAGTTTAACTAGGAGGCTTTGTAATACTTGCATCTTTTATTTCCATAGTTTAGCTTGCATCTTCATTCTTAGCTAGCTTGCATTGCATTGCATTTCATTCTTGATTCTTGAGGATATTGGCATTCTTGCTCTTATCTTCATTGAATCTCCCATTGCATGGTTTACTAGCAAGGTTATTGGCTAAATAGCTCTAGCTGAGAGCATTCTTAAAACCCTTGCACTCCATGCCTAGGGAGCTATGGATTGATTTGTGAGGGCTCATTCTTGAGTTTCCTTGCATGTAATGATCCATAGAAGTGTGACACAATTATAGCACACATATTTTTGGCGCCCACCGTGGCGCAGAGTAGATAGACTTTGTCCTTTCAATTCTGCATTTTCGTCAATTTTCATCAATTTTTCGGCAAGTTTTTAGCGTAATTTTTGTTCTCTGGTTTTTTGTCTCAGAATATCGTGCGATACTTCTCAGGTATATCGCGCGATATACCTTACTATATGCGTGCGATACTTCGCGCCAGAGAAGAATCGCACGGCAGTATTGAGGTATATCGCCTGGTCTCAGGCGAAGTATCGCCTGGTGTCGGGCGAAGTATCGCGCGATACTGTGTTTGAATCTGGCAGTGAGCTATTTTTGGGCTATTTTATCTATCTTGCAAGTTTTGGGTTGTTAGCTATCTTTTTGAAATTTTTTGAAATTTCCAGCGTTTTGAAATCCGTGCCACTCTAGAAAATGGGTGCCCATTTTTTTTTGAAATTTTGCAAATGGTATCAAAAGTTTAAGTGTGATATATCATTGGAAAGGTCTTTCCGAGCCCAATCCAACCATGATGGTTTCATTTTCAGATTTTATCATTTGATCAAGTATTTTTGCAGATTATCAGATTTTTCATGTGCTAACCATTGTGGGTCTAACAAGTTGTGGTTGTAGGTGCACTTGCTTGAGATATTTTTCCAAAAGAATGCATGTCAAAGAGGGCTACTAATGGTTTTTGCAGGGCTGCCTTAAGCATAAAAACTAAATCAAGTGCTTGTTTAATTGCTTTTTTTTTTATTAAGTGCGGCATATACTAGTTGTTTCATTTCATAGGCACTTAATACTTTGTGAAAGGAATCTTGGGGTGGTAGGAGAAGTATGCTCTTCACCTTTAAGTGAATCAGAAAATCTTGACCCATCTTGAGGTTTTGGAAGCAAAGGGGTAATTGGATCTTGCTTGGTGTGTTTGGGAGAAGTTTTTGAGATAGGGGAGTATGCTCTTCACCCTTGTGGTGAATCAAAAACCTTGAACCTCAAGAATTAATCCACTCTTTGTTTAGCTTAGGATCCTTTTGCGGGCCTGCTCTTGAGCAATCAAGAGGAATGACCCAAGTGGGGACAACCTTGTCATCATTTTCCTTGGTGGCAAGTGATTCCAACTCACTATAATCTCAAGGCTATCGAGGACACAAAACCTTGGTAGACATAGTACTTATCTTCACTTGATGTGAGTAACTTGTGGGATTGTGACCATGAGGAAAGCATTAAGCAAGAATGCTTAAGGTACTCTTGAGGCCGCGAGGTCCTAGTCCTTTATGAGGAGCAAGAGGGGTGCTATGAACGGAAATCTTTACTATGAGCCATTAGATAGAGGCCACCTTCTTTTAGCCGCTTAGCTTCTTGGTGCAAGGATTGATCCAAGTGGACTTACCCGGATCACCCCAAGACACTCACCATATGTGTTCCTTTGGTTGTGTCTTTGACACTTCCATGACAATGCCAATATCTCTTGTGGGTAACCACTTGGTGTGAGGCAAGGGAGCATCAAGTTGTGGGCCACGTTGCTAAGTAATGAGCCTTGTCCTTCTAGGTAGTAATTGCTTGAATTGTCTTCGATTGTGCTATGCCCGTGTAAATGTTCTCAACATTCAAACAAACGGTAGCATTCATAAGGTTCTCTATTTTGATATCACAAGTGCTTGTCTTGACAAGGTTGCTTTTGCCCTTGTTTCAAGTGTTCTATGACATGTTTGATCACCTACTGTTTGCAAACTTGTCTTTTATCTGCTGTTACTGCTTGTCAAACTGAAAAATTGTACTATCCAATCTTTGAACTTGATCAAAACACTTCAAAACTGAGATTTTTATGTTCATTGGTTAAGAGTCACACTGTTTGCCTGGGAACTATCACACAAAGTTATTTTGCTATCTCACTACTGCTTGCAATCTGAAGTTGATTTGTGTCACTTCCAGTCATCCTTGGTCAGTCCAGGTCAGATCTTAGAGGTTATTACATGTTGCTCAATATTCAAATGGACTTCAATGGTATCAATTTGCACAAAATGACTCTTGGTCTTCTTTTTTCCACATCTCCCATATCTTCCTAGTCTTCCATTTCTCTTCTTCCTTCATGCTTCTTTCTCTTCTTCCTATCCTCTTCATGTCTTCTTGATCCTTTTCCTCTTATTATCTAGTCTGCCTTCTTCTATTTCATCTCTTCTATTCATTTCTTTCATGCTTGATTCCTCCTCTTCTAGAATCATGAATTTCAACTATCTTGCTATAGAACCTCTCTTGAGAAGGGATGATCTCGAACTCATTGCTCAATTCGAACAGTATTATTTTTCCAAGCATCCCGCAAGTCATCAACTTAAGACAAGAGTAAACAAAAAGATGTTTGAGTCTGACGCCTTTGCTAGGATTATAGACATGATTCTCTCACAATCTCCTTCTTCCAAACACTCTTTTTCTTCTAGGTCTTCTCATCATTCTTCATCTTCCACATCCTACCATGCCTTTTCCAAACATCATTATCCTTCTTCATCTTACCATGACTCTTCTCAACATCATTCAAATTCTTCCTTAGCTAAGTTTTCTTCTTCCACTATGTCTTCATTTTCTCCTTCTTTAAGATCTTGTTCTTCTTCTACTTCCCCCAAGAGTCTTGCTTTTCTTCATGAGCCATACCATAATGAGCAACATGACAATCCTTGTAATACCTTTGATGACTATGATGATGGACAATGTAGTGATACTTATGACACCTCTACTCCTCAGAGTCCTCGCAGACTCATGCTTACTGAAAATGGGTCATCCTATTGGATAGATTGTGATGGTGATCCATATGATTCTGATTTTGAAAGAGAGTTTAGTGATGTTTGTAGACAATACCTTGATGATAATCCATCTACTACTGCTAAGGACTATAAAATACAACGCGCTGATTATAAACGTTACTACTATGAGCATTTCTTCTCTAAGAATTCCACTGCTAAAAATCAAAATTGTACTTCTGAGCAAGATCATATTAATGTTGAACCTTTATCTTGTGATGGTCCCCTTCCATCCCCTACTTCCTCCAATACTCATACATCTCCTAAAGCTTCTGAGTCTTCCAAATCTTTCACAAATCCTTCACCCAACAAAGATCCTAATGCTTTTCATACAGTTCCCTATAGTTATCCTCAAGAGCTACCTCTTCAAGAAACTCAAGCTAACCTTCACTTGGCTGAAAATAATTTCAATAATGCTAAACCTAAAGAGTCTAAGCCTTTATGCACTACAATGCCTACTTCAGCTAGTCCTTCACTATCTATTCCAAAGTCTTCCATACAATTTCAAAATGCTTCCTTGTCCTTAGAAGTGGCTTCATGTCAAGAGGACTCTAAAAATGATACAGAAAAGAATATAAAGAAAGATCAAGATCAAGAACCATCCATGTCATCCAATTATTTTCATGATGTCTCTGATCCATTTCATGGTTCTTTTGATCCTCTATGCTCTTCTACATTCATTCCACCATGTCTTAAGTCTTCTCCTAAGCAAGATCAAGCTACCACTTGCACTATTGAGCTTATTGATAATCAAAATAACCTTACTACGCTTGCACTTTCCAAAGATGATACTTCCATTAAGGTTATTAAAAATGGTGTCGTTACTTCTGATGTTAAGCTTATTGAAAATCAAGAGAAAAATTCTACGCTTATGCTATCCAAAGCTCCTTGTCAAGATCAAAGTCTTCCATCTTCTTGTTCTACCACTCCATGTTCGCTTCCATTTTCTACTCTTCCTAAGTCTTTGCAAGCTTTGAATGATTCTATCAATGAATTTTCTCCTATTAAAGATGTTCATGATCCTATTGCAAATCCTAATGCTCACTCTAAAGATGCTGATGTCCTTGGTTGTCATATAGATGCTGATGAAATTATTGATTATCCTTTTGCATCTTCCACTTCCATCCTTGGACCTCTTCCACTGCTAAAGGCTTCACGCCTTCCTTCCATCTTGGGTCCTTATGTCCCTTCACTTTCCCCTCCTAACTCTCCTAATTCATCATCCATTTTGGGTCCTTACGTCCCTCCATCTCCTATCTTTCCTCAAGATCAACATAGATGCATACCCTTGAATCCTTTTCATCCACTCACCCATCTAAACCAGTCATATCTTCCTCCTTCTTCCACAAGTCCCAAGTATTTTGGAAGTAACTTGAATGTTCAATACCAGAAAAAGAAGCAATACAAGAATCCATCAAAAAAAGATCACCATATCTCCTCTAATCGACATGGGCACATAAAGTCAAAAGAGATATCTAAGAAGAAAACTACAAGACAAGTATGGGTTCCAAAATCCATCATTACAGATATTCTCTCTAAATCATCAAAAAGAAATAAAAAGCCTAAGGCTATATGGATTCCAAAATCTCTCTTGAAAGAGTCTTATGTTGAACAAAAAGTGAAGTTGACATTCAAGCTTCCAAAGGCTTCCACTTCATCTTCTTCCAAAAATGATCTTTCATTCCATGTGCCTGAACCGCAACCTCTGCTAAACATTCATCATATTCCTTCACGTATTCCTTTATTCATATTTCCTCCATCCTCTCGCCACCCTTCAAGGTGTGTGTCGATGTTGATCTTGCCTTCCTTCCCATCTACCCTTTCACAATCTTTCCATTCATTATCCTTCTACCTTCTATCCTTTTTCCTCATTTGCCTATTCCTCATATCTTCCAACCTCACTCGCTTTACATAAAGCCTTATCCTCCATTTTTCTCTTCCATCTTCCTTTCCCTATCAGCATCTTTGAGCATATCATTTTGAATCCTTGGCATGTCAGGGTTTATCCTTTCAAGGAGTACTATCTAAAAAGCTTGCCTTCTTCCAAAAATAGAAAAAAGAAAAAAAAAAAAAATGAAAAAATTGAAAATGTGCCATGGTGAAAACCTGGAAACAGGCACCTTGGTAGCAAAAGTAAAGAGAAATAAATTCATCCTATGGTGACAACCACTCCCTTGTGGCACCTTGGATAAGTACCATGATGAAAACCTAGCAATCAGGCATCATGCGTAGTTCTTCTACATGTTTCATCCATTCCATCTTCTCTCGTTGATCTTGGCAATGTTCAGCTATACACGAATATTTGGCTATCTTGTGAGCTATCTTACGATGATCTTGCTTTCATTCCATTCATATTCATTCCTTCATTTTCCTCCATTCATTCTAGCCTTTCTTTATCCTTTTCCCCTTTGGTCTTGATCTAATAAAAAAGAGTAAAAAAATGATGCTATGAAGCCTCTTGACATGTCTACTCCTTTGGAATGCATCCTTTTCTTCTTTTGCAGTGTGCTTTCATGACTTATCCTATGCTGGCCTTTCATTGCTTGTCCAATGCGCTTTACATGATAATTTTTCCCTAGCTTGGGTACTCTTGAGGAGTTTGACTTTGAGGATTTCTTCCCTCCATTCGCCTTCATTCTCCTTTCCTCCATCTCATTCATGAGCTTTCTCTCCCTCTTGTCCTCCACCTTGCTAGACTTTGGGACTACACGATGTGATCTTGCTCATGAGTTTGATGCCCGTTTCTATCTAGGGCATTCTTTGTACATACTTTATGATCCTGAAAAAATTCCAAAAAAAAATCATATATGATGCTGAAAAAAACCTAAAAAGCATAAAAAGTACTGAAAAAATGAGCATCCTAGTGAAAACCTAGCAATAGGCGCTTTGATGTCTCACCAAAAAAATCAAAAAATTCAAATTTTTTTTTGAAAAAGTGCCTCGGTGAAAACTTGGAAACAGGCGCCTTGGTAGCAAAAATACAAAAAAATTATAAAAAAGTCCTGAAAAAATCTATCAAGTGGTGAAAACCTGGAAACAGGCGCTGCTTGAGACCCTTTGCACCTATGTCTATCAGTCTTGTGTGGCGCTCTTTCGCTCCACTTCTCGCTTTGCCTCTCCTAGCCTGGAATTGATTCTTGTCTTAGTCTAGGGGGCATATGTTGTTTTAAGCTTATCTTGGGTCTCTTTGTGCGTCTGGGTTTCTTAGGCACCTCACAAATGATGTTTTTCAACACCACCCCAACTGTGTTTTTCAACACTACCCTTGCGTCGAGTGTTTCTCAACACTTATCAGATGTCCTACCTATAGTCTAAGTATGATGCAATATTTCTCATTTGCAGATGCAATACTCAAAGTTTGACTCTATGACCTACACACACGCACTTGACTTGCTGAGATTTGTTTGACTTTATTTCTTTGTGTGCTGTCTATGATGCTTTCTTTGCTGAGTGGTCTCTCCCTGAGAAGTTTTCAATGATGCATAGCTAGAAGACTGAGGGTATGAGAACATGTTTTATTGCTTTTTCTGCTTGTGGGTATATTTTGTTGATCCTAACTGTCATGAGCATTTATGCTGGTCTTACTTGACACTGTGGATTGACAGGGTATTATCCTTGATTGTTTTTGTGCAAGTGCATACTTGTAGCCATCTTGACTTTCCTTGTGTCTCGATGCAAGTATAATCTTGCGATATTAAACTTAGGTAATCTCACTGTGCTAGTCATCTTGACCTACATGTCTTTGATGCCTAGGTGAGATTTCCACATTCCTATCTGATAAAGATCATATTCATATTCACATAGTTATGCTAGTGTGTATTGTATGATCTTGCGACGCTACCAATAACGCTCGATGATGAATATTAGATGTCTATTGGCTTTGTAACCTTGCAAGTAAACCACTTTTCATGTAGCTTGCATTTCTTAGGTTCATGTTAGTTTAGTTTTGCATCTTGCATATAGAGAGAGCTCTCCTTTCATTTTTCATGGACTTGTTAATCAGCTGCGCTCACCTTTCGCTTCTTCCCGATCATGTCTTTCACTTTCTTGTCTTTCATCTCACATCATTTTCTCTTCATTTCGGGATCCAAACCGAAATCCACATTCACCTTGACCCTTTCTCCTTTTTCTGCACAGTTGGCTAACCTTTTGAGGCCTGATCCTTCCATCTTCACTGGGGCATTCTTCACCTCTTCATCCCCATCTCTCTCAACTTCCAGTCTTTCATTCACTTTCAATCCCATGTTCAAATTATTCCCCTCCATGGTGTTTTCAGGTTGAGGGACCGCTTGGTTCGTGCCCCGGGTCCCATGTGTGGGGCATACCTTCACTACTTGATGGTTGTTCTATTCTCTTTAGTTTCGATTATGATTTCTAGTGATTTGATCATGTCTCTCTTGCTTCTGCATTCCCTCTACCCGGATTTCGCTTTTGATCCCAAGGGGGCAGACACATCATATCTTATTGGTTATCTCTTTCCTAAGTGTTCAGTACTATCGCTACCAGGCTGACCATGCAGGATTTTCTATCTCTCTGCACTTCATTCTTTGGAGTCAGATTGCTATTTGCTTGCCTTCTTGGCTATCTCTTGCTTTCTTGGCTGATCTGAGTTGCTTTGTGATCCCAAATCGATCTCACATTTCAACTTCATTCTTTGACTACATGTGTTCCCAGATTGATCACACATTAGTCAAAGAGGGGCAAATGTATACACCTAAAAATGGTCACCTAGACTATTAGCCCCCTTTTGCTAAATCATAAATTGCTTATTCTTGATCAAATCCTAGTTCTATCATTTATTCGATTATTTTCTATGGGCTAACCATCTTATCCTAAGTCTTTATTTATTAAAAGGAATATTTCCTCCCCTTTTAATAAATAAAAATCCCCCACTTTTCCTCTTATCCTAAGTTGCACAAATAAAGCATTATTCTTATTTTATAAAAAGGGAAAAAGCACTTTTTGTCTCATATGGACACAAAAGTCAACTCCTATTTTCCTATTGGAGGATACTTGTGCACATGGATTGCTCCTCTTTCAAGCTCCATCGTTGATTAAATCTTTTGCCTCTTAATCTCCATGGCCCATTCCTTTTTCATTCCCTATAAAAGGAGAGCTCTCTTCCTCATTTGGATCCACAACTTTTTATGCTATTGTTATGCTACAGGTTTTCTAGGTCATCTTGGAGCTTTTGGAGACATTCTTGCATCTAGGGTTTGAAGATTTGGAGCATTGTTGGCATTCATCTTAGATCTTCATTAACACTCTATCTTCTTGTCTTCATTCTTGCATCATCATGGCTTTCTTGCTTCATAGTTAGATTTCATTTCTTGCATAGTAGCTTCATTTTCATGGCATTCTTAGCTTAGATTTCCTTTATGCTTTAGATTAATTCATCTAGTTTAACTAGGAGGCTTTGTAATACTTGCATCTTTCATTTCCATAGTTTAGCTTGCATCTTCATTCTTAGCTAGCTTGCATTGCATTGCATTTCATTCTTGATTCTTGAGGATATTGGCATTCTTGCTCTTATCTTCATTGAATCTCCCATTGCATGGTTTACTAGCAAGGTTATTGGCTAAATAGCTCTAGCTGAGAGCATTCTTAAAACCCTTGCACTCCATGCCTAGGGAGCTATGGATTGATTTGTGAGGGCTCATTCTTGAGTTTCCTTGCATGTAATGATCCATAGAAGTGTGACACAATTATAGCACACACTTAGGATTCAAAAATCTTAAGAAATGATTCATTTGTAATGTTGTTAATTCAAATTTTTGAATAAAAATGATCACTTGTAAAAGGAGGGAAAAGGAGTTTTTATGTTTAATTAGTCTTAATATAATTTTCTAACCATCAAAGTTGGTTGAGCAGACTTAGAGGAAGTTATAAATTAGAGGATCAAGCCATTATACGGTAGTTAATTCATTAGATGCCATTAAACAACAACATTAGATGCATTAGATGCCATTAAACAATAACATTAGCAGCATTAGATGCATAGGACAACATTCGATGCCATTAAATAAATAAAGAGAGATCAAACACTTCACACAATGCCTTGAAGGTAATAGAAATGATGCCCTAGCTCTCAAAGCTCACAGGTCATCAAGCATTCCAAATGAAAAGATGTAAACAATGTCAGTATTAAATAGTGAAATCATGAACAATGTATCATGCCCTAGCTTGCAACAGCCCATGAGCCACCAAGACATTTCCTCATGAAATGATCCTAAACAGGGAGTACCACATACTGTATTATTTTATTACTAATGTCCCTATTTGATCTAATAACATCAATATAACAAACAAAGTAGAGACCAATCAAATAGGCAAATGAGGTGCTCAAACAGTGAGCTCATAAAACAATATATTTAGTCTTAATAAAATATTATAAAAAAACTTATATTATGTGAAGTGTTTGATCTCTCTTTATTTGTTTTTTTGTTGATATTCACTATGTGGTACTCCCCATTTATGATCATTTCATGAGGAAATGTCTTGATGGCTTGCGGGCTGCAAGCTAGGGCATCATGCATCATTTATGAGTTCACTGTTTGAGCACTGGCCAATCAAATAGGGACATGAGGTGCTAAAAAAGTGAACTCATAAATAATGCATGATGCCCTAGTTGTAGGTAGTTATCTCTTCTATAATGATGGAGGAGTGAAAGGTAATGATCAATGAGGTTGCTGCTATTAGATCATACATTAATACACTTACTATTTTGAATTTGAGCTCGGGCATCATGTGTTGGAAAAAATTGTCTGAAGGAAATTGCTACTCAATTATGTATTGTCTTTGATGTCACACAATGTCATAGTCCACAGAAATCAGTTACTACCGAGCTCAGTCGGTCTGCCAGACAGGAATATTAGTGCTTACCGAGTCCACTCGGTTATCAAAGAAAATCAGTGTCTACCGAGTTCACTCGGTTACCAAAGGAAAATTTAGTGTTTACCGAGTTCAGTCGGTCATCAAAGAAAAGTTAGTGTTTACCGAGTTCAGTCGGTCATCGAAGAAAGTTAGTGTTTACCGAGTTCAGTCGGTCATCGAAGAAAAGATAGTGTTTACCGAGTTCAGTCGGTTATCGAAAGTAAAGGATTGTCGGTGTTTACCGAGTTGCCTCGGTCTCCGAAAGATTATAGAAAGTTATGGTCACCGAGCACTGTCGGCCCTTGAAGGATTTTTGCAAATAGAGTTTTCTTAATTCAGCCGACTGTTATACTAAATAATGTCGATTTGACAAATCTAAAATCATATAAATAAAAGGTCAAATGTGAAAAGTAAAAAAAAAAAAGATATATATCAGAAGATTTACAGAAGAAAAGAAGGAAAGGTGTATGCGAATTTGTGAAGGATGTTCAGATATCCTTGAGGTGCAGCAGAGATATATTCGATCAGAAAGGATCAGACTTATGCAGAACAGAGATCTGTAATCAGCAAGACAGTTGCATTATTATATAGGTCATTTTTCATTGTTACCTTCTTATCATTGTAACAGTGAATTCTAAATCTCTTAACCGAGTTGGTTTAACAACCATATTGTAAATCCTCTAACAAGGTGACAATTCCATTGAATTGTTTTCAAGACCTCTTACCAGGCCACTCCTAGCAGGGTGTTTTAAATCCTCTAACAAGGTCACACCTAACAGTGTGTTTTGTAACCTTTTACCGGGTTGGCTTCTAACCGGGCATCACTTCAGAAAAGTGAAAATCAGTATCTAGATACATTGGTGGTTTTTCCCATATTGGGTTTCCACGTTAAATCTTGTGTCTCTTGTGTTCTTAATTACTTTCTCAATCATATACATGTGCTGATGAATATCTAAAAATAATATTGCTAATACTTTCTGCATCTTCAAAGTTACTGCAATCTATTTACCGAGTGCTAAAATAGATAACATTGTTAAGATATCCTAAGGGATCTGAAAAGAATTAAGTGTAAAGTGTTTTATGGTTGACTGATTCACCCCCCCTCTCAGTCACTTCATCCATATTCCATCAATTGGTATCAGAGCTTTTTTGGTGCTTACAGGAAGGGTTTCAAGGACCTAAGCTAAAGATCAGGATGTCTTACAAGAGGGAAATTCCAAAGCTCAACAGAGATAACTTTTCAGCATGGCAAGGTCTCATGCGACTTCATCTGGCTTCTATTGGTGATTCAGGATGCAAATACATTGATGAAGAATACACAATTCCTAATGGCGCATTAACTGTTGAAGACATTGCAGATAAAAAGACTCACAACACCATGATGATAGACATTGCATCTGCTCTCAGCTATGAAGAATTTGATGATATTAAAGACTGCACTACTGCATATGAAATGTGGATGGCACTGAAGAAAATATATGGTGGTGATGCAAATGTGAAAAGAGCCAAAGCAGAAAGCCTAAGAGGACAGTTTGACAAGATGAATATGAAGGAAGATGAAAACATTGCAAAATATGTTGAAAGAATCAAAGCAAGTGTAAGTGCAATTAGAGTTTCTGGAGGAACAATCTCAGATGAGACTGTTATAAGTAAGGTACTCAGAACACTACTCCCTATCTATGCAATAAGAGTATCAGCTATTCAAGAAAGAAGATGTGAAACAAACCACAATATAACTTTGGATGCTTTAGTTGGAAGATTGACAGCTTTTGAATTAGACAACTATGATAACTATGTTCCTAGTTCTAAAAATATTGAATCAGCATTTGAGGCCAAGGTTTCACTAAAGAAGAACAAGAAAATTAAAGAAGTTCAGTCAGAAAGTGAAGAAGTATCAGAAGAAAGTTCTGATAGTGATCTTGAAATTGTAGAAGCATTACTCGTAAAGAAGTACTCTAGAGGGAAAGGTAAGTATAAAGGTAAAACTCCTTTAATCTATTTTTCATGTGAAGAAATTGGACATATTATAGCTAGGTGCCCAAACAAGCAAGTCAAAGAAGAGAAGAGAAGTCACAAGTACTATGGCAAAAAGAATTTCAAATCATACAAGGATAAAGGTAAAAAATCATGTTTTATGGCTAAAGATTCTGATGATAGTGAAGAAGAAATTGTCTTTATTGCTATAAAAGATGAATCTAATGATGATGAAGATAAGATGGCACTTATTTCTCATATAAGCAAAGATGATATATGGATAATAGACAGCGGATGTTCACACCACATGACTGGTGACAAAACAAAATTTGAATATCTAGAAGACTGTGATAGTGGTAATGTAAGATTTGGAAACAATGAACCTTGTTGTATAAAAGGAAAAGGAAGAATCTCATTAACCAAAGAACTCATATGTGATAATGCTTATTGGGTTGAAGGACTAAAACATAATCTTCTAAGTGTAGCACAGCTAATCAACACTGGTTTCAAGGTTGAATTCATGAATGGTCAAGCAAAACTGCTGGATGGAAAAAGGAAACTCATTGGATCAGGCAAACAAACAAAAGGTAACTTATTTTATCTTGATCTCAGTGAATATTCATGCTTTATTGCTCAAATAGAAGAAAGTTGGCTATGGCACAAAAGGTGATGTCATGTGAATTTTGATAACATGATCAAAATAAGCAAATTCAAGAAGGTTAGAGGCATTCCTACTTTGAAGAAACCTGACACTGGTCTATGTAAGAATTGTCAGATTGGCAAAATGAGTAAAACTAGTTTCAAGAGTAAGAACTATCAGTCTAAAGAAATTTTGGAAATTGTGCATACTGATTTATGTGGACCTATTGGTATACAAAGCTATACTGGAGATAAATTCTTTATTCTTTTCATTGATGATTATTCTAGAATGATGACTGTTATGTATTTAAGAGAAAAATTAGAAGCATTTGAAAAGTTCAAATGGTACTTAGCAACAGTAGAAAAGGAAACAGGGAAAAGATTGAAATGCTTAAGATCAGACAGAGGTGGTGAATTCATCTCCCATGATTTTAACAACTTCTGCATTGAAAGAGGAATCAAAAGACAGGTATCAACTCCTAGAAATCCTGAGTAGAATGGAATAGCAGAAAGAAGAAACAGATCTATTATGGATTGTGCAAGGACTCTAATGATAGAAAAGAACATCGCTATAAAGTACTGGAAGGAAGCTATCAGCACTGCAGTTCATACCTTGAACCGAGTACAATTGAAGAAAGACACATTCAAAACTCCTTATGAATTATGGTATGGCTATAAACCCAATGTAAGTTACATGAAAATATTTGGTAGCAAGTGTTATATCTTAAAAGAATCCAGAAGAAATAAATTTGATGTGAAAAGTGATGAAGGAATATTCCTAGGATATTCTAGCAAAAGCAAGGCATACAAATGTCTGAACTTATCTACTCACAAAGTCATAGAAAGTATACATGTAAAATTTGATGAGTTTGCAGAAAAGACTGAGGAAGAAAGCAAAAGGGAACCTGAGAACTACAGAAGATTCATTTACATTGAACCTGAAATATTGGCAGACACAACTATCAGTAAAGAAACTATATCTACCGAGCCGAGCACAGTTACCGAGTCACAGGAAGAAGTTCAAACCGAGTCACAGGAAGAAATTCAGACTGAGTCTCAGCCTGAAGTTACCGAGCAAATATCTACCGAGCCCGAGCAACCTGAAGAAGAGATCCTAGAAGACAACAGCATGAATCATTCAAAAGGCAAGGAACCTTTACTAGCCAAATATGTCAGAAGACATCATACACCAGATCAAATCATTGGAAACAAATAAGATGGTACTATGACAAGAAGCAAGCTAAAAGGTACATGTCTGCTTATTGATTTTGAACCTAGAAATATCAAAGATGCATTGAAAAATGAAAGTTGGATTGAAGCAATGAATGAAGAATTAGAACAAATACAAAAGAACAAAACTTGGACTCTTGTACCTAGACCTAAAGATAAGAATGTAATTGGAACAAAATGGGTATTCAGGAATAAGCTGAATGAAGATGGTCAAGTATCTAGAAACAAAGCTAGACTGGTATGTAAAGGGTATTCTCAAGAAGAAGGTATAGATTATGGAGAAACTTTTGCTCCTGTTGCAAGATTAGAAGGTGTAAGAACTCTACTTGCTTATGCAGCACACAAAGGATTTAAGGTATATCAGATGGATATAGAATCTGCATTTCTCAATGGAATTCTTGATGAAGAAGTCTACATTGAACAGCCTGAAGGTTTTGTTGATCCAGATAAAAGGGACATGGTTTGCAGGTTACACAAAGCATTGTATGGTTTAAAACAAGCTCCTAGAGCGTGGTATGAAAGACTCCATAACTATTTGATTCAGATTAATTTCAAAAGAGCTAATGATAACAGCAATCTGTATATTAAAGAAGGACCGGATGACAAAATTGTATTGGCAGAAATATTTGTGGATGATACTATATTTATAGGGAATGAGGATCAGTGCAAAGAATTTTCAGAGCAAATGAACAGAGAATTTGAAATGTCTATGTTTGGTTTAATAAAATTCTTTGTTGGTCTTCAAATTCAGCAAAGCAAGAATGGTATATACATTACTCAATCTAAATACATTAAGGAGATACTTAAGAAGTTTGGTATGGAAGATTCAAAACCAATTGGTACACCCATGTGTACTGGACTGAAACTTACCAAGAATGATGATTCAAAAGAAGTTGATCAGACCCTATACCGATCTATGATTGGAAAATTGCACTATGTAGTACATACAAGACCTGATATTGCCTTAGCAGTCGGTATAGTAGCTAGATTCTCAGCAAAACCTAAGGAAAATCACATGATGGCAATCAAAAGAATCTTAAGATACTTAAGAGGAACTGAAGAATATGGTTTGTGGTATAAATTTGGAGGCAATCTAGACTTGAAAGTGTTTACTGATGCTGATTGGGCAGGAAATATTGATGACAGAAAAAACACAAGTGGTGGAGCATTTTTTCTTGGAAAAAGACTGGTATCCTGGACTAGTAAATAGCAGAATTGCACATCTCAATCCACAGCTGAAGCAAAATATGTTGCTGCTGCAGTAAACTGTTCAAATATTGTTTGGTTTAAACAGCTATTAGAAGGTATGAAGGTTGAAATCAAAGAACCAGTTGTTATATTTTGTGACAATACCAGTGCAATAAACATTTTGAAGAATCCAGTGATGCATTCCAAAACCAAGCACATTGCTATTAAATATCACTTTGTCAGAGAATTGGTGCAGGACAAGGAAATCAGATTAGAATATATTCATACAAAAGAATAGATTGCAGACATTTTTACCAAACCATTACCTAAGGATGCATTTGTGTATCTAAGAGGTAAGTTAGGGGTCATTCCCCTATCCAAGGCTCACTAAATACAGTTTTAGTGATGCATCAACCAGAACATGATTGAAAATCAACTTGTTGATGCAGCATATTAAAGGAATCATTGCATATGAATCAGTACTTGAGGTACATTAATTTTCACCAGTAATATGTGAATTATCTTTGGCATGTGTTGTCAAAGAGGGAGTGTTTGCTATGTCTTTGCTATTATTTCAAGAAATTTTCAATAATCAGAAGGAAGAATTTTCAGGATACAGGAAGTTTGCTGACAGAGGGAGATTTGAATCTAAACCGAGCTAACTCTTTCAATTTTTTTTCAAATTTCTTATGCTATGACATATTGTGTTGCCATCAATGCCAAAGAGGGAGATTGTTGGAAACAATTGTCTGAAGGAAATTGCTACTCAATTATGTATTGTCTTTGATGTCACACAATGTCATAGTCCACAGCAATCAGTTACTACCGAGCTCAGTCGGTCTGCCAGACAGGAATATTAGTGCTTACCAAGTCCAATCAGTTATCAAAGAAAATCAGTGTCTACCGAGTTCACTCAGTTACCAAAGGAAATTTTAGTGTTTACCGAGTTCAGTCAGTCATCGAAGAAAAGTTAGTGTTTACCGAGTTCAGTCGGTCATCGAAGAAAAGTTAGTGTTTACCGAGTTCAGTCGGTCATAGAAGAAAAGATAGTGTTTACCGAGTTCAGTCGGTTATCGAAGGTAAAGGATTATCGGTGTTTACCGAGTTGCCTCGGTCTCCGAAAGATTATAGAAAGTTATGGTCACCGAGCACTGTCGGCCCTTGAAGGATTTTTGCAAATAGAGTTTGCTTAATTCAGCCGACTGTTATACTAAATAATGTCGATTTGACAAATCTAAAATCATATAAATAAAAGGTCAAATGTGAAAAGTATAAAAAAAAAAAAGATATATATCAGAAGATTTACAGAAGAAAAGAAGGAAAGGTGTATGCGAATTTGTGAAGGATGTTCAGATATCCTTGAGGTGCAGCAGAGATTTATTCGATCAGAAAGGAGCAGACTTATGCAGAACAGAGATCTGTAATCAGCAAGACAGTTGCATTATTATACAGGTCATTTTTCATTGTTACCTTCTTATCATTGTAACAGTGAATTCTAAATCTCTTAACCGAGTTGGTTTAACAACCATATTGTAAATCCTCTAACAAGGTGACAATTCCATTGAATTGTTTTCAAGACCTCTTACCAGGCCACTCCTAGCAGGGTGTTTTAAATCCTCTAACAAGGTCACACCTAACAGTGTGTTTTGTAACCTTTTACCGGGTTGGCTTCTAACCGGGCATCACTTCAGAAAAGTGAAAATCAGTATCTAGATACATTGGTGGTTTTTCCCATATTGGGTTTCCACGTTAAATCTTGTGTCTCTTATGTTCTTAATTACTTTCTCAATCATATACATGTGCTGATGAATATCTAAAAATAATATTGCTAATACTTTCTGCATCTTCAAAGTTACTGCAATCTATTTACCGAGTGCTAAAACAGATAACATTGTTAAGATATCCTAAGGGATCTGAAAAGAATTAAGTGTAAAGTGTTTTATGGTTGACTGATTCACCCCCCCTCTCAGTCACTTCATCCATATTCCATCATCATGTAATGTTATTATTGTCATTTCATGCTTGCTGCTGTTATGCACCATATATTTTTTATACACTATTTATTTCATTAAGACTGTGAGCTATTGTAGTTGACTGTATTCTTTTGGGGTCTGAACTATTGTAGTTTTTTTTTTTTTTCTTTGAACCATTGTTTACAATTACTTTTGATGTAATATTTGTGTGAAGAACAACAACAAAATGGTGAACGAGTGTATTTAACAAAGATAAACATGACATATTTTGTTGGGCTGATTGAGTTGGCCTAGTACCATTTACATGGCCTGGCCAGATATTAAACAATGAGCTCATGAACAATGTTAGTATTAAACAATGAGATCATGAACAATGTATGATGTCCAAGCTTGTAGCCAGCGAGCCATCAAGACATTTCCTCATGAACTGATAAAAAATGGGGAGTACCACATAGTGAATATCAACAACAAAATAAATAAAGAGAGATCAAACACTTCACACAATGCCTTAAAGGTAATAGAAACCATGCCCTAGCTCTCAAAGCTCACGGGTCATCAAACATTTCAAATGCTAAGATGTAAACAATACCAACATTAACAATACTAAGATGTAAACAATGCCACTAAAATTGATTTAATGAGAAGACAAAGCTCAAATGCCTACCTTCCAAATGAAAAGATGTAAACAATGGCAGTATTAAAGAGTGAGCTCATCAACAATATATGATGCCCTAGCTTGCAGCCCACGAGCCATCAAGACATTTCCTCATGAAATGATCATAAAAAGGGAGTACCACATAGTGAATATCAACAACAAAATAAATAGATAGAGATCAAACACTTCACACAATGCCTTGAAGGTAATAGCAATGATGCCCTAGCTCTCAAAGCTCGCGGGTCATCAAGCATTCCAAATGAAAAGATGTAAACAATGCTAGTATTAAACAGTGAGCTCATAAGCAATGTATGATACCCTAGCTTGCAGCCCATGAGCCATCAAAACATTTCCTCATGAAATAATCATAAACAAGGAGTACCATAGTGAATATCAATAGAAAAACAAATAAAGAGAGATCAAAAACTTCATACAATGCCTTGAAGGTAATAGAAATGATGCCCTAGATCTCAAAGCTTGTGGGTCATCGAGCATTCCAAATGAAAAGATTTAAACAATGTCAGTATTAAATAGTGAGCTCATGAATAATGTATGATGCCCTAGCTTGCATCCCATGAGCCATAAAGATATTTCCTCATGAAATGATCATAAACAAGGAGTACCACATAGTGAATATCAACAGCAAAAAAATAAAGAGAGATCAAACACTTCACACAATGTCTTGAAGGTAATAGCAATAATGCACTAGCTCTCAAAGCTTGCGGGTCATCAAGCATTCTAAATGAAAAGATGTAAACAATCCCAGTATTAAACAGTGAGCTCATAAATAATGTATGATGCCCTAGCTTGCAGCCCATGAGCCATCAAGGCATTTTCTCATGAAATGATCATAAATAGGGAGTATCACCTAGTGAATATCAACAGCAAAAGAAATAAAGAGAGATCAAACACCTCACACAATGTCTTGAAGGTAATAGAAATGATGCCCTAGCTCTCAAAGCTTGTGGGTCATCGAGCATTTCAAATGAAAAGATGTAAACAATGCCATGATTAAACAGTGAGCTGATGAACAATGTATGATGCCCTAGCTTGTAGCCTGTGAGCCATCAAGACATTTCCTCATGAAATGGTCATAAACAGGGAGTACCACATAGTGAATATCAACATCAAAATAAATAGAGAGAGATCAAACACTTCACACAATGCCTTGAAGGTAATAGCAATGATGCCCTTGCTCTCAAAGCTCGCGGGTCATATAGCATTCGAAATGAAATTATGTAAACAATGCCAGTATTAAATAGTGAGCTCATGAACAATGTATCATGGCCTAGCTTGCAGCCCATGAGCCATCAATACATTTCCTCATGAAATGATCATAGACAAGGAGTACCACCTTGTGAATATCAACAACAAAACAAATAAAAAGAGATCAAACACTTCACATAATGTCTTGAAGGTAATAGCAACGATGCCCTAGCTCTCAAAGCTCGCGGGTCATCGAGCATTCCAAATGAAAAGATATAAACAATGTCAATATTAAATAGTGAGATCATCAACAATGTATGATGCCCTAGCTTGTAGCTCGCGAGGCATCAAGATATTTCCTCATGAAATGATCATAAACAGGGAGTACCACATAGTGAATATCAACAACAAAACAAATAGAGAGAGATCAAATACTTCACACAATGCCTTGAAGGTAATAGCAATGATTCCCTAGCTTTCATTGCTCATGGGTCATCAAGCATTCCAAATGAAAAGATGTAAACAATGCCAGTATTAAACAGTGATCTCATAAACAATGTATGTTGCCCTAGCTTGTAGCCCACGAGCCATCAAGACATGTCCTCATGAAATGATCATAAAAAGGGACTACCACTTAGTGAATATCAATAGCAAAATAAATAAAGAGAGATCAAAAAATTCACACAATGCCTTGAAGGTAATAGAAACAATGCCCTAGCTCTTAAAGCTCATGGGTCATTGAGCATTCCAAATGAAAAGATGTAAACAATGCCAATATTAAAGAGTGAGCTCATAAACAATGTATCATGCCCTAGCTTGCAGCCCATGAGCCATCAAGATATTTCCTCATCAAACGATCATAAACATGGAGTACCGCATAGTGAATATCAACAATTAAATAAATAAATAAAGATCAAACACTTCACACAATGCCTTGAAGGTAATAGCAATGATGGCCTAGCTCTCAAAGCTCACGGTTCATTGAGCATTCCAAATGCAAAGATGTAAACAATGCCAGTATTAGCATTCATATTTTACCATTAAATCAACAAATGCCATCAAAATAAAATTGAGTTAATGAGAAAACAAAGCTCAAATGCTTACCTTTAAGAAAATTTTACATCTTTTCATAAAATGACCCAAAAACATCAAGAATCGTCATATATGGTCGCTAATAGCCAGCTTTCAGAAGAATATGAATGAATGCAATCATACATAAGCGGATGGTTTGCGAGCTGCAAGCTAGAGCATCATGCATTATTTATGAGCTCACTATTTGAGCACTAGCCAATCAAATAGGGACATGAGGTGCTCAAACAGTGAGCTCATAAACAATGCATGATGCCCTAGTTGTAGGTAGTTATCTCTTCTATAATGATGGAGGAGTGAAAGGTAATGATCAATGAGGTTGCTTCTATTAGATCATACATTAATGCACTTACTATTTTGAATTTGAGCTTGGGCATCATGCAATGTTATTGTTGTCATTGCATGCTTGCTTCTATTGTGCACCATATATTATTTTATACACTATTTATTTCATTGAGACTATGAGCTATTGTAGCTAATTGTGAGCTATAAGCAACATATATTGTGTGAAGTGTTTGATCTCTCTCTCTATTTATTTTTTTTGTTTTTGATATTCACTATGTGGTACTCCCCATTTATAATCAAATAGACAAAGCTCGAATGCCTGCCTCAAGTGCCAGTGCCCTCTTCCCACATGGTGTCATCCTCTTCACGCACACTAAACTTGAATGCCCTCTTCATGCATGCAAAAGTGCAATGTCATCTTCGCGGTAGCTCTTCAAATTCACAAATTAAAAATGACACTTTATTTTTCTTTTTTTTTGTTTATAACCAAATGGGTGTCGCAATTTATGAACTCAGTATTTGAGCACTAGCTAACCAAATAGAGACATGAGGTGCTCAAATAGTGAGCTCATAAACAATGCATGATGCCCTAGTTGTAGGTAGTTATCTCTTCTATAATGATGGAGGAGTGAAAGGTAATGATCAATGAGGTTGCTGCTATTAGATCATACATTAATACACTTAATTTTTTGAATTTGAGCTCAGGCATCATGCAATGTTATTACTGCCATTGCATGCTTGCTGCTGTTGCGCACCATATATTATTTTATACACATAGAACAATAGATTTGGGTACTTAGACTTATGTTCAATCCTTAGTAATGGTTTGGGGAACTAATTACTAGAAGAGTGACTATAGTACCCTAGTTTGCATTATTAGATGATCTTGATTAATTTGTGTTCATTTCATGCAAAGATACATGTAAAGAAAAAGAAATGTTTGCATCTAAAGATTACATGTATATATATTAAAAATAACTTGTATATACTATACAAGGAAAATAACTTTTAGAAGAAAATGCAACTGTACTTAATTTGAATGCCACTGTGTAATGTTTTTACTTACGATATTAATCTTAATATATCCCTATTTTATTATTGATGTCCCTATTTACATCTTTTCATCAAATGACCCAAAAACATCAAGAATGGTCCTATATGGTCACTAATAGCCAACTTTCAAAAGAATATGAATGAATGCAAACATACCTAAGTGGATGAACATAAATATCGAACGTACTAGACATTTCCTGAAGTAATGAAGTGTTGACCCATGGTTCAATCCAGTATGCTCTTGTATGATCCAAAACCTGGAAGGAAGGAAAAGATGGGGTTAGATCCAAAGGATCTAAGAAATGCCTGGCACCATATTATTGATCCTCATCTACAATTATGCATGTGCATAGTCAAGCCATACACAGACTCAATAACATGGTAGCATTGAGCCAATAACAAAAAATACATTACAAATGTCAAGCTCACGGTCTCAATGAAATAAATAGTGTATAAAACAATATATGGTGCACAATTGTAGCAAGCATGCAATGACAACAATAACATTGCATGATGCCCGAGCTCAAATTCAAAATAGTAAGTGTAGTAATGTATGTTTGCATGATGCCAGATATTAAACAGTGAGCTCATGAATAATGCCAGTATTAAACATTGAGCTCATGAACAATGTATGATGCCCTAGCGTGTAGCCCACAATCTATCAAGACATTTCCTCATGAAATGATCATAAATGAGGAGTACCACATAGTGAATATCAACAAAAAAATAAATAAAGAGAGATCAAACACTTCAAACAATGCCTTGAAGGTAATAGAAATGATGCCCTAGCTCTCAAAGCTCACAGGTCATCAAGCATTCCAAATGAAAAGATGTAAACAATGCTAGTATTAAATAGTGAGCTCATGAACAATGTATGATGCCCTAGCTTGCAACCCATGAGCCATCAAAACATTTCCTTGTGAAATGATCATAAGCGGGGAGTACCACATAGTGAATATCAATAGCAAAACAAATAAAGAGAGATTAAACACTTCAGACAATGCCTTGAAGGTAATAGAAGTGATGGTCTAGCTCTCAAAGCTCCCAGGTTATTAGGCATTCCAAATGATAAGATGTAAACAATGCAAGTATTAAACAGTGAGCTCATAAATAATGTATGATGCCCTAGCTTGCAGCCCGTGAGCCATCAAGATTTTTCCTTGTGAAATGATCACAAACATGGAGTACTACATAGTGAATATCAACAACAAAATAAATAAAGAGAGATCAAACACTTCACACAATGCCTTGAAGGTAATAGCAACGATTTCCTAGCTCTCAAAGATCGCGGGTCATCGAGCATTCCAAATAGCAATGCTATCAAATAAACAATGCCACTAAAATTAAGTTAATGAGAAGACAAAGCTCGAATGCCTACGTCAAGTGCCAATACTCTCTTCCAAAATAGTGGCAGCCTCTTCACTCATGCACACCAAACTCGGATGCCCTCTGAGTGCCACGCTAAAATGAAGTGTCATCTTCATGAGACCTCTTCGAATTCACAAATTATAAATGACACTTCCTTTTTGTTTTGTTTTTGTTTATAACCAAATGGGTGTCGCAATTACGACAATAGCATTGCTATTACAACACTGTCGGGGACACTTGCAAAAAAAAATACAAACAACATACCTAAATTGTAGTGGCATCGCAAATTAGCACTGAAATTTGACCCCAAATGTTGTAGTGAAAAACTCCATTTATGAGGAGGATCTTCTTGAGCATTCCCGCATTGTGGAAAACATTTGTATACTAAAAAACTAAAAAAATACCCTAATTAAATGGCTAATTCGTAGGTTGATACTTCAAGAAAGAAAATGAACAAAGTAGATGCTATTGCTAGGTCTAAAACCAAAGCTAGTGATTGGTCTAACACTAAAATGAACACTTAGTGTTTGGGAAGTGGTGGAGGAGTGGGCTTAAAAGTTATATAATTCGAGTATCATTGACGTTTAGATTTGTGAGCTACAATCCCTCATCCCCTCAAATAAGGAGAAACATGAAATGATGAGGGCATTTGGGAATGTTAAATCTAATCAAAACCATATAAACAACAAACTAGGTGAGGTTGTTAAATTCAACAAGGAAATTATAGAGAGAATGACCTCCTATTTTAATAGCCTAAATGAAGAGCTAGAGTATTAGAAGACCAAAAGAAGGAAGTGGGAGGAGACCAAGATGATTACCACCCAACAGATGAAAGAGGGACCTGTTATAGATATTTCTATGCACCAGATCAATAATTCTTCTTTTTAAGATACTCTTAGATAGCTTAATGAGGAATGGAAGGAATTTCAACCTCCTACTATTTAAAGTTTCATATTTTTACTTTTTTTACTTTGGTTAGTTTAGTTGATGGTCTTTTATGCAGTTCACTTGTTAATAATTTAGTTTCTGCACTGTGTTTTGAATTCAATACCTATGAATTCCTTTTGAACTTTTAGTTTGACTTGATGTTATTTTCATGGGTTTAGGCCCCCTCCCATTTGAACTTAATCAGAACTTTTATATACTATTTTAAAATACTTTACATTGTCTAAAAATTTAAAACATATATGTTATTTTATTACATTGCTTCAAAATTTAAAATGTATATGTTATTTTACGAGGATGCAAATTAACAAGTTATCATGGTATTGCTCATTTCCATGTAAAATTATGAATAGGTGAAAATTTTCATCTTCTAGGCCTACATACTTCATGATTATCAATACACAAATATTTAGCTATCACATGTCTTGTGCTTATGTTTATGCCTCTAAATTTTCTTAATGTATTTAATTCTTGTATTTCCCTTGTACACAACTATCCTATGTTATCCAATTTACTCAAGTCCTCACATCAACAAGACAATCTTTTATCATGTCTTAATTAGGGACCCACTTACTCATCTCAGTTGTATTATAATATTTTAAGAATCTTAATTGAATATACCTCTTGAAACTATTTTTATTAATGATATCACCTCTAGCTAATAGATGTTAGCTTGTGGTGACTGATCAGGAAAGTACTATCCAGGAAAGTAATGTAGACTTTTCATCTCGACCTCACTAGGGTTCGGGGTTGGGCCAGGCCCTGAGCAAGGGTTTGGGGGTTTGGGCCAGCCCCCGAGGTGAATTTTTTTGAGGCCGACATATTTTCGATAATTTTTGGGTTGACATGTTGTAACTCATTCTAACTCTAAAGTGGTAAAATATTGTATAATATGGCTTAGGGTTAGGGATTTCATTATGTATGATTTTAGTACTTGCGGCAGAATTGAGCTATAAGGGATTACATATTGTAATCGGGTTGTAATAACTGGATAATAATAATATTGGACTTGCTATTGGAAGACATAGCCCAGGGATTGGGTGAACAATGTTAAATCTTTGTGTATTGTGTTCTCTTCTGTGCAGTTTATTATTTTTTGATATTGGTTATGTTTGCATGTAATTGTTATTTCTTCCTTGTTAATCCTAACAATAGAGTCTTAAGTTTGGGTCTCATTTGATCTTGTCCACTTGTTTACTCCATAATCTCCCAAAACTTATAAAGTTTCATGGGCTTGTCTATTTTATGCTAACATTTAGGTTTTCTAACTAATTTTATTTAATGACTATTCTATAAATATTAACATATTTTGTGACACATTTGTTATTTTTTCCCTACTAGATAAATATAACTTCAAAATATCCTTCTAGAGTTAAACTTATGGAACATATGTGAGTAGAAAACTTATGATTAGTCGAAATGGATTCAACTACTCAATTAGAAACTATATATGCAAATAAAGGAATACTTTAAATATGTATAAATAGATTGTGTCACACACACACACACACACACAACAACAACAACAACAACAACAACTTCTTTAGGGTCAAGAAATTTTGTACAACAAAAAATGAATTTTATTTCAAATTTAATTTTTTAAAAAAATTTCTACTGATTTTTGAGTTATAGATTCATTACAAAATATTATACACATTGGAAAGAATATTTCTTGTCTAATGACCATTATTACATTTATTTAAAATATTAGATTAACAGTCATTCAAGTTACACAAATATTGTGTGATAGAAGATTATTCCCATTGAAAAGGAAACTTGTCTAAAATAAGTTCAAAGGATGGAATCAATACATCTTCAGTAACATTTCTTAACAAATGGCTAAAATCTTAGCTAATACGAAAGAGATTCAAGATGTTATGGGCACATGGAACACAAAGATTAAGATTGGTCTCAAAGAGAGACAATTGAGAGAGAGGATTGGAAGTTGCTTCTCAAATAGGAAGAAATGCATTAGAAAAAAAACTAGAATCTGATGGCTACACGGGAGAGATGGGAATACCCATTTCCTCCATTAATCAACATTAAAGTATGTGAAAATAAACACTATTAGGAAAATTATTGGCATGCATGAGAAAATAGGTGAGAAAGATGAACAAGTTGGGAAAGCATTTGTTTCCTTCTTCTAGAATACCTAAAAGGCTTTGAATGGAAATGAAAGTGAAGAAGATGAGTTTTTTGAGGTTATACCCAATATCTTAAATTAGTTGGAAAACTATTACCTCAATAAAGAGGTCAATGAGAAGAGGAGGTATAATATGCTATTTTCACCTTTGGGGCCTATAGACAAACTATGCCCAATGAATTTTGCATAGCTTTATTTCAAGAAAATAGGGACATTGTTAAAGATGATGTTGTTGATCCTACAAAATAACTCTTCCATTATAGGAAAATCCTTACACAAATCAATAACAGTTTCATTTATTTTCTTAAAGAACTAGTAGAAAAATTTCTTGACTTCATATTGATCAACCTACATAATATTTTTTATAAAATCCTCTCTAATTTGACTGTTAACTACCTCAAATTTCTTCTTTCCCACCTCATTTTTGTCAATCCAAATGGATTTCATAAGGAAGATAAATTTTGGCTTGTGTCCTAACTTCTCATGAGATCCTTCACTAAATTCATAACAACAAAAAATATGTATGGTTTTTCAAATTGACATCTGTAAAGCGTATGTTAGAATCTCATAGATTTTCCTTTTCATTACTCTCAAAATTTTTGTGTTTTAGAATAAAGCTATCCAACTCATCAAGGAATGTGTCACTACACTCATGTTCTCTTTCTTGACAGATGAATTTCAAGAGGTTTCTTTCATAATAAAAGAGGCCTCTGGCAAGGGGACCGCTCTCCTCCTATCTACTTATCATTGTTGTTGAGGTCCTTGGAAGGAACATTGTGAGACTGATCTCTTAGAATGTAATTTCTCAATGACTCTCTACACGCTTGTACATTCGCAGCACTAGTGCACATTGTACAAATGGCTTCACAGTGTGCACATATCTTGTGTTGATCAGGCCACATGATCAAGGATCTAAGTGAAAAAGGCCAAGGGAGATGGAGGGATGTGAAATTTTATTTTTTGGCTAAGGTAGGAGTATCACATAATTGTAAATTACACAGGGTACAATTTTACAATGCTACATCTTTCAATCTCAGACACACTTGAAGATAGGAGCACTCTGCTATGTTTATCATCTTCAACATCTTGACTTTTGTTGAGAATGGAATGGAATGGAAAATTAAAAGAAATGGTTGATCATTCTTGACAAGCTCACAAATAACCTCGAGAAATACTTTCAACAACATAAGAGTTCACAAAGACTTTATTTATTATTTTATGACCAATATACTTGAATGGCTAATAATAAAGAATTGAAATATTGGCATATAGAAGACATGGTTTTTTAGAAAGTTTTTTTAATTGAAAATTTCTATTTAATTTTATGTTTAGATCTCTCGGATCGGTAGTGGCTATCCGGCCACGAAAATCTTTTACTTTGTATAACTTTTACAAACTTTTGAAAAAAAAACTAAATGTTTCCACTTCGTATGCATAACAATTTCCGTGGCTGCATAGCCGCTGCCTCTCGGATCACCCTCATAAATCTTGAAGAGCCTCTATAAAAGAGCTATCATTTTTATTAATCATTCGTATAACTACCATAATCTATTACACGTCTTACTAATCGAAATTAATATGCATCACCGCTGTAATGTTAATGTCAAATGCCACAACAGTTAAACTTTTACGAGCTCTGTCACGTTCTTAACCTTTTCTAAAAGATTTACCAATTGAACTCCCGTGCATATATGTGCCATTAAAACTGTAAACGTGGATAGCCTCTCCGCCATTAAATTCAACAAGAAATATTCCAGCTGAAACATCACATCCTCTAAACTTCGGACTGCGATTATTCCCTGCTACCCTTTGGACATCACTTTAATTGTTTAAGTAAGCTACATTTATTATGGAAATCAAAAAATTATGTTCCTCGTCATATCAACCAGACACAAGTACTGATATACTATGTAATCACATGATTCAAGATTCCCAGCAAAACAGTAATCACTATGTTCAGAGGTATGATTAAAGCAGAGCGAGCTGGCATCACGATTTGAGATATCGAAACCAACTGTCCTAATCTTCATAAAAGAACATAACGACTGTCAACTAAAACTCACTGAGACAAAATCATTGCTGTTAATCCTACTGTCCTTTTCTGCAGTCATGGCATCTGTCTTTAGTATCTCCCTCCATCTATAAATACTGCAATCCTTACCTCGAGTACTTACACAGCTGAAGTAAGTGATTGTGGAGATTAAGGATGGCAAGAGCAATGAAGAGCGTGTAAGTTGTGTTAGCAGTGATGGCGATGATTAGCGCAGGGGCATACGCTGCTATATCCTGCATGACAGTGGATGGCGATATAGTCCCCTGCACGGCCTTTGTTTCAGGGGCCGAGGCTAAGCCGGCAAAGGCATGCTGCGACGGCATTAGGAGTCTGAACTCCGCCGCCAAGACAAGTGAGGAGAGGAAAGCTGCATGTAAGTGCATAAAGACGCTAATAGGGGGAGCTCCCATCAACTATACAAGGGCCGCCGAATTGCCCGAACGCTGCGGGGTAGACATCGGCATTCCCATCAGCCCTTCTGTTGACTGCTCCAAGTAAGTTGCAAATCCTCTTATTTTTCTATGATTACTCATTAAATTCCCTCCGTGATGACTCAAAAGTGAGACGTGTTTTGATGAACAGGGTCACCTAAGCTGCCTGAAATCTGACCATGACGTTGCTGGATGAGTTATGACGATATGCTTTATGCTGTTTAAATAATGCGTCTGTACTGCAATGCCAAGTGCCTCTACTTCCATAAAGAGGCGATAATAAGAAATGTATTATCCTTCATGACAAGGAAAACACACAATTGTTAACTGTTATCAAAAATTCTAATATATGAGTACTCTTGGTTTGCTGCATGTAAAGCTCTTATATAACAAAATGAGGTGGCATAATCATCTAAAACAGAAAATGATGGGTATTCTATAAATTTGCAATCTGTACATTTGCAATAATAGACGTAATGCGAATGAAAATGTGTGGAATTTGGTTCTATAAATGATAATCTGATTACTTATTCATAAAAAAAAGCGCCGGTTTAAGAGTGTAGTTTAAAAGATCACTAATGTATTATAATTTGGAATGGGTTATAAAATTCTTATATAAGATTATTTAGAAAAATATGGTCAAAGATATAATACTCCACGTGTAGTTTGCTAATTGAGTGCTTGTAGAAAGGAATTTTGATGTTTATATGATTTAGTGATTTTTATATACTATTTTTTTATAATTTTACATTATTTCAAAATTTAAAACATATATTTTATTTTGTTACATTGTTTCAAAATTTAAAACATATATATTATTTTGCGAGTACTTAAATTAGAAACTTAACTTAGTATTGTTCATTTCCATATAGAATTGTGAATAGCTTGAAAATTTCATCCTCTTGCCCTACATACTTCATGATTATTAATACACAAATATTTACTTATCATGTCTTGTGCTTATGTTTATACTTCTTAATTTGCTTAATGAATCTAAGTCATGTATTTCCCTCGTACATGACAATCATATGCTATTAACTTTGCTCAAGGTCTCACATCAACAAAATAATAAACTATCATGTCATGTAGACCCGTGACTTCTATTAGTTAGGGATCCACTAATTACTCCTCTAATTTGTATTATCAAATTTTAATAATCTTCGGTGAATATACCTCATTAAATCATTTTAATAAAAGATCTCACCTCTAGCTAATAGAGTCTTAAGCTTGGGTCTCCTTTGATCTTGGCCACTTGTTTTTTATTGCAAGAAAAAATAGGTTTTATAGGGCACCCGAAACCCCGTACATGTAGAGTTCAAAAGATTACAAAGTTAAGCGTACTGAAAAGAAATAGGACTGGAGGATAGTCCAACAGAACCAAAACCAGCTAGGAAAAACTAAAATAACCAGACACCAAAAAACTGACCAACAACCAAAAAAATCTAGAGCTAGAACATATGGACCCAAGAGAAATTGAGAAAACTCCTTAAGAGTTTTGTCCACTTCCTTCTTTGCCTCCAAGATCTTCTTAATAGTAGCATTGAAGTCTAAGAGCTCGAGGATTAGATCTTGGATCTTTTTCCTTTTAGCCGACAGAGTGTGTTTACCAGGACCCTCATCACCTGCATCCTCATTATCTTCCTCAGGTTTCTTGCTGGGGGAATGGGCATCCAGCTCCGCTTTGATAGTCATAAAACATTCCATGGCAGAGCCCATGAACATTTTGTTGTCCTACATATGCTTCTTCACATTATTCTCTAGACTATCAACTCTAACCTGCATTTCCTACACCTTCTTATCCCTCTCATTGTCCTTGTTTCCATCACCAGTCTTCGAACCAGTCTCCAAAATCTCCTGTAGGGAACCAACCTTAGCAGAGATAGAATGATATTTTAAAGTCAGATTTTTGATTTCCTAAAACACTCATTTCAACAAAAAAAATGAGTACATAGAAGCCGCCTTTACAGTCTGGAGAACCCCAAAACACGGGTCAATTTTGTCATCCATATCTTCTTTGAGTAGTTGTACATTCTATTCTTGCATATCTATAGTTTTGACAAAGGGGATATTCTGTGAAGAAGAAGGGGCATTATCTTTCTCAGCAATAGGGGAGTACTTCTCCACAACATGGGAATTCTTCACCCTATCCGGATGAACCTACATACCAACTTCCATTTTGGGGGAAATAGGCACATCATGATCCTCTGAGCTATCATAATCCACCAAGATGGGGACCAGTTGACCTCCCACATACTCATCTTTCTTGTCATCCTTATTGTTATCCTTGATCTCAGGAATGCCCTCCTCCTCTATAATTTCAACATCCTCCTCCTCCTTGTTCTCATTATCCCCAGAGACCGTATTCGGCACCGACAGCGAAGCTTCACTTTCATCCTCGTTTGAATTATCCGTATCAGCATAACCTTTTGCACTTTCAGCAATAGAGTCCGTGTCCATACCAACATGCTTCTCCAATTTTAATGTTTTACCAGAAGAAATCTCCTCTTTTTCACCTGTATCCCTCAAATGTTTCTTAGCCAAGCCAAAGGCTTTGGGAAAAGAAATAATTGGGCTAGAAATGCACTTCTGTTTGATAAATTCCCCAATGAGGAGAATGAGCCCCTCATGAAAAATGGGTTTCTTCTCTTTCGTCCTATTCTCAGTAATGCTAAGGAAAAGGGATTGAAGGAGAAAAAAAGGCAAAGACACCCTAATCTTGTGACAGAAGTGACAAAGCTGCACAAAATGGTAAGAGTGGGCTCTTTTATACCTTCCATCCAAAGTAATGTATTCCATGATCGACTTCATGACCATCGCCCAAATTTCCTTAAAGGTATTAACGTCATAGCAGCCACTAGAGTCTTTCACCAAACTTCATGCCTCATCTTTGCTTTTGGGGAAGCATTTGGTGGCCTTCTGCGAAACTATCTTATCTCTATAAAAATTAATACCCTTGAGGCTCAACCCAAACACCTCAGTGATAATTTCCTCTGTTATGTTCACAGTAACACCTGTAATGGTCACCTTCCCATCTTTCCAGGACTCTGCAAACACCTTCATGGCTCCATCCTTAAACTCGTGCAATCGCTTCATATATGTAGTAAGACCACCCTTTCTAAGAATTTCCCAAACCTCTAGCATGTTTTTCCATTTCATACAGTCCTTCGGTTCTCTTCGATTAAGCCCACCACCCATGATTTTAAGAAGAGAATTAACAACAACAAGAGTGGAGAACAAACAAATATAGATGAAAAGGGAAACTTTAAAGTTCACGCAAGAAAAATCGTGTGTACATTTAGTAATCTCGGTAAAGGCAACACTTTTCATAATCATATTAACTTGTTTAGCAATAAGGTGTCTTTTCATCATAATTTCTTGATATGCTCCCACTCCACCCTCCTCCTATGAATCCTATCAAAATCCAACTTGGCTTTCATATCTACGGTGAGATTTCTACCTTCATGCCAAATCATAATGTCCTTTTCCCTAACCACAAAGTTGGCTAGCTCATTTGCAGTACCATTCACTTCCCGATAAGCATGGAAAATGATGAATTTCTTAAAAGAATTAATAATTATTTGGGCCTGCTCAATAATTTCCTTTATGGACCATGAAGGTTTGTGATATTGTTGATGCACTTTAAGATATTCATTGAATTGCCTTAGATCCACACATTCAGAGCCATATCTTTTAAAATAATTTTAAGGGTTTGGAGAAGAGCCATGGCCTTCACAACATGATTGGTTTTCACCCCAATAGGAAGCACCACTGCAACAAGACAATTCACCATGTCATCTCTTATGAGCCCACCACAATCTGTTGGGCCTGGGTTAACCTTCGCAGTGCCATCGAAATTGATTTTGATCTATCCCAAAGGGGGGGGGTAAGCCAAGTGGCATTGTTCCATAGGGTGGAAGTTTTGTTCTTGAAACCAACACTATCATCACCAGCTTCAAAGTCTAGCTTCAAGCCAGTCGATGAGTTGTAGTTCTCCATGAGACTCATCTTAATCTTTTCAACAATAACCACCAGTAGAGGATCTGTATTTTTGAAAACTTTGTCATTGCGTTCTCTCCATAGTCTCCATATAACATGGGGAGAAATGAGGTTCCACAACTGCTTATCCATGGGAGCCTTTGTATTTCTCCACTGGGTACTAAAATTCTCCATGTTGTTAGGAAAAAACTAGTTAATCTGCCAGTACTGTAAGGTAAGAAACCAAACTTCCCAAGAATAGCTACAGTCAACGACTAGATGGAAGACTGTTTCCTCCACCTTTTTACAAACAAAGCATCTATTGGTCAAAATCATACCACGTTTCTGGAGATTGTCTATAGTAAGAATCTTATTCTGTAAAACCAGCCAAAAGAAAATGTTAATTCTAGGAATTAATATTTTATCCTAGACCTGGGCCCAAAATGGGATAGGATCCGACTGCTTCAATAAAAGGTCAAAGGCTAAGGCCACAGTGAAGACACCTGAAGGAATGATTCCCCAAATCACCTCATCATCTCTGGAGGAGTTGACCTTCCCATTCTTCAAAACCAACATCAAAGACTTAAGGGCTTCATCAACCAAGGAGAGATCAATCTATGATCTATTCCTCCAGTAGTACCTAACCCTATAACCAAATCTCTAGATACAGGAATAAATAAAAGGTTGAAAGGCATTAATAGAACTAAGAGGGAAGTCTTTGAGCCATCAGTCTTCCTAGAACTTAATTCTTCAGCCATTGCCTAAATACCATTTGGCCCTTTCAAGGCTGTTTCCTTAGATTGCTGGATGCAATTCCAAATGAAGGAGCTGTGCACTTTCAGATCCATCTTCATAAAATCAAAAATGTGGGGGAAGGAGTAGAGATATTTATTGTGGATAATCACATTGCATTCCTTCTTCACCCCAAAAATCCTGTAGATTTGTTTGGTCATCTGCGCCTGATTGGTCACTCTTATGGAGTGAATACCCAACCCCCCCCACTTTTTAAGGGTGCAAACCTTATCCCATGCAACCAAAGCCAATCTCATTTTTTCTTCAACTCCAAATTAAAAAAATTTTCTCTAGATTCCCTCAATGATGTCATCATGTTTTCCAAGTATCTTAAAAAGGCTAAGAGCATAAATGGGGAGACTTTGCAGAGAGGTCTTCAAAAGTTGAAGTTTTCCCGCTTGACTGAGCAGCACTCCTTTCCAACTGTAATACCCCAAAAATGGGCTATAATTTCATTAATCTCCTACATCATCAATTCGAATGAAATCAACATCAAAGTCCTAATCTAAGGCACATCTAAACATCATCGAATCATAATTGATTATCTTAAATTCTGCATCGGGGAATATTCCTAGTAATATTCCTAATCATCATAATTATCTTTAATTTTATAATTATTTGGCAATAAATCACATTTATCCTAAAATTTGATTAATTAAATATTTTGCATATTTATTTAATTAGATTTAATATTTGCCACTTAATTGTTTAATTAAATTTAATTCTATCTATTATTAATTGTATTATTTAATTTTGACAATAAATCAAAATTCCTATGAATAATTGATTAAATTCTTATTTAATTAATTAAATCATGTTGTCATTATTTAATAATATAATTTTTAATAAAAGTTTGGTAAAATAGTTAATTAACCCATAAATTAATTATTTATTTTCAAAAAGCAGTTAAGTTGAGAATAAATCACTTTATTTATTTATTAAATCATAATTATCCATGTGCACATTCAAGGACCAATTAAACTCAAAATTGGAAAATCAATGCAAGTTGTTAGCTTTTTGAAACTCAACATCTTTTTGATTTTAAAGGTGGATCTAAACTTCTAATTCGAGTTGAACTGTGCTTTTGCATGATTTTGTGACTTAATTATCTGTTATTTAAAAATAACTCAAAAATCAACCTGAGTTATTTGAGTGATTTATGGCTTTTTCCATGCAACCTCCAAAGCCCTAGATTTCTATTAAAACAAGGCTCAACTCTTCATAATTCATCCACAAATTTGCACAATCACGCTGGAGAATTGGAATTGGGAGAATCAAAGCTCTTGCGAATCAACATCTTTGTGAGATCAATCTTTTTTTTTTTTTGCATACCATTCTTAGATAGTTTCATATCAAGTTTTTCATATGGATTAGTTTCATATTAGTTTTTCATTCTTATTGCATAGAAAATTCAAAAAAATACATTAATTGTATTCAATTCATATCTAGATCAATTGCATTCAAATCCTTCGTTTAGGTGTCATCTAGGTCACTGATCTCGACAACAATCTGAGAACATTAATCTCGCACATACTAGAAGGCAGCAAATCACTTGGTTAAATTAGATTTTAATTTTGCACGATTTTGATTTTAGCTAACCTCTAATGTTTTACTGAGTGTTGTGTCTACAGATCAGGTACAATTTTCACACACACATTTTTGGTGTAGAATATGAGGCACTTCTCAATGGTATGAAAATGGCAATACAATGGAGAGTTACCAAGATACACATTCATGGAGACTCACAACTGGTTATCCACCAAGTCAATGATGTGTACCAAACCAAAGATGAAAAGCTCATTCCTTACAAGAAAATGGTAGATGATTTAAAGAAATATTTCATATCTATCACATTTGAGCAAATACCTAGAATGGAGAATAAGGCTGCCGATGCAATGGCGACATTATCTACTCTCTTACAGCAGCCTGAACATGAACTACGCTATGAGTTCCTGGTGGAGGCCCTATCCTATCTTGCATATGACTCCCCTGGAACCCGCATGACCTGCACCGTTGTAGGTTATGATTCATCCCGCTACAAAAATCTGTTCTCCTATCTCCATGACCAAATCATTCCTAATTCTTTTAACCATTTTGAGAAATGAAACCTTATCCGCTCGGCATCCCAATATGTCATCATTGGTAATGACCTGTACAAATGAGGTCTAGATGGTACACTACTTAGATGTTTAGAACGGGAAGAGTCTCAACGTGCATTAGAGGAAGTCCACAAGGGTATATGTGGGTCGCACTCAAACAGTTTAACGTTAGCTCAAAAAATTATTAGGGCTGGGTACTATTGGCCTGAAATGGAGAAAGAGGCTATTAAATTTGCTAAAAACTGTCAACAATGTCAAGTACATGGCAACTTTATTCATGCTCCATGGAGAGATCTAATTCCCTTTAATACACAATGGCCTTTTCAACAATGGGCATTTGATCTCATAGGTGCTATCCATCTGCACTCTTCCAATGGACATACCCATATAATCACAGCTATAAATTATTTTACAAAATGGGTAGAAGCAGTTCCTCTAACACAAGTAATGGGGAAACAGATCTCTATGTTCATCCTGAACTACATCATTTGCAGATATGGGATCCCTCACTCTATAATCACAGATAACGGGGGACAATTCAAAAACAAGGATCTAGATGACTTATGTGCTAAATTCAAGATTACACAACATTGGTCTTCTATTTACTATCCTCAAGGGAATGGACAAGCTGAGGCTTCAAACAAAAATCTCCTGAAGATCTTGCATAGAACAGTTAATAAAATAGGAAGAGACTGGCATCTGATGATCAATCCAGCTCTCTGGGCCTATAGAACTAGTATCAGAATGCCTAGTGGGGCTACACCATTTGCTTTAGTTTATGGGTCTGAAGTAGTACTACCTATTGAGGTTGAAATCCCATCACTCAGAATCAGAATGCATGGACTTGTCACCGACAATGACTACAAAGTGTCTAGGTTACAAGAACTAGAACTACTAGATGAGCGCAGACAAGCAGCGTATGATCATCTCAGAGTATATCAGAAGAGAATGTCTAGAGGCTACAACAAAAAAGTCAGACACCGAGAATTTTAGGTTGGCGATCTAGTCTTGAGAGAAAATCCTAAAAATCAATCCCATCGAGAACACAAGGGGAAGTTCGAACCCAACTGGTTGGGTCCCTTTGTAATCACTGCTACTTTTGGCTCTGGTGCCTATCAACTCTCAACGACTGAAGGGGAACAACTCTGAGAACCAATCAACGTTCTCCATCTGAAGAAATTCTATGCCTAAGGCATTCAATCTATGGTAAAATGTCTTGAAAAAATTATAAAAATCAGAAAAAGTCCTGAAAAAATGAACATCTTGGTGAAAACCTAGCAATAGGCACCTTGATGATTCACAAAAAAAAAAGTGCCTTGGTGAAAACCTGGAAATAGGCGCCATGGTAGAAAAAATAGAATCTCTACCAAGATGGTGAAAACCCAGCAAACGGGCACCACTTCTTCCAAATGCTCCATCTATCAGTGCAATCTTGGTCTTTCCTAGCTTTCAGTCTTGCTTTAGTTTATACATATCTCCTGGTTTGTTCCTGCATTTCTAGTTTTCAATAAGTTGGTCGGTACACCAATCAGCTCAAGCGTCTGTATCCTATCAATGTTTAACACTTGGGGGCAATCAATGTCATATCCTATGGTCTCCCATATATCTTAGACAGATCATATCTAGTCAGAGTCCTTTGAAGCTTCATGTGAGTCAGTCAGTCAGTCTTGTCTCCAGAAAGGATTTTGCATCTACAACAATGCAATCAAATATCAAAACTCAATGGAAAACAATCTATGCTTTTCATGCTTTTATCTCCTTGTATGCTTACTAATTCATTGAGATTTTTGCATATTGTGTCCCTTCGAGCTCTTCGATGATGTCCTTTATAGGATTTAGAGGGTGATGACTGGGGGCATAATCTTTTCTTCATCTTCTACTTGTATGTGAAAATCTAACAACTTTGGAAATTCTGGATTGAAATGGTGTCCGACTGTAAGAGCCTCTATCTCGAATTGGATGGCCATGCGTACCTCGACCATTGATACCCAGAAAATTCAAAGAAGTTTGATCTAACTGTTGTCTTTTTTGAGTGAGTTCTTTTTCCTACTGTGAAACGTGATCTTGCCTAAGGATGTGAATGATAAAGGGTCACTACGGGTAATTCAGTGCGGATCTAGAATGATCTCTTGACTGTTTGATGTGTTTACAATGCAAGGTATATTCAGGTCATCACGACGTTTATGTTTTGATGCTTATAAAAATTGCTATATCAAAATGGATATGATATTCAGGTCATCCTGGCATTTGTGCCTTGGTGCTTATATCTACTCTGACATTCTGAAAATAAAATCAATATTCATATATCCATGGTTGTTGACCAGTGGGTGTTGTATTGATTCTTGCGCATACAAATCGATATTCACATGTCTATGGTTTCATAGCTAGTGGGCATTGTATTGATTTATCCAGTTACCTAAAAGTTAAATGATGATAACAAATCGACATATGATCAGTGACTAGGTCCTAGGTCTTAGGTTGCATTTCATATTGCATGCTTCTTTGCATTTTTCATCTTTGCATGATCTCACAATGACTAAATGAACTTCAAAGCTTAAACAATTCTTCATATTAATTCTTCAAATCTAACAAGAGCTGAATCTCACACGAAGGTTCCTCTAATGAAGCATCAAGTAGAATCCTTTTTCAGGATCAAAATTCAAATTTGAGATCATTCATATTATTAACTACTTGCATAATCGACCTTCAATCATCACAGAAATCCAATATTCAACTTAACTGATTATCTTCCATCAAACTATCAAAATTTCAACTTGGTCAACCATGGTCAACTTATGGTTTCACCTAGTCAAACTTGGTCTCCAGGACCTCTCAATGATGCAAAATGCATTCTTGAATGTGTATAACCACTTTTCCAATCAATTAACATGCTTCTAAACTATCAACGCTGACTTTTCTTGTCAGATTTCAATTTTAATCCTGAAGGGGGCATGGTATTGCATATCATTCAAAGTCTATAATCAAATTTGAAATCATATCTTTTTTTTATCTATCAATATCTTTCATCAGTAATCAAGACAAACAATCACATCTAGTTGCTGATTCATCAAAAGTCCTCATCGCTTGGGGAAAATCTATCATCACTTGGGGCATATCAGATTCATCAAGATCCATATCAATCTGGTATTCTCCTAATCTTGTAAACTATATCAGTTTTTGCAACCATCAGATCATAGTGTTCTTTCCTTGGTTCTTCGGCAACTGAAGGGTTTGGATGTGATACCTGCTAGTTCTGCTAAGACAATCGAGTCTAGAATGGGTCACTCACTTCTTTGCAATCTTAAAGTTTGGAATCAGGCGTTTTGACACTTTTTCGCAGTCATAGGTTCATTTGCCGTTATAGTGAACATTATCTTTGGTCATTTAGGACCTATTATCTCGATATTAAATCAATATCAATCAGCTTCTGTCTCATATCAATTATCAATTTCAAACATCAGTTTCATATCTTTATCAAACACGAACTTTCTTTGAACCACTACGCTTCGCACAGTAATTCAATAAGGGGCAAAATGTAATACCCCAAAAATGGGCTATAAGTTCATTAATCTACTACATCATCAATTCGAACGAAATCGACATCAAAGTCCTAATCTAAGGCACATCTAAACATCATCAAAACATAATTGATTATCTTAAATTCTGCATCGGGGAATATTCCTAGTAATATTCCTAATCATCATAATTATCTTTAATTTTATAATTATTTGGCAATAAATCACATTTATCCTAAAATTTGATTAATTAAATATTTTGCATATTTAATTAATTAGATTTAATATTTGCCACTTAATTGTTTAATTAAATTTAATTCTATCTATTATTAATTGTATTATTTAATTTTGACAATAAATCAAAATTCCTATGAATAATTGATTAAATTCTTATTTAATTAATTAAAGCATGTTGTCATTATTTAATGATATAATTTTTAATAAAAGTTTGGTAAAATAGTTAATTAACCCATACATTAATTATTTATTTTCAAAAAGCAGATAAGTTGAGAATAAATCACTTTATTTATTTATTAAATCATAATTATCCATGTGCACATTCAAGGACCAGTTAAACTCAAAATTGGAAAATCAATGCAAGTTGTTAGCTTTTTGAAACTCAACATCTTTTTGATTTTTAAAGTGGATCTAAACTTGTAATTTGAGTTGAACTATGCTTTTGCATGATTTTTGTGACTTAATTATCTGTTATTTAAAAATAACTCAAAAATCAACCTGAGTTATTTGAGTGATTTATGGCTTTTTCCATGCAACCTCCAAAGCCTTGGATTTCTATAAAAACAAGGCTCAGCTCTTCACAATTCATCCACAAATTTGCACAATCACGCTGGAGAATTGGAATTAGGAGAATCAAAGCTCTTGCGAATCAACATCTTTGTGAGATCAATCTTTTTTTTTTTTTGTATACCATTCTTAGATAGTTTCATATCAAGTTTTTCATATAGATTAGTTTCATATCAGTTTTTCATTCTTATTGCATAGAAAATTCAAAAAAATAGATTAATTACTTTCAATTCATATCTAGATCAATTGCATTCAAATCCTTCATTTAGGTGTCGTCTAGGTCACTGATCTCGATAACAATATGAGAAAATTAATCTCGCACTTACTAGAAGGCAGTAAATCACTTGGTTAAATTAGATTTTAATTTTGCATGATTTTGATTTTAGCTAACCTCTAATGTTTTACTGAGTGTTGTGTCTACAGATCAAGTACAATTTTCACACACACACCAACCAGCAAGCTTCTTATTGTATCTGTCCACAATGCCAGCCCAAAAAGAATCAAGAGGTTTAAGGCCAAGAGGGAGGCCAAGATAGGTAGCTGGTAAGATATCAATTCTACAACCAATGATTCTAGCTATTCTGTTATGTCTATCCACCAGCGTGATGATAAAGAAAAAAGAACTCTTATCCAAATTAATAATTTTACCAATACCCGAGTAATTGGAAAGAGCTTTCTTGATAACCCTAGACTCCTGGATGGATGAATACCCCATAATGATGGTGTCATCCACAAATTATTCATGGGAGCACAACCTTGAAGTAGAAGATGGGGAGATGCCCTTGAAGGAACTAATGGAGACTAAATTGTGAATATAGCAAACAAGACATTTCACCATGATAGAAAAAAGGATAGGAGACAAGGGATCTCCTTGCCAAAGCCCCCTAGAAGGTTTAAATAATCTGGAGGGGACACCATTAACCATGATAGAAGCTAAAGAAGTACTGATGAGAGGGAAGATCAATTTAAGAAATTTGTCACCGAAGCCAAAAGATTTCATCATGTTTATTATCAAATCCTAGTCCACACGATCATAAGCCTTAGAGAGATGAAATTTTAGCAAAAAACCAGAGTTGTGAGAAGCTTGTGTGGAATGAATAACCTCATGAGCCTTCATAATTGAATCAAGGATATGCCTACCAAGAAAAAACCCACTTTGCTGAGGAGAAAGGATCTTTAGAAGAATAGCCAGCAGTCTGAGGGTAATAACCTTGGATAGAATCTTATCCATAGAATTACACAAACTAATCAGTCTAAAAGAATTCACTGAATCAACACTAGGCTTCTTTGATATCAGAATAATAAAAGTAGCATTGATTTATTTCAACAAAGATCTAGATCCAAAGAATTCTCTAACCATGTTACAAATGTCCTTACCAATATTATCCCAAAATTTGTGGAAAAAGAACATAGGGAACCTGTCTGGACCTGGGGATTTATCACCTTCAAAAGAAAAAACAACAGTCTTGACTTCTTCTGAGGAAGGGATAGCAGAAAGTAGTTTATTAGTAGCTTCATCAATAATGGATAGAATGGAATCAAGAAGAACATTTTGATTCTCCAAGTGAATATTTAAGTCCTTAGATAAAAGAGAGGAGAAGAAGTCAACCATAGCCAAAGAAATTTCCTTATCGTTACTAACCTCTCCCACTGCCACTTTAAGCCTGGAGATCCTATTACAAGCTCTATGTTTAGAGGCAGACATATGGAATAATCTTGTATTCTTGTCTCCATCTTTAAGCCAAATTGATCTAGATCTCTATCTCTAGTACTCCTCCTCCTTGGAGCTAATATTATGAGTCTTGGCAAGGATACTCTCCTCCTTAGCCCTAAGTTCTTGGGTAAGGCCAGAGTGTTGAATAGTATCCTAAATAATATTGAGGTCCCTTTTCAACAAGATCTTGGATTTAAAGATATCACCAAAAGCCTCTTTGCTCCCGGATTTGACATTCTATTTTAAATTATAGAGCTTTTTGACCACCTTAAACATTGTAGTACCCTAAATATTAACATTCCACCAGCCTTTGATCTTCAGTTCTATCTCTGGGTGATCAATCCACATTTTCTCATATCTCAAGGGTGATTTTTCCTTTGCCACAATTGGATCAACACTAAAAGATATAGGGAAGTGATCTAACCCAATCTTCATGAGAAAAGAAAAAGAACAACCAAATCTATTGAACCAGTAGCCATAGATCAAAGCTTGATCTAACCAAACTTGAATGAGGTCCTGACCAATTCTTCTGTTCGACCAGGTGTAATTAACCCCCTAAAGCTCTAAATAAAAAAGATCTTGTTTATTGACAAAATCCATTAACTCAAATCTACCATCAAGCTAACTCTGACTATCCACACAACCCAACTTCTCATTTTCTTTCAAAGGATAGTTGAAGTCACCTATAACCAACCAGGGAGAGTCTTGAAAAATCATTCTTTGGTTATCAACCCTTTTCCAAAACTAAGACCTTCCATTTTTAGTGTTATGGGCATAGATATTAGTAGAAACCCATTCAAAGTTAGACTTGACATGAACAAATTTAATGCTTAAGAAATTTAGATTGTCCGTAATCATAGCCCCATTAACATGATTATGATTCCAAAAAATAGAAACCCCTCCTGAAGCCCCGTTAGATCTTGAGTCCGCCACAACACCTTTTTGAAAATATGAATCTTTTCAACCTTATCTTTAACCATCTTAGTGTCTTGGAAAAAAATTATATCAGGTTTATGATCTTTTACCAAATTCCTAAGGATGTCTTTCTTGTGAGGGGCATTCAGCCCTCTGATATTCCATGAGATGAACTTCATTTCTTAACCCGAGTACAAACCCCCTTGATGGTCAGTTATTTTCCATTTACAATATCCTTTTTGCTTTCTCTTTCTCTAATCTCTTTGTTGGTGCTTCTACCTTAAGATTTTTTCTGGGATCCAACATCTACATTAAGGCCCTTATTCCTTGGATCAACTTTCTTCTGGTAGTCACATCATTGGATCCAGGGGTAGTTAACTTATTGTGCTTTTTTTTCCTCCCCTTTGGAACCATCCAAGTTTCCTCATTATGATCCACTAAAAAATCCTCACCAACAATGGTTTCCTCATCACCACTCCCTAAAAGGGTGTCAGGAATAGAAGAGGAATCATCTTCATTTGATTTTAATTCTTCCAAAGAAGCTCTAGCTTTCAGGGTGCCACTCAGAATAGTGTCTCGCTAAATAGGGACTGTTGGTTCTTCCCTTTGATCTTCAAAACTTCTAGATTTATACTTTGATGGATAACTATAATGAAACTTTGACTCTATCACCACTCCAAAGTCTACAAGGAAGAGGGCCAATTAACAAGGACCTAGGAGATCCTCCTACACTTTGAGCCTCAATGCTCAGGTGGGTGTACCCTTGACTCACTTCTTCAAAGGAGTCTCTAAAAAATATATAATTGTACCCTTAACTATCTGATTGAAAGGTTTATCATTTAATTGTGTATGTGATTACTGATGATGGACTGCTTCCAGAGAATGGATCAGTGCCTTATCCCAGGGTACAGAGTCACTTAACAACCTATATCACCCTAAAACCTTAACTCAAACATACATAGACTTAGAGTAAGTGCTTTGCCTATTACTCCCCTCACTCACATACTAGGACATCAAATCCTTATGTTGCCATGAACTCACTAAACTTACCTTAAAGACTTTAATCCTAACTTTGTTAGGAACTCAAAGATAACCCCAAAATACTCTTTGTTTACCATATGCTAAACCACTTTGTGTAATCAACATATATGAGCTCAAGAGAAAAACAAAAAGACATATACCAATATGAGATTGGAATCCAAAAATGTTCTCACTAAGACTTGCAGAATTAATACATTACCGAATGAAAAAATGCACAAAGGAAACAAATCTTAAATCCAGGCTCTCCTTGTTCAAATTTTCACTATCAACAATCTGGGACCAAAACCAAAAGAATTGGAACCCCTGCAAGTTCAAAAAGTCTGCAACTTATACCCCCGTAGTCATCTTGGAAATTTGCAACAAGCTATGGATGACTAAGTTTAGGATTTCAACCACCCGACCTGCTAGAATGAATCATGAATTTAATTCAGGGGCAGGAAACACATCCAATCCAGGAAAGAGGAAAATCCTGAATTGATCCTTAATCATGAAAGTCATCTCTGCAAGTACAAAGGATCACAAAACCAAGCTCAAAAGGACACCCTAAAAATGGAAAACCAATCGCATCTCACCAAATAGAGTAATTTTTGCATTGAATTCCATAAAAAAAAGGTACCCTCTATTGCTGGAAATTCTCAAAAATTCAAACTCAAACTAGAATGGTCACCATGCAATTCACGGGCCTATGTTTTTAACCATCCAAACACATTGGGCTAACTCCACAATGGCAATGCCAAATAGTTGTCGGATGATCAAATATCCCAGAAATGGGATATGCGAACATGCAAGATGCCACTTCCCATTGTTAGGAATAAGGTGTCTCAACCTTGGATAATTCCTATTCTTATTATTTGTTTTGTAAATGTATTTTTTGCAAATAATGTAATTAAGTGTGAGTGTACATGTCTAGTTGGCATGTTGATGTGTCACTCGACTTGATGTGTCGGCATCTTGTGCATAAGGGAATCATGACTGAAACGGTCATGACGGATTCCTATGACATGTAAGAACTATTTAAGGAATGTGCTATGACAAGTGTAGGAGCATCTTATGACTTGGGCCTATTTGGGCACCCAAGAAGAAGTGGTTGGTGTGTGTAAGAGAATATGCCAAAAATAGGTTGTTATGACAGATTCTCTTACACTTCTCTTGTGACCGTTATTTTTGGCAAATTCTATGACAAGCTGTCATAGTCTATTCTAGGGATGGATGCCTATTCTTGAGATTGCATGTAACAACTGTGTACATGTGGCTTTGTGCATGGGTCTTGGTGGTTGTGCCTATTTTTAGGTCCAGAGGAGTCTATATATATGATGCTGCTCCTATGGGAGAGATATAATAGAAATTTAAGTCTTGTTGGCTTTGTCTCTTGTCTCCTGAAAGAACTTGCATTGCAAGTGTATTGTAACCTTTGTGTTGAAGATAATACATTGTGTAGGTTTTGGAGTGCTGGGGTTTTTTACCGAAAGGTTTACCCCAAGGTATATCATTGTGTCATTCTCTATTTTTTTGTATGCATTGTATGTGGTTGCAATATCTTTGTTAAAGTAGTTAACGAATCTAAAATTGTAAGGATTTATAAGAATTTGCACAATACTCTCCTATAGAGATTAGCGTAGGAAGCTATTTTCGCATCTGAGTTTCCTTACAAGTGGTATCAGAGCTTGATCAACTTTTGATCCTAGTTGTTGGGTAGGGTTTTTTGAGCTAATCTCAAGTTTGAGTGGGATTTTTTTGTAGAGCATTCTAGATCTTATTTGCAGATTGAGATGGCAAGTTCATCATATGGAAGAATGGAGGTGGAGAAATTTAATGGCACTAATTTTGAGTTGTGGAAACTCAAGATGGAAGACATGTTGGAAGATCGTGACCTATGGGAAGTGACTTCAAATGCTACAAGACTAGCAACTATAGCTCAAGCAGATTGGGATATCAAAGACCGTAAAGCTAAGGGTCTCATAAGACTCTGTTTAATAGATGCAGTCCTTCTGAATGTTCTAGATGAGAAAACCGCAAATAGTTTGTGGGAAAGACTTGTGACCGTGTATTAGGCCAAATCTCTGGTGAACAAGTTGTTCCTGAGGAAGAAGTTGTACTCTCTATGAATGGAGGAAGGTGGATCCTTAACGGATCATTTAAATGCATTTAATCTACTGGCTGCATAGTTGACATCAGCTGGTGTCAAGTTAGAGGAGGAGGATCGTTGCTACACACTTTTGTGTTCTTTACCAGATTCATGGGACCATCTTGTGATGGCTCTTGGAAGCACTTTAGTCACCTTCAAAATGGATGATGTGGTGTCTTCACTGCTATCAAAGGAGATGTGGAGAAAGGCTTCTGTTTTGGAAAAAGAAGCCCTTGTTGTTCGTGGGAGATCCACTGAAAGAAGGAAGAAAAATGACAATAAGTCTGACAATAAGGGTAGATCCAAATCCCGTGGGAAGTCAAAAACTTCCAATAAGTCTAAGGCAAAATTTTAGAACTGTGATAAATTTGGGTACTTCCGTAAAGACTACAAAGAGTCGAAGAAGAAGAAGAAAGGTTCAGATTTAGCTTTAGAAAGATCTTAAGAAGATGGCGATGCATTCATCACAGCTTTGGCAGCCCATGCATCTGATGATGTGTGGTTGGTTGACTCGGGTGCATCTTTTCACATGACCTCTCATCGAAACTGGTTCTCAAAATATGAAGAGTTCAATGGTGGAAAGGTGTACTTGGGTGATGATTCCCACCTAAAGATAGTTGGACACAGAAGGGTCACTATCAAATTTCCTGATGGATGAGTAAAGGGAATCAATGGAGCTATGCACATTCCAGGTTTGGCATGAAACCTATTATCTATAAGTATGTTGAATGATGTAGGTGTGCAAGTTGTTTTTTTGAAAGAAGGATGCAAGATGACGAGAGGATCGATAGTGCTTGCAAGGGGTACTAGGAGAGGTACCTTATTTCATCTTGATGCATGTATTCATCTATGTAATAGTTTTTCATCCTCACCATCTGAACAAGTAGTGAAGAAGTCTATGGCTATTAGTTCCGATGGTAGTGCAAATACTTTGGAAGGTAAGCTTCCCATAGAAAAGACAATGTTGTGGCATATGAGATTTGGTCACATTGGTGAAAAGGGTCTCAGAACCCTGAAAAATAAAAATATCATTGAGGGGTTAAATGATTGCAATCTCGAGTTTGACTTCTGTGAACACTGTGTCTTTGAGTTTGAATAGTTCTGTAAAGAACAAGGTATCGAGAGGCATAAGACAACTCCTTATACCCCGCAGCAAAATGGAGTTGTAGAGAGAATGAACAGGACACTGATGGAGAAGGCTAGGAGTATGCTTAGTGGAGCTGGTTTAGAACAAAGGTTTTGGGCCGAAGCTATGGCCACTGCTTGCTATCTGGTTAACAGATTTCCTACATCAGCCCTTGTTGGTAAGACACCCATGGAGGTGTGGTTTGGTAAGAAGCCTTCAATTAGACATCTTCATGTTTTTGGTTGTGAAGCTTATGCACATGTTCCAAAGGAGAAAAGATCTAAGTTGGAAAACAAAGGTGTTAAGTGTATTTTCATCGAATACAATGCTAGTGTGAAAGGATACAAGCTTTGGGATCCCGTGACTAGTAAGGTGTTGTATAGTAGAAATGTTATTTTCAGAGAGCTAACATCTTCTCCTATTGTGCTACAACCAGATGAAAAAGAAAAGGAAAAAGATGTTGTTCAGTTGCCTCCTACCCCTGAGAAGACTGAACAGAGAGACCATGTTGGGCCTAATGATGAGGAGAGCTCTAGCAGCTCTGATAGTTTAGAAGAAGAGGAAGAACAACCTCAACCACAGCCCTTGAGGAGATCCATGAGAGAAAGAAAGAAACCAGAAAGGTTTGGTTATTCTATGTTAGATTCTAGTTGTGCCTTTTCTTTGATTACTAACACTGATGAACCTAGATCTATGAAAGAGGCTTTGGGCATGGAAGATGTAGGTTCCTAGATTGAGGCTATGGATGATGAGATGGCTTCATTGGAGAAAAACAAAACTTGGGACCTTGTACCTTTTCCTAAAGGGAGAAAATCTGTTGGCTGTAAATGGGTGTTCAAGAAGAAATTATGTGCAGATGGCAGTGTTGAAAGGTATAAAGCTAGATTGGTTGCAAAGGGGTATTTAGAGGTAGAGGGAATAGATTATGGTGAAATATTCTCTCTTGTTGCAAAGTTGACATCCATTAGGTTTCTGTTATCTCTTGCTGCATCATATGATTTAGAGATATAATAGATGGATGTGAAGATAGCTTTCCTTCATGGTGATTTGGAAGAAGAGATTTATATGTCACAGCCTGAGCACTACATTGTTAAAGGTAAAGAATCTTTAGTTTGCAGATTAAAGAAATCTCTATATGGTTTGAAGCAATCTCCTAGGATGTGGTACCTTAAGTTTGATGCCTTTGTGTTGTCAATTGGATTTGTAAGATCAAAATCAGATCATTGTGTTTATTTCAGAGTTGAAAATGATCACCTTCTTATTGTTGCATTATATGTTGATGATATGTTGCTGTTTGGGAAGGGTAAGGGTATGATTTCTGATTTTAAATCTCAGTTGTTAGCACAGTTTGAGATGAAAGATCTTGGGGTAGCTAGGTACATCTTGGGTATGGAAATTAGTAGAGACAGGTCTAACAGAAAACTTTAGTTGAGTCAGAGTAAGTATGTGAAGTCTATGTTGGACAGGTTCAGCATGGCAGATTGTAGACCACTATGTGTTCCTATTTCTGTGGGAACAAAGTTATCTATAGATGATTGTCCAAAATCTCCTAGTGAGGTGGAGGACATGAGAAGAGTACCTTATGCTAGTGTAGTTGGCAGTCTTATGTACGCTATGGTCTGTACTAGACCAGACATTGCCCAAGCAGTGGGAGTCTTGAGTCAGTTTATGGCTAATCCTAGACGGGTACATTGGGATGCAGTTAAGCGAGTATTCAGATATTTGAGGGGTACATCAGATTAATCCATATGTTATCATGGTAACTCTTCTAGATCTCTTCATTCAATTTTTATTCATGGGTTTGTAGATTCAGATTGGGTAGGTGATATTGATAGTAGGAGATCCACCGGTGCTTATGTGTTCACTATGTTTGGTGGTGCCATCAATTGGATGAGTAAGTGACAACCTGTGGTTGCTTTGTCCACTACAGAAGTTGAGTACATGGCTGCTACTCATGCTTGTAAAGAAGCCATTTGGCTTAGAAGATTGTGTTCTAATGTTGGTGTTGATGCAGAACATATTACTATTTTGTGTGATAGTCAGAGTGCTATTTGCCTTGCAAAGAATCCAACTTTCCATGCTAGAACGAAGCACATTGATGTACAGTTTCACTTTGTCAGAGATATGGTGGAAGAAGGAAAGGTAAATTTGGAGAAGGTAGATACTATGAAGAATGATGCAGATGCATTAATGAAACTAGTGGGCACTAAGAAGTTCAGATCGTGTTCCAAGTCTATGGGCCTTTTGGCCTATAGCGGTTAAAGTTTCTGTTATGTTCCTGTTGCTCTTACAAGGTGTTTGAGAAGTGGGAGAATGTTAGGAATAAGGTGTCTCAACCTTGGATAATTCCTATTCTTATTATTTGTTTTGTAAATGTATTTTTTTCAAATAATGTAATTAAGTGTGAGTGTACATGTCTAGTTGGCATGTTGATGTGTCACTCCACTTGAAGTGTTGGCATCTTGTACGTAAGGGGATCATGACTGAATTGGTTATGATAGATTCTGATGATGCGTAAGAACTATTTAAGCAATGTGCTATGATAGGTGTAAGAGCATCTTATGACTTGGGCCTATTTGGGCACCCAAGAAGAAGTGGTTGGTGTGTGTAAGAGAATATGCCAAAAATAGGTTGGTATGACAGATTCTCTTACACTTCTCTTGTGACCATTATTTTTGGTGAATTTTATAAAAAGTTGTCATAGTCTATTCTAGGGATGGATGCCTATTCTTGGGATTGCATGTAACAACTGTGTACATGTGGCTTTGTGCATGGGTCTTGGTGGTTGTGCCTATTTTTGGGTCCAGAGGAGTCTATATATATGATGCTACTCCTATGGGAGAGATATAACATAAATTTAAGTCTTGTTGGCTTTGTCTCTCATCTCCTGAAAGAACTTGCATTGCAAGTGTATTGTAACCTTTGTGTTGAAGATAATACATTGTGCAGGTTTTAGAGTGCTGGGGTTTTTTACCGAAAGGTTTTCCCCAGGGTATATCATTGTGTCATTCTCTATTTTTCTTTATGCATTGTATGTGGTTGCAATATCTTTATTAAAGTAGTTAATGAATCTAAAATTGTAAGGATTTATAAGAATTTGCACAATACTCTCCTATAGAGATTAGCGTAGGAAGCTATTTCCGCACCTGAGTTTTCTTACACCCATTGCCTTCTTCATTACCACTGACACTGCCGCTGCCACAAAAGGGTATGTCACATATTCACAAGCTAGGAAACTGGCTCATGTGAACATGCGACAAGCCGCTAATATGCACCCAGCTGGCTATCATGTCACCACAGAGATACCCCATACTGGGTCTGCGTTGAAAACTACCATCCTGCCAGCTCGGACCAACCGGAGATTACCATAACACCACCTGCCAATAGGACCACCAAACAACCACAAATAGGCCCCAGCACATGTGGCACCCTATCACATGATCGCATAACCTAGAAATAGGCTATGCGAACATGCGACAACCCATAGACCGTTACCCGCTAGCATAACCGTCGTCGCCCACCGACCAATAGAACACTACCACTTAGCATCTGGAAGATGCCCCATCACCTACTATCGGGCCCTAGGGACACATGGCAAGTGATCGCATGATCACATAGCCAAAAACTAGGCTATGTGATCATGCGACAACTAACCCTAGGCTGCCACATCATCACCTCAGACCAACCAAATAGCAACCACCAACTACTAAGAACTGAGACCCATGCAGACAGATGGCAAGCGGTGACATGATTGCATGTCATAAAAGCTTGACATGCAGCCATGCGATAGCCAATAAGAACATGCCCCCTGCCACCCCTCTGACACCGGGCCCACTTCACCGTAGAAATGCTTGGAACAAAAAAAATCAATGGCAGGCGCATGATCGCATGGGAAAAGAATATTCTATGTGATCACACACCAACCGTTGATCTCCTCCCTCTACTGCTTTGAAGAAACTGGCCCCACATCATCGCACTTGTGCACTTAAGACAAAGTAGACCACCAGGCAGCTGAATAGGACTGGGACCCACATGGCCAGGTGGCAAGCAATTGCATGATCGCATGTCAGAAAAGTCTGACATGCGGCCATGCGATAACCAATCAGGAAGAATCTAGACCCACCATCAGGTCAAACTTGTGCAGTTAAGACCAAGGTCGAAAACACACCAAGTTTTCGGCAACAAAAGACAAGTGCACAAAACTGGAAGTCAAAGGTCGAAAACAATGAGGGTTTTCGGCAAAAGATAAAAAACACATAGGATTAAAAATAGACTGAAAGGTAGCAAGGAAGCCAAAAACATCATAGGTTTTTGAAAACACTATGGGTTTTTGACACTGTGGTAGATTTTGAAAATTGTTTCCCACAAACCCTAGAATTTGAATATCTTTCTGGGTTTGGAAAATTAGGAGATGCGCTTTGGACCAAAGCAAGGTGACAACAAGAAGAACATAGGGCAAGACACTTGATAGACACTTGTAGGGGAGAGGCCATTTCAAAGGATTTTGCTATTACAAAAAAATGGCCTAATAGTGGCTCTAGTTGGGGATGCATGGCTCTTGCAGGCATGGAAAGGATTCAGAATCACTAAGAGAGAAGACCAACCACTGGACAAAAATAGGGAACTCAGAAAATGTAGGGAATTAGAAGGAAAAGCACACAATAGGAAAATGAGAGATATTTACAGGGTGTACACTTTTTATAAAAACCTGCAGCAACAAACATGAGTTAATTCTTGTCTCTATCGAAAGTCTGATTTTCATTTCTTCCTTCATGAGGGACACCAGACATTTTGTTTTCATTTGTCTCCATAGGCTTTTCAACATGTTCAATCAGCAAATCAGGAAGAACAAAGTAGCTTTCTTCACAGTGCATGTAAAAACTTTTGGCACTCTCTCCATCTTGCTCACTATGAAGAAAAGATTCAACATGCCAATGATCAGCACCACTATACTAAAACTGATTTTCATCTAGTGACTCATGCATGCTATGAATTGAAAACACAAAGAACTCATATTCTACCTGCAGAAAAGCCTCCTCTAGACCCTGTCTTTGCATTTCCCCAGGTGCAACTGGCTGGACCTCAAATGAATAGTTAGATTGATACCCACAGATGGAAAATGGGCACCCTGATTTAACTAAATCTAGGACCTCCACATGTTCTTCAAACAGAGGATTGATAACTCCATGCAATGCACTATGCTAAACATCATGACAAAAAATGGGCTGACAGTCAATTCTTCATCATATAAAGCATTAGAAAACACTTTAAAATTAGTACCCATCTCAACCTCATGGAGACTCACAGCACATGAAGCAAAATTAGAACCATATGAAGACTCACTGATATCACATTCAAACACCACTTCCTTGTCTTCATAATCCTCACTGAAGGAGTGTTCACTTCCACCATTACTCTCTTCCTCCCATGCCTCATCTAATTCACATGAGGACACATCAGCATCACTGCCTTCATCATCCTCACTTCAATAGCCACTAAAATCATATTCAGACATTTCTAAATAAATGGAGGATCCTACACACCTTGACCCTGATTCTTGCTCACTGCCACAATCTAAATACTCCTCTGACAAAGACTCATCAGAAGAAGTATCCTCTGCACTAGAAATGGATTGCTCTGGAATACAACATTCATTCCCCTTTTGCTGATAGTCTCTTTGCAACCTTTTCCATTCATCATTATCAGCAAACTCCTCCAAGAACAACCACTTAAACTCAATCAAAGAAGAAATGCATTTTGGGGGCAGATTTAGATACCAATTAGATGCAACTCCCTTGAGGGATCTCCCAAAAAACATCATGCTAACATCCTCATCAAAAATTTGATATTCTATAATGAATCTATAGAATGCTAGGACATGTCTGACTGCTGAATCAAAATTACAATCAAAGGTAGGAATCAAACCCAAAAGCTCACTAGGAAAAGAGTGAGGGGACCCTGGAAGAACATAGTCCAAAGGCCTATCCAACCTGAGAAAACTCAGCCACCTAGACTGACTTTTCCCTTGATTTTCCATTTCACTTAATGCAAGATGGGAGCCACTCATCTTCTTTCAGTCTTCCCTTTATACTAGCACTAAATACTTGATAGGGAAACATTGTAATCATAAATATTTGGAAGTTTTGTAGCAGAAAACTTTGTTGATTGAAAGGCAGGGCAGATCTTGAGCTCACCATGGAACTCCATCAGATTTTGCAATGTAGAGCTGCTCCCAACCAATATAAAACTCCAAGTAACTCACTGTTTATTAGAAGGAACACTGATCAAACAGAGACAAATCAGAGCCGCCACTCACAACTAGGTGAGAAAATTTTAGCAAATGCTTTGTTTTTGTATTTGACTCTTTCCAATGGCCGCTAGAGATTATGATTTCCTTAACAAGATTTGTTGTTTCTCCCCAGCAAAGTCACCATCTTGTTAGTTCTTCCCTTTGATCTTCAAAACTTGTAGATTTATACTTTGATGGATAACTATAATGAAACTTTAACTCTATCACCAATCTAAAGTCTACAAGGAAGAGGGCCAATTAACAATAACCAAGGAGATCCTCCTACACTTTGAGCCTCAATGCTCAGGTGGGTGTACCCTTGACTCACTTCTTCAAAGGAGTCTCTAAAAAACATATAACTGTACCCTTAACTATCTGATTGAAAGGTTTATCATTTAATTGTGTGTATGTGATTGCTGATGATGGACTGCTTCTAGAGAATGGATTAGTGCCTTATCCCAGGCAGAGAGTCACTTAACAACCTATATCACCCTAAAACCTTAACTCAAACATACATAGACTCAGAGTAAGTGCTTTGCCTATTGCTCCCCTCACTCACATACCAGGACATCAAATCCTTATCTTACCATGAGCTCACTGAACTTACCTTAAAGACTTTAATCCAAACTTTGTTAGGAACTCAAAGATAACTCCAAAATACTCTTTGTTTACCATATGCTAACCCACTTTGTGCAATCAACATATATGAGCTCAAGAGAAAAACAAAAAGACATACACCAATATGAGATTGGAATCCAAAAATGTTCTCACTAAGACTTGCAGAATTAATACATTACCAAATGACAAAATACACAAAGAAAACAAATCCTAAATCCAGGCTCTCCTTGTTCAAATTTTCACTATCAACAATCAGGGACCAAAACCAAAAGAATTGGAACCCCTGCAAACTCAAAAAGTCTACAACTTATACCCCCCTAATCATCTTGGAAATTTGCAACAAGCTACGAATGACTAGGGTTAAGATTTCAACCACCCAACCTGCTAGAATGAATCATGAATTTAATTCAGGGGTGGGAAACACATCCAATCCAGGAAAGAGGAAAATCCTGAACTGATCCTTAATCATGAAAGTCATCTCTACAAGTACAAAGGATCACAAAACTAGGCTCAAAAGGACACCCTGCAAATGGAAAACCAATCGCATCTCACCAAACAGGGTCATTTCTGCATTGAATTCCATAAAAAAAGGTACCCTCTGTCGTTGGAAATTATCAAAAATTCAAACTCAAACTACAACGGTCACCATGCAATTCGTGGGCCTGTGTTTTTAACCATCTCAACACCTTGAGCTAACTTTGCAATGGCGACACCAAATAGTTTTCGCATGATCGCATAGCCCAAAAATGGGCTATGCGAACATGCGATACGACACCTCCCATTGCCTTCTTCATTACCACTGATGTTGTTGCTGCCACAAAAGGGTATGTTGCATGTTCACAAGCCAGAAAACTAGCTCACGTGAACATGCGACAAGCCGCTAACATGCACCCAGCGGGCTATCATGTCACTGCCGAGATACCCCAACCTGGGCCCACATTCAAAACTACCATCCTGCCAGCTCAGACCAACCAGAGATTGCCATGACACCACCTACCAACGGGACCACCAAACAACCACAAATAGGCCCCAGCACACGTGACACCCTGTCACATGATTGCATAACCCAGAAATGAGCTATGCGAACATGCAATAACCTGCAGACCATTACCCGCTAGCATAACTATCACCACCCACCGACCAATAGAACACTGCCACTTAGCATCTAGAAGATGCCCCATCACCTACTATCGAGCCCCAGGGACTCATGGCAAGCAGTCACATGATCACATAGCCAAAATCTGGGCTATGTGGTCATGCGACAGCTAACCCCAGGCTACCACATCATCACCTCAGACCAACCAAACAGCAACCACCAACTGCTAAGAACTGGGACCCATGCGGATAGATGGCAAGCGGTCACATGATCGCATGTCAAAAAAGCCTGACATGCAGCCATGCGACAGCCAATAAGAACATGCCCCCTGCCACCCCTCTAGCATCGGGCCCACTTCACTAAAGAAATGCTTGGAAGAAACAAAATCAATGGTAGGTGCATGATCACATGGGGAAAGAATATTCCATGCGATCACACCCCGACTGTTGATCTCCTACCTTTACCCCTTTGAGGAAACTGACCCCACATCATCGCACTTGTGCACTTAATACAAAGTAGACTACCAGGTAGCTGAACAGGACTAGGACCCACACGGCTAGGTGGCAAGCGGTCACATGATCGCATGTCAGAAAAGTCTAACATGCGGCCATGCGACAACCAATCAGGAAGAATCTAGACC